>OZ038401.1:33121022-33607207 GCA_964036045.1 Eutreptiella sp. 'Long Island Sound 2002' | reverse complement strand
CAAAGGATTTCTGTCAGTGGGGGCGTGAGACTCAATCGATGCGTGTTCCAGCGCGGGACGTCGCCGACAGGCCAAATGCACAATGCACCCTTCTTCCCCTGAAGCAAAGGCAGCCACAAACAACAGGCGGGAAAGCCGTTGATTTCGTACACTTGGTCCCACAATCAGTTGGCAGGCATGTCCCAAGGCATTGTGCACTACACCAGACGATTTGGGGCCAGTAACACTGTATGCGGAATCCTGTTCCTATGAAGCAAAGCTTGCCACAACGGACATGAACCTCGCCCCTCTTGCTCAAGCACAGCCAAAGTCAGGGAAAACAACGGTAGCACACAGCTTAGCCATGATCGGACGATAGCCGTCACCCGGGCATCACACCCTCAAGGAGCTGCAACCTCGTCGGTAAATTGCGTCCGTGGTGGTGCTGAGACAAGGACGTGCTTGCGGCGACCCGTGGAACAACAAAGAAGGGATACACCCAAAACCTGCCCAAACCTGACACAGACCAACATTCTGACAAGAGTGCACCATCCACACGATATGAAGACTTTGTGTTGACAAACATATGCTGCAATGTCTGGTCCATCACATCTTCAACTGTTTTCCCCTTTTAGAAATTGTTGCAAGGACATCATGATGCTCACTATTCTGGGCATCTGTTTTCAGGGAGGGTTGGTTGCCAGGAATACTAACATCCAATATGGCTGAAGATCACATCAAAACAGGGTTGTTGTCGTTATCAGCAGAAATAACCGTTGCAGACATAACCCAGCCCCTCTTGGGAAACATCGCCGGATTTTTTGTCAAAATAGTGGGGAAGGAAGGAGGGGGGTTACAGCCTGGCCTGCAACTGTGGAGCATCGATGAAGACGCATATCCTTTGCTTTGTATCTTTGCGTTGTCACCCGCTCTCTTCGTCTGGTATTGTCCCATAATTGGACCTCGTATCTCGATCAGTGCTGGCGAACATCTCCGTCCGAACTGTCAGCAAAACTCGTCTATATACCTAACAGAGTCCTCAGGGAATACCCTGCAGTATGAGACACGCCGTTTGGGCGATGCTCAGCACGCGCTCCGCACGCCCTTGCAATATAGGCAGAGTGGGCACCTGCAGCAAAAGCTCTAAGGCCTGTGGGTCACGGGGAGTGCGCACAGGGACGCCGACAACGTACAAATACCTGCCGCACCATGCACGTGCACCGTGCACGCACCTAACTAGAGTGTCCCCATTCAGGCTTGGGGTGCGTGGGCGTGTCAGTGCCGGTGGCCGTGTGGGTCGGTCAACAGGCGCCAATCGGCTCCGGCCGCGCAGAGGCTGCCCTTCGCAGCAAAGGAAACACCCATATCTCTCGGGTACGTTCGGAATCCTGCTAATTTTGTGCGTTTTCAGGGGTCGCAGCCCTTGTTGCCTCATTTGTGCCCACGAGTGTCCTGGAGGTAGGGTATGTGGGTATATTCAGAAAGCCCTTGAAGAGGGCCATTTGGAACACCCAGGTCTGCTTGCTGCAATGACAGTATGTTTGAGATTTTCGTCCCTTTTGGACGGTGCCTGTGTTGCCTGCTGCCTCTTTTTGTCAACAGGCACCATGTCCGCATACAAATTCACGCAGCGTGCTGTTGCTTCACCCGATGCACCACAGAAACCCGTGGTTCGCAAAGAGCACGCTCTAGCGGTGCAACCTGGGTGCAGGTTACTCGCGAGAAGTCACCTAGCACGGCAAAAAGGCCTCGTACAGCCGGTTTGCGGCAACATGCATACACCCACCAGTTGATCAAACAACGAAATGTGGACCTCACAACCGATGGCCTGCGGGCTAGCCTGAAAAAGGCAGTGGAGATGACGATGATGATTCAGAATAAACGTGATTCAACAGTGCAGTGCATTGTTCGTGTGCATCGTTCAATTTGTAGCCCTTTGCTGAAAAATGTGACCAGCTACCCCCCCCCCCCCCCCCAAACCCATACATTTCTGAAATGGCCTTTTCTCACAGATTTCAAAAACAGTGCCAAAACGCACAAAGTTGGCAGCTTATGAATGTCCCCGAGAGATATCTGAAGGACAGCATTGCTGCTAAGAGGCATGTGGCGCTTCACATGAACCACGACGCGCTGATTGCCACATCTGCCTTAGTCCAGGGGTCCCTGAGGAACCCCCATCACATGCGCTGCGCCACAAGGCCCCACACATCCTTCTCTTCCGCCATAGGCATCAGTGATGGATCTAATTGGGGGGGTGGGTGTCCCTCCCTCCCCCCCCCCCCCGTTTTGTGACGAGGCGTCACAATACGCGTCACAAAAAAACCCGGTCACAGCCTTTTGGGTGTCACAATATTTTCAGAAAAGCTGTTTTCCCACTATGGCCTATTGTATTTTTTGTGACATGTCACAATTCACTACCCCCCCCCCCCCCCCCACCCCCACCCCCTGAGTGGCGCACAAATTAGATCCATCACTGATAGGCATCCATGCACCTGGGATGCGGCCGCAGTACCCCAGGAGCAGAAAATGAACGCGGCATTGTCACGATGAGAAAGGAGCTGCACCATGAAGGTGAAGACATATGGACCGGTCAGTCCTCCCTGTCGCGCAACCACGGCCGAAATCCGGGGGAACGACGACCAAATGCGGATCCCATGCTTCGACAAAGTGTTCGTTGGACAGCGTGTTGTTGGGCACAGGGAAGGGGGGGGGGGGCACAAAGCTCAGCAAAGAAACCTCAAACCGGCCATCCTCTGCAAGTCTGCACCGCGAAGACCATGGTGCCGAAAAGGGGGCGTTCCAATGAGATCCTTGTACAAGCCCCTGCTAGCGTAACGGGGAAAGGGGGGTACCTGTGTTTTTGAAGGCTTCGTCATTCTAAAAACCAGCGCAGATATTGCTGGTGAAATGTGAATCGCTTCTTAACAGTAAGCAATACAGCATCTTGCCTGTTTTGGACTGCACATGCTCATTGCCACTCCGTTTGAGCTTGGGTATGGGTGTGTTTGGCTGCACGGTGCTTTGGTATCAACGGGGCATATGACCCCAGTGTGCATGTCCTCTCCTTCCACAGCATGCGAGACCCGTCTATTGCTCTCTACAAACCTCGTGCAGCCATGCGGGGTAGAGTGGGGGACTTACAGGGGCAGTATTGGTAAAATAAGCATGCTATTGCAGGGGGGCTGCGGGCTACAGTGTGCGCAACCCACGGGCAGGCGGTTCTGGAGGGGCTTGTGCCGATTGAATGTGCCGATTGTGGCATCTGATCCGGGACTCTCTGATTTTCAGCGAATGTTGTTCAGTCACATGCACCTGAACCGTTGCCACATACAGCTGTCGGTACTGACACAAATTGTGCAACCGTCAAAACCCATCTACAGCAACCTCAAGCCGCTAGTAGCGACCTGCAGTCCGTGTTGAGAAACGATGACACGTCACATAAACCGTTGCACGTGTCAGTGCTTATCAGAGTGCACAACGACGCTCACAAATCTTTCGCTGGTCCTGCAGTGCAGGGTGGTGCAGGGGGCAAAAAGAGTGCAATTCGTGGGGTAGCAAAGGTGATTGGCTGTCTTGCCAGTCACCCCGTGGATTGCCGCAGAGTGCCCTGCAGTTGCCTGCATTCCTTGCAGACTGCGACTTGGGAAGACGAATGGGGGAATGCACGGGCAGACGCAGCAGTTTGCCGCAACAGAATAATCCGAGGCTGGGCTGACTTCCAAAGAGCAGGGGAATGTCGGCGCCAGATTCTGGTCTGTGTTGGTGACAGAAAGGGAGGTGGTCGGTGGGTCAAGAAGTGGGAATGGGCGCCGAATGTCAGACAAAGACTGTGTGGATGCTGATATATTTCAATGGTGGGTCTCTTTTGTGCAGCAGGTGTCGAGAATCTCTGGGCTCAGGACGCAGTGCTACAACCACATACCAGGTGCTGTACACAAATGGGGATTGTCAGTTCGACAGACTGCGTGACGCAACTAGTGCACGCTGCCCTTTCGCCTCTCCAGATACGATGCATCAAGCCTCCCTGAACCGGTGGGAGGTGCCGTGGGGTCGCCATGTGGTGGCAGCCCCCTCATTCTCATCTCAGAAACAGGGAAGTTTCGAAGTTTCAGGGACCCATGGACTGCAAGATGTGTGGTGCCCATGAGACGCACCGGAAAATTTCGGACAGGGGAAGAGGGTCCAAGGGACAAAAATGACATGCCACAGACACGCAAATACACGCAGACCACAAAAAGAAAAATATGCAATTTCAAACTATAGTGGAGCGCTCGTACAGTGCACTTGTGCAAAAAGAAAACATGGTGAGTAGCGTGGAATGAAGGATCAACACCACTTGTCATCTTCGCTGAGCACGGCATGAAATGTGCAATGTTGACACACCATGCCATCCCCAATCATCAAAGCGCGAGCCTGCAAGGTGCTGGAAGACGCAAATTGTTTGCTGTTGAAACCACACCATTGACACCATTTGTGAGGGTCAGCGACATATATATATATGTGTGTGTGTGTGTGTGTGTGTGTGTGTGTGTGTGTGTGTGTGTGTGTGTGTGTGTGTGTGTGTGTGTGTGTGTGTGTGTGTGTGTGTGTGTGTGTGTGTGCAGGAAAGCGAGGAGTGCAGCATGGGCTGGTGCAGGTGGGCAGGCAGCAGTAGCTTAGAGGATGGGTTGGAGGTGGAACTGAGGGGTACTGTTGCTGTGCAGGGCCTGGCATGTAAAGCTCTACACCCCGGCCATTGCACCGTTTCCCACAACCAGGACTCTATTTGTCATTGGGGCCCATGATTTCCCAGCACGTGTGCTCATTACATTGCAGATGCCCATATACACGGAGCATCGCTGTCTGTGTCAAGGGAGGCTCATCATGCTTACCAGGGCACCAGCCGCTGAAGGTTCCAACCGCTGGTGCGCAAAGGGTGGGCTGCAAGGTCAGCGGAAGGGGTTCATATTCATCTATAGATTCGTATTCAGCGGGGCGGACACGTTTTTGCCCCGGGGCAGCATGATTGTGGTCCTCGTCTGTTGTGTGCTGCTCTGACATCAAGGAGGAAGCTCGCGTGGGGCCAGCAGGTGGGGGCGCATAGCTGGGGTTCAGATATTCCGGAGGCCCAGAACCGGCAGCAGTACATCTGCCACCTTCGCCCCCCTTGGGGTAGCTTGGCGATCACTTCTTCCGCAGCTTGTCCATGCTGCGGCACCTTGTGTCTAATTGTCGCCCAGCTGAGTCTGGTAAGGCAACACGCCCAGCCTGGCGGCCGTGGGGGGTCACATTCCGTCTTACGCGGCCCTCTCTCGCTGTGACAGCACTTGACAGCCGGTGTAGATAGCGAGATCACATGGATGCATTTCAGCACAGGGCATCTCAGGGGGGGGAGGGGGGTTCTCGAAAATTGGATACCATGCTTAGACTCCCCCAGGGGGGCATTTGGGAAGGGTGGGGGGGTGGGGGGGGGGTTCAAAGGGGGGTTTCTGCTACAAGGGGGCTTCCCTCGTATAACAGGTGAACAACCACAACAACAACAAAAAGCAACCATGGGGAGGGTGGGAGACATGTTAGCCACAATTGGGCCAAAAGATTATGTTACTGGGTAGCGGGTGGTGGGGCCTGTCAGTGAAGCACGAAGGGCAGAGGGACACATGCATGCAGCACATCCACCTATCAATACACCAAGAAGCAAAGAGGGACACATGCATTCTGCAGAACCACCTGTCAGTGAAGGATGAACGGCAGAGGGACACAGATGCATGCAATATATCCACCTGCAGTGAAGCACGAAGGGAACAGGAAAATCACGTGAAAATTTTCCCCTAAACTATTCCCTGCCCTGTGAGAATGTCCAAAAGAGGGTGGAGCAAAGCCGAAGCCAGGGGGCACAAGGAGGGGGTGGCCTAAGCTGGAGGGCAGGAGAGGAACTTACAGGTTTTTATTTCTCCATCCCACCCTGCTCTCTTTGACCACTTGAGTGCCTGGGCGTCCTCCCCCCCCCCCTTTGGGGCAGAAATCAACCCTGCCTACCCAGGCACCCAGGCATCAAACAGCACCTGTTTAACAAAGAAGTGAGACGGTCAAAATAGAAAAAGAAAATTTGCAAGTGGTGCTGTCAGTGGCCCCCTGATTTAACTGGCTTTTGTTTGTTTCGTTGACTGGGGCTAGTTGTTTCATGGAAGTTTGGGGAAGGGGTGGAGAGCAGGGGGGAGGGCAGGGATGTATTTGAAGGGGAGGAGGGGTCTGAAGGGGGGGGGCAGGAGGGTTTGGCTGGGACCCCCCTCCTCCTAGGGTCCCCCTGTGGTCCCTGCTGAAGGCGGCCAACTCTTGGCGCCAAAGCAAAATTTTGGCTGTTAGCCTCAAACATTGGAAGGGGAGGAGGGTTGGGGGAGGGGGGTCTAGGGGGGGGGGGGGCTCCTCCTACGGTGTACAGCCGTTCTAATACATTACTGGGGGAGGGGTGTAAAAAAAAGGGGGTATGTTGGCCTGTGACTGACTGACAGAATACACCAAGCAGGTCCCCCCAATAAAGAGGGGACCCCAATTCCGTCACAAGACCGCTGTCACTGTCACTGTCACGGACTGTCACTGTCACTGTGCCACTCCCACTGTGTCATTGAGTTAGTATCCACATCCCTGATGGCGACAGTGGCAGTGGCAGTTGGATGATTCTCTGGAAGTGAAGCAAGGTGCAGAATGGGGCAAGATGCATGGAAGAAAGGGGCAACAAAATTTTGGCTGTAAGAAGGGAGAGCACCCAACGTGCAGCGTTTGGCAATGGTGAGTTGGCATACATGCATCCGAAAACCATCTTAAACCCCCCCCCCCCCCGGAAGCAATGTCGGAAAAAGGGGGGGGGTTCCTATACCCCCGCATGGTATCCAATATCTTAGAAACGCCCCCCCCCCCCTGGGGCATCCTCTGCCAGACTTTATGTGCAGGGCTGTGCTTGGCGTGGAGCGAGCCGAAGTAAGAGGACTGCGTACGCCGGCAAGAGTGGGAAGGGAAAGGAATTGCAAGCGTGAGTGGGGGACTCGAAAGCATCTGGCCGCTTCCATACGGAAAGAAGCAGTATCCGTCTATATATGGCACCAAAGATTTGAAAAGAGGCCTAGCGCCTCGGTGGAATGCCATCCCATCAAGAAACCTTGAGATGCCTGTGCACCATAATGCACAAAATAATGCGGCAAACGCCCCTCCAAATGCTTCAACGCAAAGAAATCATGCAAAATCTCCATTGACAAATTCATCTGTGAAAAGGATTGCGTCGACACCAAGTATTCTCGCCGGGTCTTGAACCTGGCCTTGGACAGACCGAGAGTGCAAGGATGCAGGCAACGCAGAATCACGCGCTTTCAGGGCGGCCTCGTATCACAGGAGACATTGATGTGGGAGACATCTTTGTCGTCGCCTCCTTCACTTCCGACCTCCTACTACGAGAAACGATTGTTGGTAGGATGGCACGCCTCCCAAACTCCGCCAGACATCTTCTCGCGTCCACAAGTGCACCATACGAACAGCAACTTGATCACAAAGCGGCTGGTACATCCTGTGAGCTCGGCTTAAGACTTCCTGTGAGTTGTGCTTCGTCTTGCCACACCTCTCGAGGCGCGCTATGCTCAGCCAGACGTCCCCACATTTAGACTTCTCTAGTGAAAAACAAAGCCCTTCGTAAAAGCTACAGTGCATCGTGCAGGCCATAGCCCAAGCAGACGTTAGATGTCCCACGTGATCCCTCTCTTGCCTATGATCGAAGCTGCTGGCGATGGGAGGGAGGGCTGTCCTGTGGGGCCGCGCATGATGCTTCAACAGACAGGAAAGCATCGCAACGCATCGCACATGCGTGAGTGCATTGTGTGGACACAAGACCGCTCGAAAATATCTGGTCGACGCTTTCATTGAGGCCCATTCCACAAAATCGTCCTCGGTAAACCCCTCACAACCCCCGGTAGGGTGCATGTGCGTATTTGTGAAGCAGCGCGGGGCGTTTTCAAATAAAAGAATTGCTCTGCTTGAATTCGGCTGGCCACCACCATCTGCCAACACCACTAAGCACCTGTCTGCAGGGGCCGACCGTCTGGCCCTCGACGACAGTCATTCATCACTCGGTCCACCGACTTGTCAATCTGTTTGCTCAACAACCTCACCACCTTGACGCGCTGTTGGATGGCCTTCCAGTGGTGGGTGACCTGCTTGCGCGCAGGCTGGTCCCACTGCGGGATTGAGTGGTAGGCGATTGGATTGCTCGTACTCTCCAACAGCGATATGCCGTCGCTTCTCGTTGTCGTAAATGTGGAGTGGGTTACTGACGTGAGTGTATCAAAGGAGCCATGATTAGGGATCTCCCTTGCAGAGGGCGAGAAGCGTAGTTCCGAAGACACTTGAGAAAGGCTACCAGAACTGGAGAGACCCAAAGACTCAGCGAGTGTGTCACTACAGCACCGTGCCCGGTGCTGCTGCGACATCATCGGGTGCACTTGCAGCTGGTCGACAGTGGGACGCTGGTGAGGATCAATTTGACAGCAACGACTCACGAAATCGCCTCCCTCTAAGCTCAGCTCATTGGGGATATCTGGCGGCTCTGTGGCCTGCCCGATGTGAACCATGGCAGCAAGTTGGTTGTCAAAGTTCCTCTCGTGCCATGGAAGCCGATTCGCCCTCATGTGAATGACAGTGCACCCCACACTCCACACATCCCATGAAGTAGTGCATTGCTCATGCCTGACAGCCTCTGGGGCTGCATATGCTATCGTCCCCTCCCAATTGCTCCGAGGGTTGTGATTATTGTGATTCAGCTTCACACATGATCCGAAATCCCCCAATTTGACTTGCCCCTGGTCAGTGATCAAAATGTTGCCCGGTTTGATGTCCTGATGCACGACCCCCTGCGAGTGTAGGTAGCTCAGCCCTTGCAACATTTGACTAATGTATGCGCTGACCACGCTTTCCTCAAAGGCCCCATAGCGTTTCAAGAGGTTTGCCGTGCTCCCCCCTGCCACAAACTCCAACACTACATCGACGGTGTCTGGCTTCACATCGACCCCCAGGTACGATACTATGCATGGGTGGGACAACCTTTTGAGGCACTCCACCTCTGCCTTGATGCGGGTGATCGTGGCCTTTGAAGCACGGGCTATGGGAGTCGATTTGACAGCAACCAGTTTGCCATGCGTCATATCGAAGCCTTGAAAGACCGTTCCGAATGATCCTGCGCCCAACACGTGGCCTTTGCGATAGCAAAGCGGTTGGCACTCGGCTGCCTCGCTAAATTGGCTTGAGATCTCGACACAACCGTCAAGATCCTCGTCAAGAATGCGGGGATCCAAGCAAGGCTTGGCTTTGAGGTTGGGGCATAGGGCTCTAACAAATTCCTCGTAACACCACTTCTCCCCGTGAGGCAAGCTCGACGCCAACGGTAGTCCCACTCTCTCAGCCTCGCTTACAAAAGACTGTGCATCGAGGCAAGGCGCACCGTGGGACATGATGGTGAAGAGCTTTTGCAAACCCACCCGATCCGCAGCACGGTTGGGATCCACGTTGCTTGGAGCACCGAGCACTTTGGCAGCAGCCAACACCTCCTGGGAGCCTTCTGAGGACATCGACTTCAAGATGGTCTGAAACCGGGCGGTGTCCAACGCGCCCGTTGGACAACTGCGCGGGTGCAACCCAAGCATATCCCACAATGATGCAACATCACTTGTGGCAACACTAGGCTCGAACCTCCGTGCCAACCATTTGAACAAGCGCGAAAAGCCAGCCTCGGAGGGCTCGTGTTCCATGGAACTCTTTCTAAAAGAATTACTCCCCAAACTGAAAGAGCCCAACCTTGTTCTCAAGTCACCTGGGGGGCCAGGTAGCGGCTCAAACTCATCTGCAGCAGCAAGATCCATTGCGAGGGTCATGATGCCTGCAGTCTCTTCCTTGTCCATGCCTTCCAACATCTTCACAAACTCGCTGCAATTCATGAAGCCATCTCCATCTTCGTCGCTCCAATGGAGGTACTTCAACTCCAGTTTCCGACAAAGAAGCGCCCGATCTTGGGGTCCTAAAAGGCTATTTAGATCTCCGGTGAGCGATACAAATAGGCGTTTCAAGCCCCGTGCCAAGAGCTCAGTTTCGGACATCGGTGATGGCTCTTGGACATCACCCTCTTCAGTTAGTATCTTCCGAAGTTCATTGTGAGACAACCCTTGCTCTGACAATCCACCACATTGTTTTAGGGCATGGCTAGCAAACCCTTTCACAGAGGCTAGGGGCACCGTTTTGCCATCTACACTCAAGAAATGGAACAACTTTGTCGCATTGGCATCACTAATGCTTCGGCCTTCGCTCAGTGTTTGCATCAAACGGCATATGGTGATGGTTTGCTTGGTTTGTTCTTCTGGGAGTGCGAAGAAAGCTTTCACGAACTCCATGTAAGACATGCCCCCACTTTGATCCTCATCCACCCAACGGAACGCACCAACCCCTAGCTTTCGGATAAGATTCCACCGTTCGGTGTTTGTGAGTTCTTTATCTCCATTGTAATCAAAGCAATTGAACAATAGTTGTAATGGTTGTTGCAAGTGGTGCTGCCAAGGGGGCTCGACATCGGAGTCCAATCCCATCGGAAGTAGTTCCAAGGGACGTGCAACAACGAACGCAATTCAAAAGCAATTCACCTACAAAGGATGCGGAGCAAAATAGTTGCAAATCACACGTGCAGCAAAGGCATAGAAGGATGACTCCGTTTGTACGTGCAAGCGGACAAGGCTCTACAGTGGTATGAATGAACCAAAATGTTGAAAGTGAGATGAGGCACGGGGTGTCCGCAATTCATGCACATGCCATGCATGTTTATGATATTTGAAACATTTGAAATAGACAATGCAAGCAAGCGAAGCAGAACTCCTCAGTAATGCGTCAGAGGCTGCCAACAAAAACGTGACGGTTCAAAGGTCATGAATGTCACTCATATGGGTTGGCATGCCATGCTCTCTGCCTTTCGTTTTACCTCACTACATGGAACCATGCACATGTGTCCATGTTAAGTCAAGTGGGGGCTCTGTGAGCCCCCGGCCGTGTATTTTACACGTCGCTGCATAGAAGAACGCAGGCCTGTGTGATAAACAGGGCTTCTGTACAGCTCACAGTGAACGTGCCAATTCATCCTGGTGTATGTGTGTATTGTTTTAGTACCCCCCACTCTCCGTGCAGTACTTCGCTGTTCACCCCGTGCTGTCGCAGTGAGTGCCAGAATTTACTCACCCACCAATTTTCTGGGATACCCCTTTGCGGACATTTCACACAGCACTCCCCTGATATTATGACGCAGCTCTGATTGCTGTGTCGCATAATATACACACTTGCCTGCCAGTGTAGAGATCAAACGGAATCAAATGGAAGGTATGAGGTTGTGTGTGGGTGCGAGAGAAAGTGACCACATGACTGTAAGACCGATGCGTCACGCACCGATTCGTAACTTCATAACTTTATCGTCCGTGAGTCGGTCATGTGTTTTCATATCATTTCATGGCATTAGTGCATGTCATGTCATAGGTTGGGTGCTAGAGGTGGTCCCCGCGTTGATTGTGGTTGTACCATTGAAGAGAGGTAGTAGAAGCTTAACATGTTTGTGGTATTGTGTGTGCCGTGCTCCATTAATGAGGGTTGTGCCCCCACCATGCCCGTGGGTACTCCTTTGCCATGAATTTGGGGTGGAGTGTAACTACATTCTGAGGGACTACAAGACTTTACTTGCAAAGCACACGTGTAGCAAAGGGGGGTGCCCACCGTCGCAGGCGGTCGCGGGCGCTTGGGATGCCCTTTTTTGGCCAAAACCCCCCTTTTGAGGGCTCCACGCAAGTGTGCTATGTGTTGTGACCCCTCTGCGCACATATTTTCTTGTGCTCTTGGCTCTTTGAAAGTATTTTTCACCACATTTTTATTTTAACCGAAAAAAACGGTTTTGCACCCGAAAGTAACGGTTGCATAGGCCGATGACCTCATGACTATGAAACAAAGTGCCGGTGGGGTCTAAAAGGAAAATTATGCTGCCGTGGCAAAGCGGTTTGTATTCCCCTTCTTGATGTCCGTCATCGTGCACGTGAGGCCCAAAAAGTATTTCATGACCTTCATGTAAAAGTCTGACGCAAAAATGGGTATCCTCCAGTGGCTTCACACTTTGATGTGCCACCGGTGGTTGCCCATGTCTTGCGTTCTTTTCATGGCCATCATCTAGCACCCGAGGAAGAGGAATACAATGACCACTAGGCCGTCTCAAGGTCGCCAGCGTCAAAAAGATAGGGATGAGTGCACGCGCAACGCCCTACAAAAGGCGGCCAAACAAAAGGGGCAAGCAACAGATCCAATGGAAGCTAACAAGGTGCGTGTTGATCGTGCCAAGCGGCAAAAGGCCAAGGTTCCCTACCTCCAACTACTTGTGTTGACAATGGGGCAACAAGCCATTGCCAATGCTACTATTTAGTGCAAGAGACAATTGTGATATGTCTTTCCTTCACTGGGTTAATGCATTGCAAACTTGGAGGGACGGAGGGAGGGAGGCCGGGCGGGCCATAGGGAGTGGGGGAGGGAGTGTATGGGTTATGCCATCCGTAGATGTGTACGAAAATTTTCTTAAGCGGTCGCAGGCGGTCGCAGGCGGTGGGCACCTCCAAGGTTTAACAATGCCCGATAAAGGCCCCGAGGGCCCCAAAGGCGGTTGGCTGGTCTCTTTGTTTCATTGTGATTCATTCTTCCATGCTCACTTCGCTGTGTCGAGGAAGGAGACCACAGTCTCCATCGGGAAGTGAGTCGTGTGGACTCTATTGTGGAAGTTGGAGGGGGTATGTGCAACCCAAAACCCAAACGTGGCAGAAAGCACGCAATGAAAGTTTGCACTTTTGTTATGCGTCATAAACGCATGTTTTGCTTCTCCCTCGTGTAGGCGACAAAGAGGGCCAAGAAGAAGGCCTTTCCGATGACCTCGCCCCTCCATGTCATGGTGGCACAACTGGCACAGGTGACACAGGTGACACAGGTGCCAAGCAAAGTGGCGGCCCCGTGACACAACACAGCCCAAGCCCCCCCCCCCCCCCTCTCGCACATGCCCATTCCTTAGTATTGTAGCACAAGTTGACATTTTGCATGCATTTATGTAGGGTGACGTAAGTTTTCGGGGTGTAACTGACGGTTAGGGTCCATTTCTGTAGGTCATAAGTCGGTTGTTTGCCCATTGCGGTGTTTGCGCCAATTCACAACACAGGTTGTTTGTGAGGGAGATCTGTAATTGTGAACATTGTTTGCTTTTGCCACCAAAATGGGGCTTGAACGCTTGTACAAGGTAAGGCATGGCCAGTGAACACTTTTTTTAAGTGCTTTTGGCGTCTACACTAGGCGCGCTTGGGGATGTGATGCAGTTGTAGCATTTGTTGGTTTCTGGTCATTCACTCGGCCCCGGCAAGGCTGCGGTAATTATTCTTCTGTTGCCTGGTAGTGCCTGGCAGGGCGCGTGCGCAGGGCGCAGACGTTACAAATTACAGGACAGTAAAATGTCCAATAATGTCCCAGAAGGGATGATTGCCGCTCGCGTAAATACCGGTATATACGAGCGGTATATACCGATATACCAGTATATACCGCAGTATATACCGCGGTATATACCAGCCGCCGCAGCAGTATATACCACAGTATATACCATCGGCGCCGCAGTATATACCACAGTATATACCACATTATATACCATCGCTGCCGTATGTACCAGCGCTGACAAATTCGAATTTTGAATTTCTAGACCAATTTGAATTTCAGTTTTGATTTTTTTCTTTTTTCTGTCACAGCTCGGAATGAATATTCGCCTACTGATTTTGCTACTTGTGTGTTCCTTATGTTTGGGCACACACTCCAATCCCAAACGCTTTGATTGGAAATGCTCCGATGTCGTCCGTGAAATGCATGGACGCACCATTGGCGAGATTGGTGTGCTAATTACCAATCGACCTCGTGGAGCACCTGCCTATTTATTACGTATGGCACCCGGAGCAAATGTATAATTGGAGGCCCGTATGTCCTGATTGCCGTGGCCCTGCAAAAAAACACGGGTGGTCAAAGCATGTGGTTTGCATGGCAAGTGAAAACTGCGCTTTGCTTCACCCTCGCTATAGCTGTCCTACATGCAGCACATCGGCATCTACCAAGACATTTACTGTATGTAACATCTGGGATCAATGGCCTCAAGAGGTGGTGGATGGGTTTCCATTCATCCTAACCCCCAATAGTGGCGTAGACGTCACTTTATTTAGTATGGTTCTGGAAGGCCTAGTGCGAGGTGTGCCGACAAGGACAACAGCAAACATGATCTCGGCGATGTACAACACAAATTTCAAATTTGTGTTGAACACGTTGCAAGAACCCATGACGTATGCCGATTGGGGTGCACCGCCGGGAACAAATTTGCTCATTGACATGTTGTATCGATACTTCGAATCGAACAACGGATTTTGGGACAATTGCCTCGCGCAAATCGGTGCGGCAAAATTGTCGGCGGACCACACGTACAAAGTGGCGAAAAAGATCAAGGTAAAAATCGACGGTCAATATCGTGGACAATACGAAACATGTTACTTTGTTATGAATGAACTGGGCATGGTGATGGCATGGTGTGCGTGATTGGGTGCGGAACTACCGCGCCCATGCAAATGTTGCGGTGAAATCCTATGTCTACATCCATGATTGGACAAATTTGAAAAAATCCGAATTTTAATGATGGTAGGATTACATTTAGGGCGCCGAAGGCGCCCGAAGAAAATTTTTAAGAATTTTGACATGGATCCCTTCATTCCTAATCCAATCGCTCCCCTTCCTTAGTCATACATGAGCCGCCCTTTCACTTGAGTGTCTTCTCCATCCCTCTTCACTTGAGTGTTTTTTTGAGCTCCAATCCTTCACTTGAGTGGCAACCATACCTGCCAGAAAAAAGTCTCTTAATGTCCCAAATGGTCCGGATATGTCCCAAGACTTACGATTTTGAAGTCTTGGGACAAGTCTTCCAATGTCCCAAATGAATATTTGAACTCTTGGTTTGCGCTCATTTTGTTGAGAAGGACTACCCCAGCGGCAAGCGCGCTGGTGTACCGCTTGGCAGACCTGAGTTCAATTCCGGTCATGGCGTGGGATGGTTGGGAGTTGTGCACTCGCCGATTTGCCTCAGCAGTGATGGGCGACTTGCCGAGGGAAGCGGCGGCGAATAATCACCGCATAGGTTGCAACATACAAGTTGAAAAGGAGCACTATTCGTGGGGAACCGCGGCGTTGCAATTAGCTTAATCACTTTCCTCGATCTAACATCGGAAAATCTTTTGATCCGCCCATTACATCACATCAACTTTCGGCGGATTCATTCGTCCCGATTCCGAAGTAGCATGTGTACGATGGGTAATGAGGCGTGTCCTTAGTCATGATTCTTGCTAGCTACAACATTTACGTAGTGCTCCACATAGGTGATGGCCGTATCAGAAATCTCCTTGCTGCTCTGCTTGTTGTTGTTGCAAACATTCATTGCGGCTCCAATTTGTACACCTTCGGTTGTACCGGATCCTCATGAATGGCATTGTGGGTCTCCATCGCGATTGGCACTTTGGCGGGTCGTCCAAAATCAGTTCTAGTTCATAGGAGAGTGAAGGGTGAAAGTTAGTTGTGCGTGGTCAAATGGTTTCCCTATCAAGTTCCGTGAAAGCTCTTTCAAATGCAACTAGACCAAAACCCACGCCGTCGTTGGGTGCCTGCTGCACGAGTTCTTTCCCATTTCCACGTGGCCCAAACGCATTCTCAACCCCCACGCCACATCGGAATGAACGTTTGTTTTTTGGAGGGTTTTACTGTCACAATGAAGTTTGGGAAGAATCTCTTAGCTTCCGCGTACGAGCCATGGTTGCAATACTACATAAATTACAAGGAATTGAAGGATACAATCAAGGAGGGGTGCACATCCGATGAATTTGTGAAACGTATTGCAAAAGAGTTGCACAAAGCGGATAATTTCCTCGTTGGTTTGTGGAATCAATTGGTCGAACCACTACACAAGTTGGAGGAGGACGGCGTGTTAGTGGAGAGTGCCTTCGCGCACATGTGCAGTGAATTAGGTATCTGCGAGTGCTTGGTGGAATGTAAAGTTTGTAAGTTGACTTGGTCGTGTTTGTGCATAGCGTTGCTGATTCGTGTTCCACGGCACATTGTGCAACGAATAGGCTGGAGGCGTCCGCAGATACCACTAATACAGTGTGCACTTCATGTGACTTCACAAGCCAAAAATCAACTAAAAACTCTGCACTGAATGTGGGGTGGGTGGGTGGGTAGGAATGGTTTCCCCAAAACCTCACGTGTATTTGTGCCCAAAGCACTGCATCACATCCCTACCTCTGGGTGTCGAAGACTGAGGAGAGCAATCACACACAACGTTGCACAAGACGAATTCTCAAACAGCCATTACTTGAGAGTAAATGGCGAGCACATGCGTGCCAAACTGCCTGTCAAGTTTGCGTTATCGCGTTTGGTACTTCGCAGGCCGTGTGAGGGAGTTCATGTTGCTCAATTACCTTGCTACGTTGAAGATCACCAAGAAGCATGACAAGCGTAACAAAAACGACCCCGCTAAGTTCCGTGTCATGGACTTGCTACAATCGTGTACCATGGCTGATGCCCGAAAGTTAGGTGTGTGATATCCAATGATAACGGTACCTCAAGAGACATTCGAGTGCGATCGACGTAAAGACTAGAGTGTGGGATGTCCTATGCATTGTCACGGCTTTGTTCTAGACTTGGTGCGTGTTGTTTTGTGTACTAGTTAGCATTCCGACATGCTGCAGTAGTGCTTGCGCTTGTTGTGGTCGCCTAGATTGTCCTTGGACATGACGGCCTCGGACCTTCGAATACGTTTTCACGTGAGAATGCGCCTTCGCCTCATTCCCGTCTCCTGAACTACATACATGTATATACATACATACATGTACATATATACATGTGCAATCCAATGTGTTTTGCATACCACACCACTCTAATTTCCGTATGTGAACACAACACAAACGCAAGGGAGATGGCGACGAGCGGAGAAATGGACGATTATGATGAAGGATGTAGCCCCGATCCTTTGTTTGCAAATGGATGACGGAGCATGAGGTCGCTTGAGGTCGCATGCAATTCGGGGGCAAGTCGCGGAGCACGCTTGGAGATCCTCAACGGCCCAAGGAAAAACGTTCCTCTGTTGCCTCGCATCAAGTAGCACTCGACACGGACTAAGTAGCAAGTAGCGCACCGGCAAAAACTAACGGCCGTCAAGCACTAAAGGCAAACGGTCTCCCAACAACGGGTTCCAAGGGATCATGTAAAGAGGGCTAAATAGAGTGAGAAGCCTATCGAGATGGGGAAACGAGAGATGCACGAGAGGCAAAGATAAAGGCGCTCATGAACCAAAAATGCATTGTGCATGCGGTTTAACTCCGATATCCTCACGCGTGAGGTTGAAACCATGGGCTACCTCGCCTCCTCCGACGGTCGTTTAGTTTGTGTTGTGATCAATCCGTGACCTTGCGCCGCATGAATGTGGCATTTAGGGAACCTTCTTATGATCGTGGAGCAATTGGCAACGAACTTTTTGTCGTCGATTCTTTCCGGGACGCAGCAACTACAAATCTGCCCACGTTGTGGCAACGGCCCCGTCAAGGTCCCTTTCCACGATGAACCCGCACCATTCGTTTTCCGCCGAACCCTTCCTAGATATTCCTATTGGGTTGTGGTGGTATCCCAACAACCTCGGACCTTGCGATTGATGGCGATTGAATGTGAACGACACGAGATTCATGTGTTGGCCATTGGCCCCCTCTTTGGAATTTCCCATTTCGTAGGAGGGGAAGTCTCGGAAAACGGCAATTCCGGCAAGAACCACTTCCGCCCAAAGTGGGACATGTTACCGCATATTTGCCACCCAAATTGTGACGGTTTTCCCAGAGAGACGCGTAACCGTCGCGACTCATCGACAATCAAGATCAAAGGACGTGCGGCTTAAGCATGTGGACATGCACACAACCGTGAAACTATTTCACCAATTGTTTCTCTTGTGTCGCGTAGGTCACGAAGCTAGGCTGCAACCATACCCATTGCTTCTATTGCCTACAAGACTCGATACTGCGACTTGGCACCGCACCGCACACTCCGACCAATGACATATTGGGAAGTGTAGTGGATGAGTTGACAAAGGTATGAGATTTGCACGTAAAGAATGCAATGAAGAGTGAGGCAGAAGAGCAGCCTCACGACAAGGGACCAAACACCTGAAGGTTATTCGTCTAGGATTTGGGCACCGCTCTGCCGGATGCCATCGAAGTATTGTGCGCGATATCGTGCAGTTTGCTGTCAACGTGATTGCGACACGTGGGGTACGTGTTGCTCGGAAGGCGGGCGTTCCAACGAGTCAAGTGAGGTACCATCATGAGAGGTGAGTCACTGTGTTGTCAGGGGCATAGCAAAAAGCCACGGCATTTCTCTTTCAGGCAGTTCGAGACTCAGGAGCGAGCCAGATGATTCTCCTGAGGTGTGGCCATGCCCTTTGCCACGTCTGCATGGATGGGTCGCAGCTGCTGTGCAAGATGTGCGATATGAATCTGAGCCTCCAGGCGGATTCATCAGTAGAAGACCAGTCGGTGACGTCAGTGACGAAGGTGGCCGAAGGGTCGCAGCGGGGACACAACACCATTGAGGTATATTGTTGTTGTTAATTATTGTTTGATAGCCCCGCACCAAGGTAAAACCACTGAGGTTGCTGAGGATGAGTGCGAATTACCTCACTGTTTTCAGCAACAACCTTTGCAGTGGGCACATTTTTCAGTATTGCGTTGTGGCAGGATGTGCAGAAGGTAATAATACCCTAGTCAGCAGGTCTGCAACAAAGTGGAGAACCTGTCAACGGGGACAAAGTACACAACTCCAATCTCCTGCTGCCGGGGTCCCAGGATACGAGTCTTGGCAGTGAGGTTTGGACCACCTTTTCCCCAGGTGCTGAAGAGCGCTAAACAAGATATGGAATGGCTGCAGGAGGAGATGGAGAAGTCGAAATACCTTGAGTGGCTGGAGGGCATCACAGATGTTGTGGAAGAGAGCACAGCCTCACGGCGTGAAAGCGCCACCTCGGCCTTTTGGAAGGCGCTGGCGGCGCGGCACGACAAAGTTGTGTTTGAGGAGCAGCAGGGCAGAGGGCAGCAGGTCCGCCATGTGAAGCAACGGAAGGACCCCATGAACCAGCATCTGGTCCATTTGGGTGTGTCGTGCCTGCGTATGTCTCAGATGCATGGTGTCGTTGCGCAGGAAGGTATTGGCGCCCAATCGCACAGCTTTTCGTTGGAAGAAGCTGGGTTCAAGTTGGGTGGGTCATTGGGTGGATGAGTACTGGGCGTGTTGGATTCTGGGAACTCCAACCCCTCAGCCTCCCCAACCCCCCTGGGTACCTTTACAGTACCCCTCGCCTCTTTCCTGCCAATATCTCCCTCCTGAATGATGGCTGACAGGGTCCTGGGTGTCCTGGTCGTGGCGAGTGCGTGCGTCCTCCCCTTGAGTGAGGGCCTCCTGGAGGGTGCCACGAAACCATGTGCCAAAGTTAGATCCCTCCGAGTAAACCGTATTCTGAAGCTCTTCGTGCATGGCTTTGTTGAGCAAGGTCAGTATGCATCCGCAGGTCTACATTGTCTACATTTTCCGCAAGTGGACATGTCAACCTGATTAGAAAATGTGCTTGTCGTTGTGTTTCCTGTATCCCCCGGCCGCCCCTTATGCCCTTGCGGATTTGCCCCCCACTGATGTGAATACGTGCCTGCAGCTGTCCCGATTTTATGTACCGACGTCCTTTATGCCCTTGTGGACCCACCCAGCCCGGACAAAGGCCAGATGGACAGCAAGGAACCCATTTAAGCACGGGAAATCGGATGGGTCCCATCTACAACAGGTCCGTCTGTGTGTCCTGTCGTATGCAGGTCATTTGGTGGATGAAGTCACCTCGACTTTCACTTGTGCAAAGGCTACGCAAATTGCGCTGCTGTACATCCTCAACATCTCCACATGGCACGTGCAGATGTGTATCCCCCAGTCGCGCTCGCCCTTTGCCAGCAGCCCGTTTCTGCTCGTGACACCGCCCTCCAAAAACGTTCTGTACATTGTTGATCTGAATTTTAACGAGAAGTTTCAGGCGGCCCGGCAGTCCCGTCGCCTGAAGGGCCTTCTGAAGAGTCTTCCAAAGGCGTTTGTTGGCACTCACTCCAACCTGGCAAAGTGCCTGTCATGGTGCTCATCCATCGTCCAGGTACGGGCCTGGTGAGGAGCTGAGGTTTTCGGGAAGGTACGAAAGTCTTGGTCTGTTTTGTTTGGTGCTGCAGAGACCCCAGGGCCCTAGTCTGGTCGTTGCCGTTCAGCCGTCATTTGTGGTCAGTCGACCATGAGCGCTCTGGTATTCTGGTGGCTGCAACACTACATGACAGGAAACTACAATAATCGCGCTGCACGGAGCAGTACATTCATGCCAAAAGGCCCAAAAGGTGCAGGAAGCCAGAGACTACGACACCACAGAAGCTTGGATCTGTGACGCCACATGAGAACAAAGTGCACCGCATGTACAGCAAGGGGGTGAGAGGTTCGTGCCAGGGGTCATATTGGGCACCCGCGGTCCCCCACAAGACAAATGCGGTTGTCTAGCAAGCACGCAAACTCCAGGAGGTACACCGCAAGCCAAGCGTAGGCAGCCACTGGCGGGGCCTCAGGCAGGGTGATGGCTTTCCTCATGAAACCTGCGCACAAAGAGCCAGCACTAGAGGGCAACCGCGCAGCGCTGGCAAACGCCACGTGTGGTTACCATGTTCGAGGTCAGACACAGAAGGGCAGGAGCAGGTGTCCTGAGCTTCTGAGCCATGTAGGCAAGGCGATGACGCAGTCTGAGCGTCAATTGTATCTCGTCAGTACCAGGGCACAGTCAAGTGATGAGTCAAATGGAAACAAATCACAAAATCACGCTGGCATAGGCGCGTTTCGTCCCCCCCCCCCACACGCGCGCGCGCGCACACACAGATGCACAACGCCCCTACAACGGAGTTCAATTGAACCACAACAGAGTACCCTAGAGCTACCCTGGACCCACATCAGCTGTTCTTGAGGCTGGTGAGAGCGTTGATTAACTTCCATTTCTATTCTGTTGGGTCCTGTCTCAGGAGTCTTTCCTCATGTTGGGCATCACAATACCCCCGTGGCGCACCGGGAAGCATTTGCAGGAAATTTACACTTCTTACAAGATTGAAGTGATGGAGAGCTGTTTGCGGCAACTCGACAAGGCGTTGCACACGGCTGCCCACAAGACCGTGAACACAGGCGTGCACTTGGACACAACTGCACTGCATGGAGAGGCCGCTGGGGAGGCCCCAAGGCTTAGCGAAGTTGCCAAGGACATGCTGCATTTCTTGCAGGCAGGAGCCAAGGCTGAAAAATCGGCAGAGGTACCACATATGTGTCTTTTCCTCTAATGGCTACATTAACCCGCTTGCACTGGTGGGGGTGTCTCCGAGTAGTTGCCGATGGCGTTGCCAATGCTGTTGGGTCTGAGTGTGAGAGTCTGGTGTGGGAGAGCTGTAGGAATTAGCGTGGGGCTTGGCGTTGCTGATGGTGTTGCTCATTGTGTGGAAGTGCTGGTAACTGATGGTGATACAAGGTTCAGCTCTTGCTGTTGAGGATGGCCGATCGTCGCAGACCTCGTTGTTTGAGCCAGGCCCCCATGTGCGGTGTTGGGGTCGACGTTGGGCCCCAGGTTGTGGGTAGGGTGGCATTTGGCCCCAGCGTAGGCTGGGCGTCATAGGTGGGGCCGGGGTGCATCGGGCTGATCTCTCCTTGTCTGGCAGGTCCTTGACAGCTCAACGTTGTTCTAAGTTGGCAACAGTGTGTCCCCTGTTCAGGATGATTCCAGGGCGCACCATTTTTTCATCTGTACCTAAGTCGACGGCCCTGTTACTTTTGTCCTGGAAGATTTCTTTTTTTTTTTGCTATGCTCCCAGTAGTCTAAAGAAACATCCGGTGTGCAATTCACATCATGCCTCACAGTTCATTGCGGAGAGTCATGCAGCGCAACACTGCTAACGGTGGCTGAGGATTGTTAAGGGTTTCATCAGGTTGTGGAGGGTTGTCTCCGGAGATTGAGAGACCATTTTCAGCCTCAACAGCTCAAAAAAAAATCAAAATTCCCACTCCCATTTTGATACTGTGACCACTCACAAGGATCAAATAGGCCATTGGAAGGGTGATTCCGGGGAGGGGGGCAATATCGGCTTGTCATTGTTGCATACGAACGTGCCACACTCGACTAAGCTTGAGCCGAAAACAATTTTTCGATTGGCAAGTCTGTGCGGTGTGGGATGGCCATTTGTTGAGACAAGGGCAGAATGTGTTCTCGGCGCCTTAGGGATCCTGTAGTATGGTGGCTGGACATGGCTCGTTTGGAAGTCTCGAAAATCACAATTTGCACTGGAACATTTTTTGCATTGCATAAGCTCGTGCACCAATTGCTGAGGCAGTCAGTTTTTAGCCTTGCCAGCTAAAAAATCGAAATATCCAAAGCTGATTTTTTTGAGATTGTGACCACCAACAATGATCAAACCTCTTGTAAAGCATCTTTTACAACCTTTTATGTGTTTTCCAACCCATGTTAGTGATAGGGTGCTCGGGGGTTCCAAGGGCAAGGCTGGTGCACAAACTATTCATGCGGTTTTCGGCCTCAACGAGTGAAACATGGAAAATTCTGAGCCCCTCCCCCCCTCTTTCTGGAGATTGTGACCATCCACAATGATCAAACACATTTTTTAAGCATCTTTTACACCCTCTTGAAGTGTTTTTCGGCCCTGTTTGGTTACTGAGTGCTGAGGGTGTCTGGGGAAGCTGAAGGTGTCTGGGAAACCTGGTGATATGCACAGCACGAGGCGCAATGGGCAAATTTCTGACCCGTCACTGTACTCGTGTACACTCATAATGCTCCGGATTTACGTCAGAGTTCAATTATAAAAGGACACCGTGAAAAACTGTCAATAGTGTGTGTGGTACATGGTGATTTGTGCACTGCCCATAGTGCGTTGTGACTCTTGCTCCACCAGCTCAGCCTCAATATACAGTCTGGATCAGGGCTGAGTTTCACAGTCCCAGGTTCGATAGAGCCAGGTTTTGCTGTACTGTGTGCCCAGTTTGCGTACTTTGACACAAATGAGGAAAAAGAATACACTCATTGATGGTTTCACAGAGTGTCCCCATAGTCGCACCACCCTCGTCCTCCCTCTGTCTCCCACCCTATGACAGATGGAAGAGCATTGTCAGCGTTGTGGCAGTATGCCACCGAGAGCAGTTTATTTCCAGCCACTGTTGCATTTTGCTGGATTTTTTATATCTTGTGTCCCTGGGGTTGGTTGTTCAAGGATTCCGCTCAAGCTTCATGGGCTCAGGGCATTTGGCACCCACGTCAACAACATTTGCAGGCCAATGCAGCTGCCAGAGATTGTAGAGACCATGGTGCACTTCAGCATTTCATTGAACCCAGTTTTCTGAAGTCATTTGTAGAGCATCTACAAACGCAAGACCACAGCAACGGCCGCTGCCTTGGAACCACCTGCAGCAACAACATGCAGCATGAAGGTATGCTTTGTTGCTTGTGAAGTGAGCCCCCATCGAGACTGGCCCCAGCTTTTGGTCAACACATTCCGATGGGATGTAGACATTGAAACAGGTGCTCTCATGGTACACTGTGCCAGAGTGTGTCTGATATGCATCTCCAGCAATAGATATAGTTTTACAATCACACAACCAGATCAAAGCACACCACCCCCAACCCAATTCCCAATGGGTTGGTTGCGATTGAGTAAATACCTAGTGGTACAGATGGGCAGTGGCATACTGCTGATGCAGGGAACCAGCACCAAGAGCAGAGATGCTCACTTCATAGTTGTAAATTTGGGGATGGGGGATGTGTGCACCCAAGGTGGGGTCCCACTGTGTGATGTTACCTCAACGGCTCGACTAGGTCCCAACCTCATGTTGCCTGGTCTCAAAGCCGCCCAGACTGCTGGTGACCATCAAGGCGCTGGTGCGAGGGAGATATTGTGGTGCCTGTGTGTGTTGTCCATGCATGCTTGGGGGGGATGGAGGGCCCTGGGCTCATGCCGGGTCACACTGTTGGGAGGCACATGGCCGTTGTGCCGCTTCTCTGGGTGCGCACTGGTGTGTTTACGGCGGTGCTGTCTGTCCGTGCGCAGGACGTGGGGGTGATTGTGTGCCGCTGTGTGGGGAGTTCTGTGTGCCCAGTGCTCCGGGCCCCCGACGGCTGCTTGGGGAGTCTGTGGGTTGGGTGACCTGTGGCTTCCTCTTGCCCAAGACTGAAACCCTGAGGGGTGCATGGGGCGTAGCTAGGAGACCACAGAATTGTTTGATTTTTTCGTTGTTATGTCATGTTTTCGTTTATTTCTCCCTCGCGCCCGGCCCAAGAGGGCCGCCTGCGCTTCTTCAGGGACGCCTGCAGCCCCCATGGTAATTGTAGTGGCATGCCGATTGACAAACGTCACCATTCCATTGTCCCATGTCTTCACCCGCCATGAGCCACCAAGTTCCTTTGCTGGGAGTCTTTTGATTTGACGTTGGACGCATCTCTTTGCAGCTGGCATTTTGCTTCAATGTCAAAGCCAGATTCTGATTCAAGCATTGAACATGTGGAAGTAGTGTCATAGCCTGCATCATCCTACCAAGTTGTGTGCTAGTGTAGACCGTCGGAACTGACAATTTAGGCATATTTGTTGTTTTTTTTTGCAATTCTTGAAGTGCAATAAAACTGACGGAACCGACAGATTAGGCATCAGAATTTTGAGGGACAGTAACTACAGTGCCAAACTGCTTCAAAACTGACAGAACCGGGAGCTGGGGCCGATCGCAGCGGGGGCAGAGGTCAAAACTGAGCCAGGGGACCACACACCATTCATCCCTGAGGCGTGGGAGTGGCACAGCTACGGCTTTAGGTAGGCTGGAATGCCGGGAGCTGAGGAGAACGTCCACGCGACCCGCTGGGGCGACTACTGGGTCCCGGTACGATGTGAGCAGGACCGGCAGATCAAAACCGTCCATATCGGCGGGGAGACCAACACGTCATCCTTCAGTCGGTGGCTGTGATCCAGCAAGGCAGACACCCAGAGCTCCACAATGAGGAAGGCTTGCGCCAAGGGCAGCTCAGGCACGGGATTAAGTAGGCCGGCCTGACCGGACAGAGCTGCGCACAGCGCCTTTTTGAGGGCGGTCAGAACTACAGGCACCGGGCCGGTGATAGGGACTCGAAAGGTGTGGGTTCTGGGGCATTCGGCGGAGAGGCATGGGCCAATGGTGCGGCACAGGAGACGAGCGGTCACCGCCTCTTCGTCTCCCGGGGGCTCTGCCTGATCCAGGACGGCCTCAATGGCTGAGGCGATGGGGTCTCCGTCCGCTGCCGGATCGCGCAGTTGCCCGCGAACGTGCTACAGGTTCCAGTGCAGGTTTCCTATAGTGGCCTGCAGGTCAGGGCCACGCCTGCTGCCCCCCAGCACCGAGTGCAGTATCGCCGCCGGCACTTCGGGAACCAGTGTAGACACGGGGAGGTGCTAGGGCAGTCATTGGCTCTTGCCCTTCCGCCCCGGCACGCTCTCAACCCGTACGGCTCGCGCTGTGGCCTTATCGGGGCCTGCCCCCCAAGCTTGCCCCGACGACGTCTAGTGTGGTCTGACTGTCCGCTCCGCGGGGTTTTTCTGCCACGACTCCCCGGACTGATGGCCGCTGTGGTGAGGGGCGGCGTTCCGTCCCTATGCTGCCGTCTTCCGGTCGGAGGGGGCCCAGGGGGCGGCAGCGGGAAACCGCCACGAGGTGAGCGCTCTCGGCTTGGCGGGGACCAGTATGCCCGATCCCGGTACGTGGCATACGGTTGGCGGCGGTAGGCGGTATGCTCGGGTGCGCCGCTGGTGGCGCTCTGCTGGAAGGGGGGGGGGGTAAACGGACCCCCCCTTCTAGCGGGGGTGGGTTCTGTGCTTTTCGGCCGATATCTACATTAAAGTGTTCTATTTGGCCCCATTTGTAGCTGCTACTTTTGTTGGCCCATGAGGTGACCATATGTTGGAGCCCGGCTAGGGGTGTGTTTTGGGGTTAGGGGGGTTCCACCGGAACTTGAGGGCGGAGTGGTGAAATTCAAGTGTGAGGACTAAGCACTCCCAATGGGGGTGATGTAGTGATTGTTGTAGTGGCAAGAGGTGGGCCTTTGGCCTATGGTGGTGACTCAATGCTAGTACAACACTTATGGGTCACCCGTTGGAAGGGGGGTTCCGGCGCCGGAACCCCCGCTGGAACCCTTTTCTAGCGGCCGCTGGAAGGGTTCCTGCGGGTGCTGGAAGGGGGTTCCAACGGATGTTGGAACCCTTCTAGCGCACGAAAATTCAAAGTTTAAGTTAGATAATAGAACACCCGGGACCCATACAAATAGCACATGTGGAGACATGTAGGATGAAGCCTACTAGGTGCACATTGGCCCTAAAGTACACAAAAAGCGCCTCACTAGAAGGGGGGAAGTCAAAGGGGGGGGGGGGTCCAGCAGAGTGCTTACAGCGGCGCACCCCATAATTCTCCATTTTGGTCATGCTGGGCTCTGTGAAGCCGAGATCGAGCACATTAACCAATTTCAGCCCTCATATTACCAATTTGAGAGTATGGGCTCTGCAGAGCCCAGGATCCCATGGGATGCAAATTCACTAGAGCTACAGAGACGCTGTGCCTATTGGAACTTCCGCAACTTCACTGTTGTTGACTGGTGCAACCTTGCTTGATGATGTCCAAGGACCCCCCCCCCCCCCCACACACACACCCTAATTCTCTATTTTGGTCATGCTTGGCTGTGCAGAGCCGAGATCAAACACATTGACCAATTTCAGCCCTCATATTACCAATTTGAGAGTACTGGGCTGTGCAGAGCCCAGGATCCCGTGGGATGCAACTTTACGTGGTGGCAGATCACTGTGACTTGGTGGATTGCTGGATCCTGTTGCAACGTGCTCTCCTCTATGGCTCCTGTGCACACAGTCACTAAGACTGAAGTGGCTCGGATCTCGAAGAAGTTCGGTGCCCGTCTGGCGAGTTTTGGTGCATGGCAAGGGAGCTGGGAACAAGCCAGACAAGCTTTGGGCGGTAAATGGGAAATATCTCGAACATAGCGTTTCGTTGAGCCAAAACTCTTGGATTTTTGAACTCAGCACATGGAAATGCACAAACCCACCCTATTTGACTTTGGGCTAAAGTGGCGGCATGTGGGTAACCGTGTTGGGAGTACAGACACCTCCAAGCTTGGGAAAATCCAGTAAGCACACTCCTGGCCGGTCTGTGTGGGTATGTGTTTGTGTGGTTGTTAGCAGATTCTACCCTAGCCCTATATGTCCACCTCCAGGCAGACCGCAGTGTATATTCACAGGTGATGGGTGTCCGCAGCAATGCCCACCCCGCCCCCGCCCCCGGGATGTTCCCTATGGATCAGAGGTCTTTTTCTCAGTTTTTGCCTCTGTCGCACGCACCGCATGCAGAGGCCGTACGGCTCCCTTGTCAACAAGTTCCCCCTAATCACAAATCTTTGGAACAAAACTTGCGGATTTGAGCCCCTGCACCTTCGGAAATTCTGCAACCGGAATGCTGTCCATCAGTACATAGCCGTCATTCTCCAGCAATGTCTTTTGGTGGAGGCAGGGGCTGAGCATGGGAGTAGTCCAAGGATGTGTGTGCACACCGTTTGACCCCTTGTTTATGCAGTAAGCAAAAGTTTATGTTGATTTATCATTTAGTTGATTTTAATGGTATGCTGCCAAAGCCCTTCGCTCATGTCGTGGGAAAAAATTGGTGACCGTGTGGCTCACTGGCCCAAGGAGGCCCCTCTCTTATGTGCACATATTGACTTGAAAAATGCTTTTTAGTCGTTTATCCTCCCTGTGAAGGCCGAGCCCGCTTTCCGCTTCGCTTTTTATGGGGAGGCGGGCGAGCGCTGACTATACTGTATGTGCTTGTATGTGCTGTACGCCATTTGGACGGAATTTTCCCCCTTTGTTTCACTATGCCAGAGGTGACAATGATCTTCCATTTGTGCTTTGTGTGAATTGTGGTGCTCCTTGACTGACTCAAAGGGGCACAGGTGGCGCTACATAGAGTGCTAGACGAGGTGGGGGTATCCTGGGGTGCACTCAGCACTTCCTTGCTCCAGGAGCACCAGAGGGAGCAGAACCCCATGGTGAGCCTGCTGTGCCTTGGTCACCTCACACAACACGGGACCCTAAGGGCGACACCACTCGCTGACCCCTCCTGGGGAGGGGGGGCATCTGAGCCCTGACTGGCTACTTGCACTCCTGTTACCCCATAATGGCTACATGGCCCCAACCTGGAAAGCAGGACAGATGTGCGAAGGGGTTTCCACCAAAAAAGAGACAAAAATGGTGAAAATAGTGCAAATGGACACTCCCACTGTTAACCAATCCCCCCAGGAGGGAAGTTGCGTTGGGGAAGGGCCCTGCTGAATGGGCCACAAAGCGGCCAAAACAAAGTGCGCGTGAATGAATGCGCCTCTTATTTCAGGATTATGGTCATGGTACCTGGTACATGCGATGTGGGTAAGAAGAACCGGGAGCAAGGAGCAAGGAACAATGGGGGTTTTGGTGAAGGTTAACACAGGGGCTGGGGGCACAATGTTGAGGATGCGCATGCCTCTCTCAGGCGGTTCAGAGTTTGAGAAGCACAACATCACCGCACCGGAAGAGAATACTGTGGTCACCCCTTCCAGTCTGACGCAGATGATGAAGTGCAATTGGCCACCAGGGCAACGTCCGGCCTACAACGCTGTGGTTGGACAATAGGAGTTGTTTCCTGGCTCTGTGTGATGGGTTGGGGTGCTGTTTGCAGGCACCTGTTAATCTGTTGATGTTTTCTTCGGTTTCAAGTTTCCACTGGACAGACCCACAGGGACCTGCTTCCCATGCCCTGCACGGCACTGGTCCCACGGCATAGTATACTCTTATTGCTGGATGAAGCAACGCAACCCCCACTTCGCTCACCACCTCCCTCATGACCATTCCCTGCATCCTGGCTTTACAAAGGATCAAGATTCATGGGACTTCTTGGTTCTGCATCCTTATTCTTATTCAGTCACAGTGGTCCTCGGCCCTTCAAGGAATTGTGCAGGTGCGATTCCTGCTGTTGGTGGACAAGCTCCCTCCGAAAAAAGACCTCTTGCTTTTGGTGCGGGAGATGGCATTTCACACAGCTCTTGATTCTAGTCACAGTCTCTCTGGCAATCCAGCCTGAGTTCAGTGCAACGCCCTTCCTCGCCTTCATGACGGGCAGCAGCAGCAACAGCAGCCGCGTCCAAGCGCCTCTGAGAGCTGCCGGGGGGACCCAAGCGTTGGAGAAGGGACGCCTTCTGCACTGTGCTCCCACTGTGCTGTCGCAGTATATCTTTGCTACTGCGTATGCTGCAAACTGAATATGGAAGGGTATGATTGTCCACACCAGGACCATTACACACCTAAATGCCCCCTCTCCCCTTGCTTCTTCCATCAGGCAATTCTTGTCGGTGACAGGGGTGACGGCCAGGTCCTGATCCAGGTTGGCTCACGGAGCAGTCTTGCTCCTGGGCCGTAATTCCGCGCCATGGACTCACGAGTTTAGTCACCTCATCCCCATTTTGCCCCATTCATGCATCTCCACCCAACGCGTCTCATTGCACCGCACCATGCTGCGGCATGCACCAGTCTTTTCACAGCTGTTGTTCAAGATGTGTCCGTGATGTAGGGGTTGCACAAACTGCCAGTGTATATCCCAATTTGCCCGAGATTTCGTTCTCAGGTCAAAAGCTTCCGCCACTACCCCACATGCACAGAGTTCCCAAGCCCCCAGAGGACACCCAAGGAATCCAGATAGAATGGGAGCGCATGGGCCGATGGCTGAAATGTGCACGTGCTGAGGGCTGACTGGCCAATTGCCTGTTGGCATACTGTGGGGATGGGGGAGGGGATGCAAACCACACACAAGCAGGCTCACCCAATCTTGTATTGTATACTGCATCTGCCACCCAGGCACAAGCGCACCTGTACGACTGGTTAGAACCTTTTTCCTTATCCAAGGAGCAACAGCAACACAGCAACGTACATTGCATGCTGTGTTCTACTTAGTGGTTGTATGATTGCCGCTTTTTGCCCAAGGTTGGCTCAACAAGTGGCAGGTTCACACTGCATTCACTCATTTCGGTTGAAGAAAGCAATGTACGAAAACCAGATGTCAGAGGTAGATATGATTCCAGGTCGCAGGAAATTGTCGCGTGCAATGATGTTGACAAGGCAGGACGCACAACCCCTGTTTTCAAAAGATAGTGCACCAATGACGCCACACCTTTTCACATTGACCACGACATCCCAGTCACCGTTTGCAATTTTCTTGTCCATTTGTTTGCCCAGTTATCTACTGCACTTTCCATGCTCTTCCAGGTGCCTCAATTGTCGTACTTTTTGCTTGTTGGCACATAAATGAAAAGCAGATATGCATGGGGTTGTTTCCACGAGCATGTACCCGTGGACACAGTCCTGTCCATGCCGACGACACCGTGGTCCCGCTGTTTTTGAGGGCTCCTGTTGATTGTTGGGATGGAAGTCTCTATCATTTTTAGGTGATTATAGTGGGAAAGAAGGGTTGTTTGATGGTTATGATGAGGGGTGTGTGTGGGCATCGCAATATTTTGCGTGAGAGTTATAACCAATCTTTCGTATATTGCCCTGGTTCCAAGCTGATATTGCAGTTTGCGGCAAGGCTGTCGCCTTTCTGCAGTCCAATGGATGCTGTAATTATTGGACCCTCCTTTATCTGCGGAGCAATATATTTACTAAAGCACATGTGGAATGGGTATGAGAAAGAGCATGATGCACCATTTGATCGTGTCCTATTCCCTATCTGCAGGCCTTCGGATGGTGCTTTTGCTGTGTCACGTTCCAGGATAGACTACACATAAAGGCTGTGTCATCTACGCGCAAAAGTACCCCGTAGTACCTTAGTTTTCGGAACCTATCCCAAGCTTATGCCTGCACAAGGAGAGGGGAGGTTACTGAGCAAATGTCAGTGCACTGGTTGCACGCATCGTTTCATGCCGAAATGCCCCCAACCAACGCTACAACAAGTGCAATCCAAGATTTCCCCACCCTAGACACCCCAAGAAGGCAGGGTTGTCTAGCCTCATTGATTTGGCTTTCCAGCTCCCTTTCGATTGAGGCATTTGTCATTCTTTGTGCCAACATCGGTGTGGTTCTGTTCCAGTACCTGTGATTGTGCTCTTCAGTGCACAGTTGCATGGGCATCCACTGGTTGAATGCATTGAAAGGAAAAGCTATGATTACACTCTGAGGGCCCAAACACTGGGAGTAGACGGCTGCTTGTCCAAACGCAAGGGGGGTGTTTCCGCATCTTGCAGTCCTTTTGCCATTGGTTGTGTAAGTGGGGGGCCAGTCTGATCCTGTTGCTGAACCTAGCCAGGCTCATGCATCTACACTGGTGCCTCGCTCATTCAAGCCTGCCTAAACCGAATATATCATATCCTGAGCACTCACCTCTGGACCGCTGTGTTGAGGCCCGCCTGCCTATCGCACTGTATGCACGACGAAAAAGCCAACGCAGGCCACCTTCGGTGCCTCAGGGCATGTCGGCAGGGTGCATTCTAGGAGTAAGCCGACAGGCTGTCTGGGCATATTTGCATCGCGTTGTGTGCCCGCACTTGTGGTCGAGAAATGTTTGCAGGCCTATGGTATATCTTGGTGTCTCACCTATTCTAATGCTATGCGGAAAAACAGCTACAAGGCCCCTTGTGCACACTATACACACCCAATTGCTTCTTGGACCGGGGTTGAGAATTTGAGGGAACTGGGGAAGATTGTGCAAACGGGGGAGCGTTAGCGCGCAGGGCGCACACTGGGCAACGTTTTGGGCTATTTCCTATCCCTACCCCTATGGGTGAGGCAGCCAATTCTCATTTTGTCCCCCTTTGTAGGGGACCCCCGAGAATGTAGGGGTGACATAGCACTTCCGCCCTCTTTTGGGCCCCCGAGAAGGCAGGGGTGAGGCAGCCAATTCTGATTTTGTCCCCCTTTGTTTGGGGACCCCCATGAATGCAGGGGTGGCATAGTATTTCCACCCTCTTTTGGGCCACCGAGAAGGTAGGGGTGAGGCAGCCAATTCTGATTTCGGTGTACAATGGTGGTGCCAACGTGTGGAATCCACTTTGCGGACACAAATTGAAAAGATGGGTGCTGATGCGGCAAGAATGGAGGAGTTTTGGTTGAAATATGGTCACCCGGACCTTCTTGATAGGGAGTCGAGGTTTCGTTTCTGTTTTGGATGAAGCACACTCCTCCATCGGGTAGTGGTACATTCATGTCGCGCAGTAAAGATTGCTCGGAGATTGCATGGCGGCAGAGTGTGGCCCGTGTACGAGGTTTTTTGAATCATGTTGTTCAGGAAATTAGGTGGTCGGACAGGTTGAATCGTTTCAACCATTGTCCTCACTTCGCATATTTTATGACACATTTTACGGATTCCATGCCGATCAGCTCCATTGCTGGGATGTGGTCTATGGACCTTTGGAACCCAAAATACGCGGCTCACATTTTCAAGGTCACCGTGGCCGTTGATATGTTGGGGAATATTGTATGGATTTGTCCTTTGGCACCTGGCACCTCCGCCGATATATTGATATGGGATGGTTATGGACCTTCCCGCACGCGAGGAGATTTCTTTGATTTTGAGGTGGGCGGCCATGATGGAGCCTACAAGGGCCGTGTGCATGTCATTGTGCCGTTCATTGGCCGGAAGAATGACACTCTATCGGCACGGCAACAATCATATAATGATGTGATGTGCATGGATGGTACCGGGCCCGAATTGAGCAACTGTTTGCTCATTTGTGGAATTGGGGTTTAATTCGGAACATTTGGCATGGTGGTCCCAACGAGTTGCATCAATCGGTGCGCATTTTGTTGCACTTACCCCAATTTTGCATTCAGATATGCTTTTCTTGTTCAATGTTGTGCATGGATGGTTTGTTGCTTCATTTGGTAGGCAAGAGGCAGCTATTGGTCTACTCGGGGGCTCCATACGGTCATGGTAAACTTGGGGACTCAATCGGGGAAAGTCATCATAAAAGTAGCGCGCAGGGCGCGCACGGGGCAAACACTCCTCCAACGTACTAGCATATACACGGCGACTCACGGATGGGTTTGCACCTATCTTTCCTAAGGGGAATGTTGTTCCCGGCAAAAACGAACCCTAGTTTTTCGCCCTTTTTCACAAGTTTTCCAATTTTTTTGGGGGGGGGGTTGAAAATGATTTTATTTCTATCAATGACATGCATTTTATTGGAATTTGTGTGAAAAGGGGCATAGAAAGGGTGTTTGGTGACGGTTGAGGGGTTTGGTCAACGCCGTGTACACACAGCTCTTTCACAACCATGTTACTCCCCGCCTCTTCACCCCTTATTTAGGCGGACGTTGCCCACGTGGGTGCATGTCCAAGTTCTGCCGCCGTTTCATCCGCTGAAGGTTTTATGTTTGTCATTGCTCGATCATTTGGGTAAATATTTCCTCCAGGTCCTGTTACTGCAGCGTCAACCCAGCTCCCAGTGGTTGCCGAAATCTGTTCTTGACAAGGCCCATGTCCTGGAGTGTGCTGATGAGTGTGGGCCTGCAGGTTTCATTGGATGTGCTGCGCAGCCATGCCCATGTGCGGGATTCTTGCAGTATTTTAATGCTCTGAAAATTTTTACCCAAACCAGAGTTTTGGGCTTTTTCAACAACTTACACCTGAGGAAAAGTCATGTAGGATGTAATTTCTGCATCCTCGGGGATGAGAAGTTGAGGTCAGCCAATGGCAGTCCATTCCGGAATGCGTCAGTGCAGTAGCCCTCGGGCCACGATATCTATCTACAAATGTCAGTAAGACACACATGTTGTGTGGAGTTTACACTATACTGCGAGTTTTCCATTTGTCTGGAATTGTGATCTCTTTTTGTGCTCTTCATGCTCGTGCATTGATGCTTCAGCTGTACTGCAGTTTACCAGGGATAGCCTAAGCCTGCGTTCTGCCCAACGCCCAACCAAATATATTGCTGTACATTTGCATGCACAGGCAACGTGTGGCACAGGCATATTGCATCTGGCTACCACCTCCTCCATCTTACATGCCTCTGCGCGTGACTGGTTGCACCAAGTCGATATCAGCACCTAAGTGCTGTGGCCACTATCGCAGTTGAAACTGGTATTGGTCAGCCATGGAGCAGCGATGTCACCTGCCATGGGAACCCTGCAGGGCCTGCAATGTATGGTAGGTGCGCCCACTGTGCAGCGCGCGTACAGGTGATGTGCCCACGTTAATTTCCGAGGCGAGGTGTTTGGATTGAACATAGCTTGCAAGCAAGAAGGCACCCTTTGTGTGCTCCTGGTGTGCCCTTTGTGTGCCCCACGCACACTTTATTTGGATGGTTCTCTGTGTCAAATGGAAGCCTTAGTCAGTCGCCCTCCTGCCGCATTACAGTTGCAGGCATTGCGGGTTTGGTGTCTGCTAAGCTATGTGCTGTATTGTTTTATATATTCCGCTGACCAATTTCAGTGTACTGTGAGCGGGAGGCACATGGAACAAAGATACACTCACATACGTTTTGCAACGTCCCATTACATTTGTCGCGCAATTGGGCTACACGTGCAACAGGCAACCCCAAGGTCGTGCGTGTGATTTCTGAGTCTGGTGTGTCTGGGGATGCGGCGTGAACCCATGCATCAAGGGTTGACGCTGGAATGAGTAAGCCTCGGAGCCACCGCTGCCGTGAGCACCAACAGCCATGATTGTCCCAGTACACATACAACACAATGAGTGATATGGTCAGGCAACAACGGTTGAAGCATGTCGCAGCATGCCGCAGAATGCCACAGCATACCGCAGCACCTGATTTTGGGGCCTGTTGGCGGGGGTTTTGAAGCATGCCGCAGCATGCCGCAGCACACTGAAAATTCGGCTCAGACCAAATATTGATACCATCTTTAAGCACCTGTGCAGTAGAGCATGATGGTACTCTAGTGGATAGATGCAGTGGCTGTGGTACCCCCCCCCCCGTGCCCAAGAACCACCTTGCGCAAGAACCAACCCCTGGTTCCGCGGTCAAATTCTCGCATCACTTTTTTTACCAGGGTAGTGGGTTTTTCATGTTTCTGGTGGATGTAGGACAGCTATTCAGGTGTGCAGGACATCATTTCATGTGTGTTACTTTGGGTCCCCCCATCAGGGGGGACCCTATCAGTCACTCACAGGCTCATGTTTGCTTTTGCACCACCTCTTCCATTCCTTGTTCTGTACCATAGACGTTCCCATGTACACTGCCGGTGAGTCTGTCTTCTATCGGCGATCTGATGGCTCTCTTGTTCCAGCCACTGTGTTGGGTCCTGGTGCCCAGTCTGAGACAGTGCAGATTGAGTACAAACGCAATGAGCGTCTGGTGAGGCACCCAGCTGCTTTAATTGCCAACCTCTCGCGTCCCATCATCCCATGCACGTTGGAAGGCACACTACAGCCCAGTCAGCTGCGATTCACTCCTTTGGTGTTCATTTGTCAACAAATTTTTTTTCCGCGGTACGGGGTTGCCCACGGCTGTGCGCAAGAACCAACCCCTGGTTCCGCGGTCAAATTTAGGGGGAAAAGTGTGCGCAAGAACCAACCCCTGGTTCCGCGGTCAAACATTGCTGGTTCTTGGGCACGGGGGGGGGGGGGGGTATACAGGTCCCTGATTCAATTCCCAGAGCTGTCAACACGATGTCCTACAGGCAGAGACAGCAAAGGTCCAGGCTGACCTATTTCCCCCCCCTTTTTTTCTTTCTTGTGGTGTTGTGCTTTGACAGGCCCTTGTTATCTTCACTTTGTCTTCTGATGTCTACTGTTGAACCCACTGCCAAGGGGACAACACAACCCAAGAAGACCAAGGAGACAACCAGGAGTACTGTTTGCAGTGGGCAATTGGAGAAGGCATTGGGCAGTACCTATGTTGTACAGACACCCAGGGTTTGTGTTTGATGTAGCGGTTTGCCACCTTTGAAGCTTTTTGGAAAATTAGGTTACCCCCACCAACGGCTTGAAGCATGCTGCAGCATGCCGCAGCACAGCAAATTTTTCTGGGGGACCATTGGTGCCTGGATATGGTGATCACAGGCTCATTGAACTAACATCCCGGAGCTGGCACAGTGCAAGCCAAGGAGCTACTACCCCAGTTTCAAGGCGAGTCCTGAGGTAGCGAGCCAGGCCCTTGTCCAGATGTACAGAGCGCTGGCGCAGGATCACAAAGGTCGGCCACTGTGTCTTTGCGAATACTGATTCAGCAAAAATGCACAAATGCGACAAAGCAGCACAGCAACAACGGGACGTTGTAGAGAGGCAGAAATCTTGCATTCAACGGGGCTATGGCATTGTGTGTCAGGAAGCCATGTATTCTTGTCCCGAAAAGAAGGGCCACAATCTTTGGGAATGCCATGCACGCAGTGCAAAGTTTTGGATGTCGGCAAATACTCGAACCCTAGTTTTGGCCCCTTTTCACAAGTTTTTGGTTCCATACCAGGGTTTTTTTGGCTCCCAAGCATTTGGGATGTGGCATATTTGAATTGTCAACCATTTCCCCCAAGAAGAGGCCCATCGACAAAGTGTACACAGTCGACACGACCCGGATCTCGACGTCGTCATTGTTGATACTGCAGCGAGCCTCGTATCCGTAGAGGCGGTTCAATTCGCCCTGCAGAGTACTCTTCCGGACAGATAGTACGTGCACCAAAACCTTGGTCGACTTCAAGGTGATTCTCGAACCGAGATGCTCAAGATCATCGATTGGTATGGCCACGTCCACAACTGCAAAGAAGTCCACGTGGTCATCGTCGCTCGAAGGCTCTCGATCGCCGATACTCGATGGTGGCGAGTCGACACCAGGACCGGACAGTTCTTCTTCGACGATGCTGTTGGTTATAATTACAACCAGAAGTATCGATGGACACCTGGCCAACCCTATGGTATTGACACTTTTCAGTCTTCCCCCTAGTAAACAGGTGACAGGTATTCTTGGGTGAGTATCCTAGCCTCTGCGTGCACAAGATGCACGCAGTGGGCACGCAGTGCACACGCAGTGCAAACACTTAGCCTTTGCCAGCAACAGAGGATTATAGAGGATTATGTCTAAGAGCGTGGTAAAACATAGTGGATTTAGAATGTGAAGGTGAAAAGTGACATTCAGGGTTAGAATTGTGGCAGGCTGAGGAATGCGATTGACCGTTTAACTAGCAGGAGGCAGAGCTAGCCCATGGCGCACGGGCATCCTTGGCTTGGGGCGTAGCCTCAGCTTGGTGACGCCCAGGTGACTACCCAGGTGCGTGCCAGGGGATATAGCCCTGATTTTTTGGTTGGGGCTGTTGGAAACACAAGATGCAGCACCACAGGTGTTTGGTGAAGATTTGAAGTGCCGGTGCTGCAGTGTGAACATCTCACAACCACTGCCCTCAGAACTCCAAGGTTGTTCGTGTGCTCCTTGCCGGAAAAGGCTGTGGACTAACAGGGCCGGCTCTTGTGTGAGGAGCGTGGCTCGTGGCTGGCATGGCTCGCCTAGGGACTCACATCCTTGACCCCCATGCCAGGGGAAGAGAAATGCTGGGCAATCCGCCATCATTGTGCTACCATCATTTTCACCATTCTAGGATGAGGTTCCCTTCCTGTCACACAAGGCGATAGTATGGCAAAACATTCCGTGGTTTGCTTTGCCTATTCGTCATGCCTCAATTTGGCAGACGCTGGACTAGCAACAATCCTAGAAGGCCACATAGACCTCATCCCCTCACTTAGCTTCCTCCAATTGTTTGTCCGGTCATCCACCTTGCACATAGACACCCCAACCCTCCCATCCACTAGTATTTGAGCTTGGCAAGCACAAGCAACACTTGGGTCATCGTGGTGGCGTCCACGGCTCCCCATGCCATACGGAAGCTATAGGCCTGCAGGTGCACCCACGACCCCTACCACCGCGTCACCTCCTAGAGGCACAGCCGTCCGCTACAACAGGGGATCATAGGAGGCCCGGGTATGACATACCAACGCTGCTTGACAAAATATGAGGAGCCAAAGTAAGTGCTCTTAGCAAATCCACAGGCAGTAGCGGTGAGGTGTCCAGATAAAGAAGATGTTTTAATCAAAACAGGTCTACTTTTGAAAAACGAATCCAGCACCGGATCTATGGTACAACGGGGAGTGTTAGCACGCTGGGCACGCGCCAGGCATCCTTTTTTTTTACCATTCCCCACCCGTGCGTGTTTTCATCCCCACCTCACCAAACAATTTGGAGTACCTTCTCGCTGTGTCTAAGAATTTGCCCCATCTTTTGCATCCAGTTTGTGACGAGGGCAGGGGTTGTGGTTCAAAGTGGTTGCAGTGACATTTTGTGTTGTTGAATTCTCACATTTCGGTTGATGCAAGGTGCCTTGCAGGGAAGGTTTGCGGTCTAGTGCAGTCTGCTTGGGGGACTTCCCTAGATGAGGATAAACTGCAGTTAGTGTAGCGTAGCGGAGGTAACGAAAGTTCTGCCAATGGGGCCCAGCTCAACCCCTCCCCCTCTCTGCTCCTAACCCCCCCCCCCTTTCCTGTTCCCTCCCCAGCCTTTTATTATTTCTGTGTGAGTGGGGGGGGACTCCTGGCGAGCAATGAGTACCATGATCAACGAAGGGGCTTGGGACTGGACACGTCTCCGAGACGAAAGCCCCTCAGTGAAATCAAGTGCATGGTCGCACCTGTTACAAACCCCCTGGATGGCTCACATGGCCCCCCTCCAGCACCGCATAGAGGTGCTCATGGCAAGGGTGGCCGGATGGGGCCCCGACGGAGGAGCTCGGAGCTTAACGCACATGGCGCGAGCTTTTGACGAGGCCCTGGGTGTGTCATTCCATTCCGCCGACCCGCAAAAGTACTTGGACGCCCTGCTGTATGGATTGACGCTGGCGTGGGGTACAGAGGTGACCTCCTTCAACTTAACTCCACACGCCGCCGCTGTCAGCTTTGCAATTTGCGGCCTGGTGTCCAAGGAGCCCGCAAAAAGTGGGGCGCGGAAGTACGCAGGCAGCCAAACTAGGGCAAAGTCGACGCCGAAAAAGCAATCCTCCGGCGAGAAGAACCATGGAATGGCAGTCGACGAGGAGACCAAAAGACAAGAATGCCAGGTCGGATGCGATGCTGGTGCTGGGGTGGAGGAGGAGGAAGTAGTTTGCCTAGAAATGACACACAAGGAGCCCAGTTACAAAAATGCTCGGTGGCTGCGAAAAAGACCCGGTGCACCACGCTGGACCCAAAAAATATGCAGGCTGCTCGAAGACCTCATGGAGGCTGATGAGACGGAAGCAGAGGCGGACATGGGAGCAGTGGTGTATGAATTGTGGAAAATTCTGTTGGACTGCGATAAATGAGGAAAAGATGCCCTGAAGGCGAAAATTGAGGAACACAAAAAGAAACAGAAGTACAGGGAGAAGAAGCAGCGCAAAAAGGAGCGCCGAAAGGAGAAGAAAGGGCGGAAATCATCCAAACGTGGAAAAGGAAGACGTGGGTCGCCTGAGTCAACTTCATTTTCGTCGGAAAGGAGCAGCAGCGATAGTGATTCGGGGTCCTCGTCGTCTGGGAGTTCCAGTTCATCGGGGCGCTCCACCCGACGGCAGAAGGATCGGGGAGGACAAAAAGGGGCCCCCCAGCCGGAGTTCAAGTGGATCGATGGAAAGCGCCACTTCAAAAGCAAGAAATCAGGCGACTGGGTATGTTGCGAAGGGCCGCCCAAAAGTGCCCGCCCAGACTGCGGTGGACACCACCGGTGGTTCGATCGGGAGAAGTTCGGGTGCAAGGGACGACAGAAGTGACTTCGCAGAGTGCAGGAGGAGGCCCAAGACCAGGCCTGGTCGCCGACGGCAGGGCACCCACCGCGAGACTGGCAGTGGGCGACGGCTCGTGACGAGCTCCAGAGGGCGCTGGATGAAGGGTATGGGACCACTTTCGCTTCCACGACACTCAGAGGATGGCAACGAGATACGCTGGAGGGGTATCTTCGCCACATCAAACGGCTGGCAACAATGGAGAGAATGCAGCCCGGCGATGGGCCACGAGCAGTCTTGGAATCCAGGCTTCTGGCAATTGCGCAGGCGAACCAATCTGAGAGCCTGGCGAAGGCAGTGTCGGCGGCGCGCCTCGCGGAGAAAATGGGCTGGATGCCCGCGACGGTGCGGGCTTCTGACTGGAATTTGGTCCTGGCCATCGAGCTCCAGCGGTCCAAGGAAGAGCGCGCCGCCGCAAAGGAGTGGGCGCAGATCGATGACCTCATCAGGATATGTGAAGCAGCCAAAAGCCCCTCCAAATGCGCTGGCGTGCCTCTCGGTGGGGCACTGCCTGCGGCGATCCGAGGCAGGCGGCCCGGTGGGACAAGGGGGAGGGGGCATCCAGTTTTTTGAAGCAAAGTCGAGGAGGGGGGGGGGGCAGAACCAAGAGCTGGGGCCCTGGGGGCGAGAGTGGCTGCAATTCCTGGTCAAACACAGGGCCCTCCAGCTGTTCCACCCCGACAGGGGGGCTTGGCATGGGTCGGGGGAAGCCTTGGGTAAGCTCCTGGTCAGCCTCCTCCAACGGGGGGGGGGGGAAGAAGACGATCAGGTGGCATGCGTTCCGGAGGTTGGGGGCGGCCCAACTCAAACACATGGGTGCTCCCATGCAAACTATCATGCTCTGGGGGGGTTGGAAGACCCCGGGGGTCGCTAAGATGTATACCGAAGCCCCCCCCCGAGATGGAAGTTCATCAGATCGGGAGAAATCCCGTGGCCAGTGTGGGGTGGCACAGATGGGAGGGAACCGGGGCACAAGATCAAGAAAGGCAGCACCCTCGCCCTGTGGCCCTCCTGGGTCAGGACAAAGATCACGTACGCCCAAGGTGAAGGTCCACGACAGCCTGGGGGCCGGGATGCGACGGCACAGGGTGCCGACAGAAAAAGGGGCCGCACCGCCTCCCCCGCTCCCCGAGGGGGGGGGGGGCGTGGAGATCACTGGCGTCATAAGTGTCCGCCATGCTAGGCGCAAAGTTGCACAGGCGGGAGATGGTCCAACAAATGATCGTGGGAATGGGTGAAGCGATGAGCTGCCTCCAGTGAGGGGACGAGGGCCTACAGGTCCTCACCGATGTGCTCCAGCGGGTGCGGGACGGTGGTGACCTCGAAGAAGAGGACGACGGCTACTATAGCAGCAGTGCCGCTGAGATGGCAGCTCGGGGGGTTGGAGAGGCGGGTTGTGTCGTGGTTGCAGACTCCATTTGGAATAGGCTGGTGCCGCGTGACCTGCTGCGTGTGTACAGCAAAGAACAGCGGGTTAGGGAAGAGGAGACCAGCCCTCCTGCGAAGCGGGGGCCTGTGGAGAGCATCCCCGAGTCCCTGCGGGTCGACACGGGGGGCCTGCACCTGACCTCCGCCCCCCCCACTACTCGTATGTTCCTCACTTACAAAAATAAACTGAAGTGCCGTGCCCTACTGGATGCGAGGAAGGTCAACGCCAGCGACCCCCGTAAACCCCCAAAATTCAGACTCCCTGCGCTCGAGGGTATCAGGAGATGGATGGGGGATGCCCGGCGCAACAAGGGGGGGGGGGTCGAGTGTTCCTGGCCAAGCAGGATCTGCAGAACGCGTACTGGAGTATCAGGCTCCCCCCCAGGTGGCGCAGGGTGTTCGTTGTCCAAGGGGGGTTGGGGAGAAAGTTCCGCTATGCCCGCTTGCCCTTCGGCTGGAGCTACAGCCCGGCCATCTGCCAGCGACTTGTATTGGCAGTAGTGCGCAGGGTCCTCTCACGCAGGGGGATTCGTGGGTGGGTGTACCTGGACGATATCCTGCTATCGGCCAAGCGTAAGGGACGCCTCCACGGGGCCTTACGAGAGTGCCAGCGACTGCTCCGAAGGGCTGGGTTCATTGTGGGTGCCAAGAGCGAGACAACCCCCACCGAGCGTATCAGTTTCATAGGAAAGCAACTCTCACTGGATTGATTCTTTTTCGTTTTCAATTTTTGAAGGGCGCCCCCCCTTTCCCCAGCTTTTTCAAACTAAAGTTAAGCACGTACATTTAGTAGAGCCGTTTACCTGAGTACCCGAGAAATGTAATGTTTTACCCGTTTACCAGAGCACCCACCGCGTTTACCAGAGCACCCACCGCGTTGCTGATAGTGCCTGCTCTGGTGTCGAGCTAGTGCCCATTTCTGCTTCTGGGAGACCGGTGCTTTCCCCTGCCGCATGCTTCCTGGTGCAGCCCCTGCCGGATGGGGCTAGGTGTGCCTACTGGAGCCTGCGGCATACAGCCAAACTTTCTGCCAGACACTAACGTCACGTCTGCCCACGTCCAACTGCCAGGCTATGGTGATCCCAGCCCAAAATGTAAGGCCAATGCTCGCTGATCTTCTTAGCTGCAACCGCCTTGCGCATCTTCTATTGCGGGTAAAGACAGCATCTTTCACCAAGAAATTATATTACCTATCTGGCTAGACGCAACGCCAGTTTAGTCGTTGTGTGTCCCTTGATATGTCTTCAACCAAAATTTAGCAATAGACCTTGGTTTAAACCCAGAAGGGACAGGGTCAGGGACCAATAGTTTGTAGTCACAGGGGGGGACAACTCAGCTTCGGCTGCAGGGAGGCGGGGGGGGGTGGCTGGGCAGGCCGCCTCTGCAGTGGTCCTGCCCCCTCTCGACAGTTTGATGATTGTTGCCGTCAGTCGGCCATTTCAATAGCCCGCACGCACTGTTCCCTCTTGAGCACTGCTGTGTAAATATGTACTTTTTGTCTACTCTGGGTGCCGACAAAATGGCACCAGCTGCCAAGGACAAGCCCCCCCCCCCCCCCCAATGTGTTGCAGCTTGAGATATTCGTTGATTTGCTGCAGGTCTTTCCAATCGCGTGTTTATGTTTGTGTCGGGGGGCGAGGACAGGACTCCGACTGTCTGGGAGAGGCGGTCATTAACCGCTGTCACTTTAAATCTCATCGTTCCTAAGTATCCAGGAGAGAAGAATGCTTGTTGCACACTTCAATTCTGAACCAGTACGCTCCCTTGTGGGATACAATCTGTCCAAAACCCCTTACCCTTTTGGCCAAAAGGCATATGCAGCTATTCTATTGTAGCCAACAGAATATCCATTGTAGGTTTTAGTGTTTTGGGGTTGTTTGAGAATCATTCCCAGCCTGCAGTGCACCTGCGGCACGCGAACATGCCTCCCATTGACGAATTGAAGTGGTCCCTCCAGAGCACACAGTGATGGTACCCAGGTACAGCTAGCATGAACATCATCCCCTTACAGCTAGCCCAGAAGGAGAACATGTCTCGAGGGAAATCACAGACTGAAGGGACCAATTGCAGGAGCACAATGAAGCTGCTGCAATGTTTGTTGATCGCTTTTGGCTGGTGCATGTGATATTTTGTGTAGCTGGTGGTTTCAGGGTAGGTTCCAGTAAAGTCACCCCAATACAGGGCGCTGTGTGCCCCTAAGGATGCTCTCTCACTCTCATTTCAGAGCATACAGATATACTTATGGCGATCTGTTCCCAACATGCATAGCTACAATGGCCGGGGCTCGTGATCCAGCAGGGCTAAAGCGGGCAGATTTCGAGAAGTTTATCAATGTCTGCGGCTATGCCTCGAAGCTGCGCCCAGAAACCGTAGAGGTCTGTGCTGAGGGGACACCTTCTGCATGCCTCATGACCTGCTAGCAGGCATTTAAAATATTTTTCCACAGCATGCAGGTGCCCTAAGGTGCTGGAACGTGGGCACATTTGGAAAATGCACACCCGTGGAGCGTTCGACCCAACATTGCGGTTTTCAAGCTCTTGCTTGCGACAGATATCATTTTATGGTTACAGCGGGGGGGGGGGGGGGTGCCAGGGGAGAATTTTGCGGGGAAAACTTCGCCGTTAATGAAGGTGGCGAAAATTTCCCCTGGCGAAGTGTTGGCGTAACAATTCCATCCTTCACCACAGCTGCAGGCATTGTGTTTCCTGAGAAGCGCCAGGCCCGATTACGAACGCACCTGAGCCAACCGTTTCTTGCGCAAATGCATGAAATGGAATTGGAAAACACAATTCTGGGTTGTGGCAATGTGGTGCAATTTTGCACTCTCTGTCTGGTGCATGTCTTGTCGTTTTGTTGCAGTCATTTGGGCGTGTGGCACTTGAAGCTTTGGGGATTCAAGGGTGGCGAAATTTTCCCCTGGCGAAATTATCCTCAGCGAATTTGTCCCCAGGCGAGATGTTCCCACCCCCTGTAGATCTTGTGGGCTTCACAATATAAGGCTCCTGGGCTTTGTTGCAGCCTAAGGCGAACTCTGTGGAATCAGCCCCACACATTGGAACGCATGCCAAAGGAGCTCGCACTCCAGGAAGGTGGGAGAGGGCCCAACTCTTTTAAAACGGTCCGCCAGCCGCTTTCCCGCCGACCAGTAGCTGCATGGCATGTCGGCCCTTTCGTGGTGGTCTCCTGAAGAGTTGAGATTTGATTTTGGATCGAGGAAAATCTGGCGCCGCAGGTTGAGCCTCACCCTTTCCTTTTCGCGAGTTGACTCTCGTGGTCTGCGCGACCCATTAGGTTCATTCGTGCCCCCCTTGCGCAAGCACAGCCTTGTCTAAGAACGGGTGACCCTGTCTGGCCGCATTTTTCCTGACTACTGTTTTCGTGTTCTGGACTGGCGGATGACACCTTGTTTTGTCCATTTTCCTCTTCTGCAGGGGTTGTCACTGAGGCGCCCGAGAAAAACCTCCTTGCAGTCACAGTGTCATTGTGGCAGAAGGTCAAATTGGGACTGGACCGCAACCGTCTCAGAGGGTGAGGGAATGACGTCATTTGTGATAGTCTCCTGAGGGGCGGTGAGGACGCCACACAATATCTGGGGACCGTGTGAAGGGGGGATGGTAATGGGAGAGTCAGGGGCGTTCGTGCACACGACGTTATGCCTGGGAGTACAACTCACTTCCACGATCGACTGCCTGCAAACTGGCTGCAGTTGTATTCGTTCGGTGTACGTAGGTCATGGGACAAAAGCAATTGTTTAAGGGGAGCGTTCAGCGCAGTGGACGCGCAATGCAACTATTTGGCCATTTGGGTAGACCAAGCACCCCACGTACGATGCTGCACAAGCAGTACACACAGTGTGGCTTTTGTTGTCTAGTTTGCATGTTGTTTGGCATATGGGAAGATGGGGAACAAAATTGCACGTTTCAGCCGCTTCGAGTCTTGTTTTGTGGGGGGCCTTTGGAGTGGAGGACAGTTGGGGAGGGGGCTGCAGAGTCATGCTCGTCCTTGCCTCAGACATGTTGGCAGCAGTATCTCGTGAATGCAGACGTGAGACGCCAAGAGCGCCGCAGGCGCAAGTCCCGTACGCTCCTCAACCAACAGACTCTTGAGGACATGCAGCACCTGGAGAGAACCTTGACTTTAGAGCTGCAAGGTGTCTGCTGCCTGCCTTCCCGGGTTTGGAGGGTGTCGGAAGGGCTTCCCTGCCCCGCGCCTGCAGGCGACAGGCGTCTGTTGACGTGTGCAATGCAATAGGCTTATCTTTTACCACAGATTTGCGAACCTGAGGAATATAAGTGGCGAAGCCGGACCATTCCACTGGTTCTTCTCAGGAAGAATTGCATCGCAAGCACGCCCTTCTGCTTCGGATTCATGGGTCATGAAAGTACCCCCCCCCCCCGTGCCCAAGAACCACCTTGCGCAAGAACCAGCCCCTGGTTCCGCGGTCAAATTCTCGCATCACTTTTTTTACCAGGGTAGTGGGTTTTTCATGTTTCTGGTGGATGTAGGACAGCTATTCAGGTGTGCAGGACATCATTTCATGTGTGTTACTTTGGGTCCCCCCATCAGGGGGGACCCTATCAGTCACTCACAGGCTCATGTTTGCTTTTGCACCACCTCTTCCATTCCTTGTTCTGTACCATAGACGTTCCCATGTACACTGCCGGTGAGTCTGTCTTCTATCGGCGATCTGATGGCTCTCTTGTTCCAGCCACTGTGTTGGGTCCTGGTGCCCAGTCTGAGACAGTGCAGATTGAGTACAAACGCAATGAGCGTCTGGTGAGGCACCCAGCTGCTTTAATTGCCAACCTCTCGCGTCCCATCATCCCATGCACGTTGGAAGGCACACTACAGCCCAGTCAGCTGCGATTCACTCCTTTGGTGTTCATTTGTCAACGTGGTTAAGTGTGGGAAAGGAGAGGGCACGCATGTCCCGGCGCAACGCGCCGGAAAAATTTTTTTCCGCGGTACGGGGTTGCCCACGGCTGTGCGCAAGAACCAACCCCTGGTTCCGCGGTCAAATTTAGGGGGAAAAGTGTGCGCAAGAACCAACCCCTGGTTCCGCGGTCAAACATTGCTGGTTCTTGGGCACGGGGGGGGGGGGGTAGTCACTGGAAAAAGGCTGACGCCAAGTCACCTTTGTTGAAGTGGGCAGAGCCCCCCCCCACAACACAACTTTGATGATGGATGTCACACATGCCTTGTGATAACTGTGCTGCCCTTCTCTTGCATGCATATGACAGGGGGTATCTGCTTGGGGCGGGGTAGTATATGTGTGTACCGGTCCTCTTTGAGGCCTGCCTTCCACAACTCTGGCTCGCCGCTGCTTCACCAACCCCCTATTTCCAGAATCGCCCACCAACACTGACACTGACAACACATCTCCCTCCCGCCCCCTCAACCTTCCCTCTGTGGCGTATCCTGAGTGCGGAGCACAGCTGCAGGACCATGTATCTCACAGCTGACCAAGGCACGGTGTTTCAATGGACACACTGCCTGCATCAATTGCCGGCTGTGCACCATTGGGATGGCATTCAAGGAACCCCGAGCAGGACACACCCTCAGGCACGCACTTTGCGTCACACACCATGGACCATGCTGTGGATCAAAAAGAGACAGGCACAAGAACCATTTGTTGGGCAGTTGGAAAATGGCTCCAGGAGGGCGGTCGTTAGAGCCCCCTGGACCCCAAAGGGGGGGGAGGGTTCTTGAAAAGGGGGATCTTCTGTCAGGGACCTGGGTTTCGGACATTTCCAGGCAAAAAGGCTCAAACGAATTTTCATCAAAAGGGTGGCAAATGATGTCTTTTCTGACTGACCCCCACATGCTGATTCCAAAAATGCCATTTTCATGTGTTTTGTTTGTTTGGTCCCTGACTGGTGCCACGTGACCGGGTGGCCTGAAAATGGCCTGAGGGCCAGAATTAAGCAGCTCTTTGTTCACATGTGGCAGTGGGTTCTGGTTCCGAATGTTTGAAAGGTGGTCCCAATGAATTGCATCAGTATGTGCGTGTACTGCTCCACATCACACAGTTCTGCACAGTGCGGTACCAAGGCTGGGGAAAATTGCTCTTGGAGGAGTGGGGGGTCATCAGATCCCTTTTTTCAAAAATCCCCCTCCCCTGGGGGTGGGGCTCTCCTGTCAGTGCACCGCCCATCATTGGGATTGGAATTTGGTGCCCAGTCATGGATGGCAACAACGGACCGCATGTAGCTGGTGCTCGGGTGGTGGGGTGGGGGACTTGATGGGGTATTTGGCACGGTGCACGCATGGTGCAAAACTTGAAGTGCAGGCAGCCCTTGGCTTCAAGGATGTTGGGAAATGCATCCCATTTTCAAGCCTTTTTGGACCCAATATGAAACCACCATAACGTGTGGGGGTTTCAAATGTGTTGTATGTTTCTCACTTCTGAGAATACCCTATGTAGCCAATTTTCTCCGCTTTGGAGTGCTGGTTCAGCTTTTTCATGCATGGAGAACATTGCGTTGTTCCTTGGTACACCCGGGACTCGTCACTTGGAAGCGGCTCAACAATGTGTGCAACTATTACCTCACTAGACACAAGTTGCACATGTGCACACAAAGATATAGCAACATTTAGTTCCGTGGACTGATAGGCCAACAACCCCCCCCCCCCCCCCTCCCCAACTACCCTCCTCCAGGGTGCACCCCGCTCTTTGGGTAGCTTGGTAGTGAACATGCCTCCCGCACCTGAAGGTACGCCCTTGCGAAGGTATGGTACGGTATGCAAGATCACTGCCTCCAAATGACTTGCGGCGGCATCCCCCTAAAAAGAATAATTTTTTGATGAATACTTGGAACGGGGGGGGGGGGGGAGTTAGGTTGTAGCGGGACCAGTTCCCCCACTCTCCCTTGTTGCTCCACGGGGGTGTTGTGTGCAATGTGCATGCGCTCTGCAAAAAATAGGCTATTGTGGGGCATGTGGCTGTACTAGAAACCCATGCTTCGCGATACTAGGGGCATCATTGTTGTTTGAAAACCGGTATTTTGATGCTTCTTTTGCATTAGGGATGTGGTACATTTTTACTTTCCCCCATTTTCACCCATTCTCACCCCTTTTCAAACATTTTTTTGCTCATTTCCACCTCATCCACTCTTTTCTAGGTTGATTTCTCCCCACCATGGGGAACCCGAGAAGGCAGGGGATATGCGGCCATATTGATCTCTCCTCACCATGGGGACCCCGAGAAGGCAAGGGTGATGTAGCCACATTGATTGCCCATTTTTGACCGCCGAGACGGCAAGGGTGATGTAGCCACTTTGAGGGAACATTAGCACGCCAAGCAAAAATTTCCCCTATTTCCCCCTCGTTCTCCCCCTCTTTATGCAGCCATTTTGCCCACACATGGCCCCCCGGGAGGGTAGGGGTGAGGTAGCCATTTGTGATTTTGTCACCTTGTTGAGGACCCCGAAGAAGGCGGGGTGTAGTAGCCATTCCACCCAATTGAGGGCCACCAAGATGGCAAGGGTTAGGCAGCCACTTCTGATTTTGTCTCCTTCGGGACCCGTGAGAAGGCAGGGGTGATGTAGCTATTCCGCCCACACATGGTCCCTGAGATGGGAGGGGTCAAGCAACCACTCCTAGGTGACAACAGAAGCCGAAGTACGCACGCGGTGCCTTTCTATGGACAAGTGTTGAGGAAGTACCTTCGGGGAACCTAACTAGCCTACGTCTTTGATGGGAGGACACCTGTATCTTCAATACACAATGTATGTGCATGAAGAGGGGGGCAAACGACGATGCATTCAACATCAATGCATACGACTATAGGTGTATCCCATTACCCAAGTCACGGAATGTAAGGAAGCGTGGGGGCCTTAACCCTATGTGGGCCTATCTATGCTTCCACCTGTCCTCCCATCATATGGTGATACACTTCTAGGGTGCCTACTGTAGGACATCATACTTCCCTCCTCAAAATGCTCTACATGTAACCTTTATTTGTGCGCAAAGTGCTTACGCGAGCATACTTGTGATACTGATATCCTTGAGTAGCCACACATTTATTTCAATGTGTAACTTGGCTGTCTGATGTGGCATACATATAAAACGTGTTGTGACCAAATTGGATTTCCATTTGGGGCCACAACTGAGTTTCAGTCATGGTTCAATGCTATTGTATGTTACCATGCGATTCAGTTTGACCAAGGAACCACGCACCCACCCAATGTGCACCCACGGACTAAGGGCTGAAATTGACAATGGCGGGCTGAAATTGACAATGGCGGGGGCATTCTGTCGATGAGAACCGACGAGGTCCCCAATGCTGTTTTTGCCATATGCATGTGTGTTTCCCCAAAGGTGGGTAGATTCCAAGGTGGTCATGGAAACTTAGAATTACTATTTGGTGCTGTGCGCGTGCTATGCGCACGCTGTGCAGAAACTCCCCAGGAGTTGAGGTCGTGCTAGTTGCCAAATGGGACCCACCGGATTAAGCAGCTTGAGTCAGTCATTGTGCGGGATTCGTGCAGGGTCAGGGGACCCCATGCAACCCTTGCCCCTTCAATGTTGGGAAATCGGGGATACAAAATGCGTGTGTGGGGGGGGGGGGTCAATTGCACATTTTGTGTGCATCACAGAAGCCCCATTGCTGGTGTGTCACATTTTGTGTACACGCCCCATGCGCACCAAGTATCATGTTGATGCACTGGCAATGGGCTTCCATGAATGAGACGCATGGGGCTTGCCCTTCGGGGAGTACGGTTCGCCAGTTCTGTTGATGGGTGGGTGATTGGGTATGGGAAGGCACAGTAGCCCCTCCGACCTCCAGCATTGTGCAGTGAAGGCTGATTATGTTCTCATAGCCGCGCTCCCGCAAGCCACACCGGCGCTTCCCTTCTCCACCCCTCCAGAGTGGGACCGGCACTTCCATGATGCAAAGCGCCGGAAACTTGCTCCGGCGCACTTTGACAGCGCCTCAGCTCCGCCGGACCCGGAATCGCGCGACAGCGGCTCAGCTGCCCTGAATGTGTCTTGTGCGGAGGATGTGAAGACTGCAGAAGGGCCAGAAGTGTTCTTGGGTGGTGCACTGCAGGTTGGACCCTCCTATGACCCTGTGGCTGATGGTTGCTGCACCACCCCCACCACCACCACGGCCTTGGTTTCCCCAGGGGCAGTGGTGCATGCTACCCCTGGAAGTTTGCATGGTTTTTTGTATGGAATGTGTTTATGTTGCTTTGGGGCTCCCTACTACTGATGCAGATGGTCCAAGGATCGCTGTCAGAATTTTGGCATCAAAACCCGGCGAGGATTTTTTGTTTTGTTCTGAGATTGAAGCTGAATTCGAATTCGGGACCGCAAGTTGGCGACTGGTGGTTCGCATTTAAGAGCGGTAAAATGCCGGCAGACTGAAACCTGGCCCTCCCCAGCCCATTTGTGTGACCAAATCGCCTGGAAATTGAGCAAGGTGCCCTTCAACAGCCAATGCCTTGCCCACATAGATATGGACATTCAGATCCATATCCTTTGCTGCCTGAGATCCCCAGGAGGGAGGTGGTAGGGAAGCTGTGAGCACGTTGGCGCACAAAATCACCTCGAAGAGAGGTTGTTAGATCAAGCGCAGGCGCAGGCGTCATATACCCCCCCTTTTTGTGGGTCATTCGCGTAGCATACCCCAAGGCACGATATTTGATGTCCAACCCCTTGTACCAACCCCTCGTAAAATCATTATTTTGCCCAATAAGACAATCCCCCAATGGTTTTTTAATTCTGAGGCCTCTATCCCCTGAAACTGGATATCATTGTTTTTGGGGGGGTGTCAAAAGTTTGTGCTCAGAAGTTTGTGCTCAGCAGGGTTTGAACGAGGATCAGATTGGGCAGAGATGACCGGTCGGCCGGCGCCGCCGGCGGTCCGCCGACTAGGAATCGCATCGCCGACCTCCATGTCTGCGGTCGGGTGCACTACTGTTGGACCGTTGCTTGATCTAACAGCATCTGTTCTCCCCACTGCTTGAAGCCAAGTCTGCCTCTGAAAAAACCCAAACTGTGTGTTTCTGTCTAACTGACTGCTTGCTTGACTAACTGACTGATTGGCTGACTGTCAGCCTCTCTTCGAGGTGCACTGCCGAAGGCAATAGAATTTTCTGTCTCAGGGCATTGGCACAACAACTTGGTCCACCTGCTTGGTGCAATGGCTGAAATGACAATGGCGATGCAAAAATTGCCCTTGTACCAGCAACCGCTTTCTGATATCTGCCAAAAGCCTTCTTTGCCTTCAGAACTTGGAGAGGTCTTCTCCATTGGTTTTGAATGAGGATAACGGGCCAGCCCTGACCTGGCTGTCATTGAAGATGTAGAGCTTTCTCTTTTATGTATTTTCCGCCCACTCATGACACCCTTAGGCGTTCGGGAGCAGGGCCTGTGATCAGCCAGCAGCAGTCCACAGTCCACAAATGCTGTTTGGTGGTGAACAGAGGTCGTGCCCCACCATAATTCAAGTATTTTTGGATGCCGTTGCACATCACACAGTTCATGCGAGACTAAGTACCAACACATGGCCACGTGTTTCTGAGGTGTTTGGTTGGCAGCATGTGTCCCTATCTCTAGTGTTTCCTACTATTTTGCTTTGTTGTTGTGCACGTGATAGGTAGTGGTGAGCTGCAGTTTGGTCTTTTGTGGTGTTTTGCAGCCTTCAAGTGGCTAATATGTGGGTAAGCCCCTGGAAGTGGGCTAGGGGCGGGGTAGCATGATCGACACCTAGGGACCATTGGGTGGCATGGCTACGTATGATAGGGACTAGGATGGGTGTGGATGAAGTGGTTACAGGGCAATGAGGGATGGCAAGTTGTGCTCTCCTTTCAAAGGTTGTGCAGCCCCTACAGATCGTATTGTTATTCCTAGGCCATTCCTAGTCCATGCATGCTTCCACACCTCTGCCCATAGTGCCGCCTCTTCCCACTCCTGTGCCACTGCTTGCTGCCTACTGAGACCCACATGGCCGAGTCCTTTCATCTGCGTGGGCTTCGGGCATGTGTGGATCTTGGGCATCGCTCTCCAGTAGCGGTTGCATAATGCCGATTGCAATTGTAATGGCTCTTGTATCCATGAGTCTGTGGCTCAATATGCCTCGAATACCTCTTTGTCTTGACGCCACAATTTTTGCTTCGTCTAAATGTGCCCCATGCCATGTGCTAGGCAGCTCCACTATTCATCACTTTTATCACTGAAGGGGCCACCCCGCTGCTCGGGTAACCCTCTTCTGCCTATTTCCTTTTTGGCAAGTCTGTGGAACCTGTGTTGGTAGGTGCATGCGATGTCTCAAGCGCCAAGTCGTGGGGCCAGGCTGGAAGGGGCGCAGTTGGAATCTTAGCTCACTTTCTCAGCTATGGTTCAACTCTGTTTGTGTGTGTGTGTGTGTGTGTGTGTGTGTGTACAGTGTGTGTGTGTGTGTGTGTGTCTTCTTCTCACGGTGCAAATTTTTGCATTTGACCCTGCAAACCAGTAGTGGGTCGCACGCAGAGGCTGCTCCGTGATATCAAGTTTTGACCCGGTCTATCTATCTATCTATCTATCCGTATGTCGGTTGCGGATTTCGAAGCATTCGCCAGGGGCTCCATATGCTCAGCATTTATCGACAACGTGCCGTTGATCGAGATTGCTCGGGCGATGTCCAAGGTTGAGATGGCGCTGGCGGTGCTGCCGGGAAGGCGCAAAAAGTGGGAAGACAACTTCACATAGAAGTTCGGGGTCCCGTTAGACAGCGAAGTGGGATTGCCCAAGATGATTGGGGCTTTTTGTGTCATGGCTCAATGTGAGTTGGATGTGGAGGGAGTGGGCTTTGTGCAGTCAACGCCAAGCCAAGCAACCACCACCACTGGTGGCGCTGAATTCGCGCCCACCCCCCCTCAAAATCCAGTGAATTCGCGCGCACCCCCCCTCAAAATCCAGTGAATTCGCGGCTGCCCCCCTCAAAATCCAATGAATTCCCTCGTAGGTGTGCCACGGCTACCGAGGAAGACGTGGTGGCTGGCTAAAAGGCCGGCGGCCATGAAGGCGAACTTGAGGATCGACGGGGACCGCCGATTGTACACGGCAAAGCCGGGGGCAGAGCCCATAGATGTATCGAGCGCGCTAGTGACGGCGTGCAAGAATGCGGGGCAGGGCGTGAAACACCATTCGTTTCACGAGTGCCCAGGGTTTGACTCATGGAGACGATGCCCCATTGGCAGATCACAGAGCCGGAGTCGGTGGTATTGCAGCCAAGCGACTTTCGGGATGGGGAGGACGTCGTATGGCGCCTGGTGTGGGCAAAGTGGAGGAGGTTGTGGAAGGAGGACGAGATCGCCTCAGTGGTGTTGCATTACAAGCGTCCCCGTGGACAAAATCAACCATGGGTGCATACTATACCCGTTTCCGCAAGCTGGCCCTCTGGGTCGGCTACACGATGGTGGCAGAGTTGGAAATCGCAGCATGCTAGTACAAGTACTAGCTCTTGTAGCTGGGCTACTCCCGGAGCTACCTGTGAGTGGCGGTTTCCGTGTTGCGTGCTTTGGAAGACATGGGGTGGCCCCCAACTTCGTCAGCAGCGGGGTGTGGCGATGCGCAAAATGGGCATCGAAGGCGGCGGTCATCCGGCCGTACGTGGGCGTTGGGAGAGCTCAAAGATTTCGTGACGGCTTGCACTAGTAGGGCGCAATAGACAGCATACAGGATGGCCGTATTGTCATTCGCCTGCCTTCTCAAGGTGGGGGAAGCGGCCCCCCTCAGGCGAGGGGGGTCCCGCAGTTGGGGCTTGGGGTTTCACACGGTCAAGTTTGACCCGACCCTCGTGCAATGCAGGATGGGGGCATACGGCCGGGCCTGGCTCCGCTGGTTGGATGCCGCGGGGGCCACGTCCGCGGTCCCCGTGGCGCACTTTTGCCCGCAAGGACCGGCCATCCTCCAGATGGTCATGGCGGGAGCCCTCAACGGCTTGGAGAGCGCCCATGCCAAATGGCATGCGTGGAGGAGGGGCGGGTTGGCGGCCCTACGATGACTGGGGCTGCCGGTCCGTTGGCTCGTGGCTGCCTACTATGGCGAGGCCCCGGACGGTTTTGTCGTTACGGACAACGAGAACGTCGTATTACCGTGGCCAAGAAAGACCTAAGAGATGGAGTGGGAATGGACAATTTGTCCCTCAAGGATATCTTCCTGGCGGAGTTGTTGGACCTCCGTGTCCCAGACACGGATGTCGGTCCCGAAGGGGATTTCGGTGAAGGACCAATGCGAGGTGGTACGAGTGCGCATACACACATCAAACAGAGCTAAGTCATAGCTCAAAAAGTGAGCTAAGATTTAACAAAAAACGAAAGCACACACACAAGCACACGAGAATGGAGACAAACCGCTTGACAGTGTGCCGCATCCCCGTGGGGCTTGTTCCTGCCAATTGCCGCAGGCTCGGGCATGCTGGCACCATAGAGAAAGAGCACAGCCCCCCCCCCCCCTCCCCTCAGGTGCTCCTCGATAGCCCCAAAAGCCAGGGGGGTACCCCGAGGGCGGCACATAGAAAACAAATAGGATGGGCTGGCACAACATAAACATACACGCCCCCGTCACCTGGCGCCGGGCGCGACCCGTGGCAACAGCCATGGCGCCAAATAGGGCCAAATAGTGTATCCTCGCCGATGACAACGAACACTCAAATCACGCAAAAGACAAGAAATAAAGATGCCAAGTACATCCACACCCGGCACTAGCATTGCGCATGGAAGAGACTGGCTACGCGGACCACTAGAGGCCAAGGGCCCTACACGTAAAGGTCCGGCACAACACAGGGGCGTCCCCCATCTTGCCAACACAAGGGGGCAAAGAACATCAAGGCGGGGGGGGGGGGGGGGTTCAAGACATGATTCCAGGGACTCCTCCAAGCAATGCTTCAAAAACATGTCATGAAACTCCGCCCTCCCCATGAGCTGGCGACTGAAGCCCCGCTTGCCACGCCTGGCGGAGCACAAACGGGCCCACTGGCATGCCCGTGTCCACAGGAAAAACGTTTTCCTGTCCGGGAAAGCCCACAAATCCCCTACTCTACGTGTCGCCGCTTCACGTGCCAATGACAACTCACCTCCGAACTGGACCTGCAACCTACTGATGGGGTCCGCCGCGTTTGCCGAGCCCCGCACCCAGTGGCGGTATACAATAAAACCAAGGCAAGATGTCCAAAGAAACCTGAAGCTCTTCAACAGCCATTGCTGATACCTCCTGCCAACCCATGCCTTACACCGGAGGTACTGGATCAGCGCTGCCACATTTTCACCGAACAGCTGCACCTCCTTAAACCCAACATTCAAAATAAACTTGATACCCCATAACAAGGCTTTCGCCTCCGCGCAGCTGCTCCGATAGAACGGTAGACCGAGATCCCAACCCAAGTGAAAACAATCCCAAAGGGTAGACGCCCGCATCAAGCGTTGCATCCACATACACATACATAGGACCTCTGCCCAACTGCATCGGGAGGGACAACACCGACTAGCCCGGCAATGCCAACACACACACCACACACACACTAACACTCCTACCATGGGGACCTTTGGGGGACTATGGGGACCTTTGGGGGCCTATGGGGGCCTATGGGGACCTATGGGGGCATATGGGGACCTATGGGGACCTGTGGGGGCTTATGGGGACCTGTGGGGACCTATGGGGACCAATGGGGGCTTGTGGGGACCTATGGGGGCCTATGGGGGTCTATGGGGACCTATGGGGACCAATGGGGGCTTGTGGGGACCTTTGGGGGCCTATGGGGGCCATTGGGACCTATGGGGACCTATGGGGACCTATGGGGGCCTATGGGGGCCTATGGGCACCTTTGGGGGCCTATGGGGGCCTATTGGGGCCTATGGGGGCCTATGGGCGCCTATGGGGGCCTACGGGGGCCTATTGGCACCTTTGGGGACCTATGGGCATCTTTGGGCACCTTTGGGGGTCTATGGGCACCTTTGGGGACCAATGGGGACCTTTGGGCACCTTTGGGGACCTATAGGGGTCTATGGGGACCTATGGGGACCTATGGGGGTCTATGGGGACCTATGGGCACCTATGGGGGCCTATGGGGGTCTACGGGGACCTTTGGGGACCTATGGGGACCTTTGTGCACCTTTGGGGACCTATGGGCACCTTTGGGGACCTATGGGCACCTATGGGGATGGGGGCCGATGGGGACTCATCGGCATCTAGGGGGACCTATGGGGGCCTATGGGGGCCTATGGGGGCCTATGGGGAGCTATGGGGGCCTATGGGGGCCTATGGGGACCTTTGGGGGTCTATGGGGACCTATTGGGGCCTATGGGGATCTATGGGGACCTATTGGGGCCTATGGGGACCTATGGGCACCTATGGGGATGGGGGCCGATGGGGACTCATCGGCATCTAGGGGGACCTATGGGGGCCTATGGGGGCCTACAACCCGGCCTCCTCCATCAGCCTTTCCAAAACCCTCTGGCACAAGATTGGGCTGCTCTTCTAACCGAACGGTAGACACCGAAAAGCCAAAACTCCCCCCTTGCCGTCCGAAATACGGAAAAGCGCCCAAAAAAACCTCTAGGAGGCGCAGCGACCAAAAACAATTACTGAGGTCAATGTGGCACGTGCACAGTTCACCCCCCACCCACCCACCCGGCAAGGAGAAAACCTCCCATACCGGCTTGAGACACCTCACCTTGCCGTTGAAAAGGAGGGAAGAAAAAAGGACCAACCCTGCTGCGCCACCTACGACGGAAGGGCCAGGACCTCCACCAACGGCAGAGAGAACTTCTACGGCTTGTCTTTCATTGCTCTATTCACCGGGATGAGATTGACGATCAAGCTGCATTTCTGCGGCGTTTTCGGAATGGCAAAGACACCCCCATTCGGGCCCGAGGACCCGGCGTTAAGGGGAACAATAAGTTCTGAGCACGCAGTGCACGCAGCATAACCACCGCCTCATCCGAGCGGGGCCCACCCCGAAGAAATTCCTACTCGCCATGGACTCAAAAGAGCGCGGCACATACTGGTCCCAAATATCACGTGGGATCTCAACACTCCCTGGCGCGCTGCAACACCTCCTCCCGGATTCGCCGCATCAATAATTTCGGGGTTGTGGAGTCAGGTAACAGGCACTCCCACACCTCCGGGTCCAGCAACGACAACGCCAGGGCGATGACAAGCAAAAAATCCAGCTGCTGGAGATCCTTAGCCGCCTCGCGCCCCCACTCCAGAAACTGGAGGAGGCAATGCGCCAAGAGCCCTAGCTGGGCCCTTGGCAAACGCACACAGAGAGGACATCCATCCAACTATCCCACTCGCCGGACCATAGGCGGGCCTGCACACACTGATCCATCTCCGATCTTGCCTAGGACCGTTGCGCACTCGCTGACAACACCACCAACCCCACCACCGGGCTCACCGACTCCTCCAGAGGCCGCGGCGTTGCGTCGCACAAGCCTCCCCGGAGTTGGCTCTAGTCTCCTTGGGTGGGAAGGTGCGGTGTGCGTGTATTTGTCTTCTTCCCACAATGCATTTTTGCATTTGAACCTACAGCCCAACCGTCCCAACCACGATGCTGAGAGTGAATCTATGGCCCGTTCCGCGCTTTGGTGACACTTCCCCAAGGGGATGCGGCACACTGTCGAGTTGTTTGTTTGCATTCTCATGTGGTTGTGTGTGTGCTTTTGTTTTTTTGCTAAAACTTCCCATACCATGCAGCCGTACCACGAGAAGCTCATAGAGGTATGAACAACCATCACGGTATGCCTTAAGGCCACACATCTACAAATGCTGCTATCTCACTTTCCTCGCTCAATCTGCCGGTAACGGAGAAGTATGTTGTGAGTAGTATGTGTGTGCAGTGCAGTGAGTGGATCTGCAGTGCAGGGCGAGCGTGTGAGAGGATCTACCGTGGGGATACCCGAAACAAAAAAAGAGGAGGGTCACTCACGGGGAGACCAAGGAAAAAGCGCCACGGACCAAAGGCGCGTGGGAACAAGGACCAGGCGTACGCCCAGCCAACGCGAACGCCCTTGCATCCTAAGGTCCCCTGCTTCCCCAGTCTCCCACTCCGCTAACTCTTAGCGCTGTGCAAAGGAGTAGCCCTTTGCCGGAGCGCCCCTTGCTAAACGCCTCCAACACACATCCCATTCTCCAGTTCACACTCCTCCCGATCCGTTTGAACTTGGTCTTCGCACCTTGCAAGTCGGGAATCTCACCCCACAGTTTCAGTGTTACTAGCTAGGTTGAAACATCCTACACTCTCTAAACACACACATGCATTGAGATGTCACATGCGTGCATATGTGTGAAGTGTTTGCACGGGGAGCATATGTAATCTGGATCACGAAGCCCGGAACCAAAATCAGGAAGTGGACGCACATAGCGGCGCCTCCGCTATGCATTGACGCATATAGCGGCGCCTCCGCTATGCAATCTAACGGGAAGCAAGAGAGGGTTGTCCCTGCCTCCCAAACCTTGCATGTTTGCCCAACCTAACGTCACTCTATCCTAACTTGATTTGCGTTACATTCTGCGTTTTTACGCGAGCATCCTATCCTAGGATAAACTCTATTCAAGCACCATCCTCTCCCTCTGTCGCCCTCTCAACATCTCAAATAGCCCTAACCAACTCTCGGTTGTGGCTGCATCTCAGCCTCTTGTGGGTGTGGTGTCATATATGCCTCTCTCCACGGTGCGTGTGGAAATCTAGTGGGCCGAGATAGTCCCGAACATACCAACATTCAATACCATTATGGACCGTGGCATTGCCATGATTCCACCCCCAACAAGGGGCTGCACTTAGGACTGGTGGATGCCCCCCCCCCAATTTTTTTCCATGACTCGTGATCCATTGTGGTAGCACATGCTGGCATGTAGTGCCTTGGATGAGAGGCTTGGGAGTAGCATTATGGTCAAGTATGTACATGTTACAAGAAAGTCGAGAGGAGGGGTGCCACAAAGTGGCGGTTCAATCCTTACTGGTCTGGTCTGGCTGCATAACCTCTGATGGAGAAACAAACAATCGAGCCAAAGCAGCAACACAACGGACCGTCTTCAAAGGTCTGGTGGGCAACACTAATAAAGACAAACATGTATCGGAAACATTGTGCATGCAGAAGTGGCCGCATCACCATGTTTGTGTTCGAAGTGTAAATGTTCTATCTGCGCAACACAAGCGTCTACATCTACATCTACATTTTCGTATGGGGTCTGGAACAGTCACCTATGTACCAAAAGGCACCACTACTTACAATCCTAGCACTCTACCCCCCATCGAATCCTTGTGCCAGCAAGCCTCACCTGGGTGGGCACTTGCACCCCCAAAGATGTGGATTTGACGTGCAAGGCTAGCTAGTGTTGTGTCTGCATTTGTCAGGCCATTGCCCTGCTGTTGCATCATTGCATTCAATTTGGCTTCTAGCTCTTGTGCTATTGGAGTTTGCGGCACCTCTTGCCATCCTATGGTCTAGTGACTAGCCCACACACCCTTGCACTGCTACAATATTGTGGTCTCTTGTTGCTGCCTCTAGATTGAGGGTGCTTCAAGCCCTTGCAAAGGGCCTATTGTGCCCCTGTGACTTCACTGGATTTTGTCCAAATAGCAAAATTCTATTTTGAAGTGACAGTGACACTCAATGCAAACCCACATTTCGGACGGAAGCTTTCTAGAACTCTTGACGATGTAGTCCCCACTCGTGCTTTTGCACCCGGCCCGGTTGTGGCGCCATAGAACACAATCTCAATAGAGCATATCCACATAGATGCAAAAAATGGTTGCAATCCAATAGTCAACAGTGTTTACACCCACGCGGCAACCAAATATGTATGGGTAGGAGTTGGGAAGTGGGGGGGGTCGATAATACAGAACAAAACACTTGGCAACTCTGCACTTGCTCTGGACCACGTGCCTGATGTAGAGATGCTTGTCGCAAGGTGCCTAAGTGCCCACTCTGGGTACCAAGAAAAATTTCTGAAGGACCCTCAAATTGAGGGGCAGCAACCGAGATGCCTGAATCAGACCAGTGTTGCCTTTGTGCCTTGTGTGGTGGGCACCCTACCTAGGGGTAGAGGGCTGGGTGGGGTGTGTTTGGTGCTTCTTCAGCTTGTCTAGGGCCAATTTCAGCACGTAGCCCAAGGGACACCATGTTGCTTTGGAGTAAATGCCACGGTGTGGATGGCAGCGCCCGGCCGGCATGCGTCTCAAAATCCAGGGCTAGCTTGACGTACGTCACTAACCCTAGACCTAGGGCCCACCGCACGTGTGCCACCCGCCGTAGGAAGGCCTCTGCGAAAGAGGCCTCCCATGGCCATGACGAGGGCAGCCCCATCTTGGGGAACAGCAGTGGCTGCAGCAGCATACGTGGCAGCAGCAGTGGACCCTCCCCCAGCTGCTCCCACAGGTATCGCCCCTAAAGTCTGATGGGCGCTATTCAGTGATTATTGCGGGGAATAGACCGGGAGGGTGGGTGTTCTGCGTCCTGGGTGTATTGGGGTTTGGGACTGAGGACTGAGCATTGGAAAAGTGTGTGATGTATTGACCAGTGCTGACCACATCATTGTCGATTCCTGCCCTGTTGCCAACATCATTGACTGCCGTCCCCTGTGTGAAACTGAAACCAGTTCCTCTATTTTCTTTGGGCAGAGTTTTGTTGATTGCATTGTCTGCCAGGTTGACTGGGCAACCGCTCGCCAACAGGCCAGTGGCACAGATGCCAGGCGAAGGGAGAGGGGAGCGGGGCTGAAATCTTAGTTAACAGCTTCCCCCCCCCCCCCCCACAAAGACAGTCCCTAAGGACTGCCCTTCACAAACGTGTCCCAAATGGTGTGGTGGCCTCCCGTCAAACTGCATCCAACATGGGCGGGTGGTGCATAGGTACCACCCCCCTGCAGCTGCAGCCCCTGGAAGGGGGCCGGGATTGGGTGGGTGGGTGGGTGGGTTGTTGGGGCACATATTGTGCAACTTGTAGGACCTCAGCTCTGGATTCACTGTGAACAAATGATGCATGAAAGGGCGCACAAAATGCTGAAAGCCAGAAAAGGGCACATCACACGTGCTGTACAGTAGACAAGGCCAGTGCAATGCTCCAGTTTTGTGGGTTCGTGCTGCAGGGAAAAGTGAGTGGTCAGTGTTCTCTCTGTTTTTTGCCGTGATTCTTTGTCAACTTGGGGTTTTTCGTTTTTTTTTCTTTTTGTGCGTTGCCTCACGGCATCTGATGGTTTAGCTTTGTTTCACTAAATTTTACATCTGCTACCATGCAGTTTCGTGGGAACCATCATTGGATTTAATGGCTTTTGGGTTGGTCGGCTCTGGTCCATTCTTCTTAGTTTGATTGCCTCAGACTAGAACCCCCCCAAAAAAACAGTGATTTGCTTTGTTTCCCCCTCCGCAAGGCACATTTGAGATTTTCAGACAGCTGCCACAACAGCAAGCCGTGGAGGAAAGAATGGGGGGCGGCAGTAGGGCAGCACCCCCCAAGTACTTAACATCAGTTGGTCTTGGGTGGCCAACCCCCCCTCTCCTTCCCCAACACATTTTCATATCTTGCAGCCTGTGAAGTTTTAAGCCAACACCTTCATTTTTCAGGTAGCAGTACGACATCACGCCACGTGCCAAAAGTATGTGGATTCCGTCAGCAAACTCAGTGCGGCCTGCGACCAAGTCTATGCTCATTCGAAAAAGTTGTTGGATGAAGGCACATCCAGTGCGAAAGATATCCGAGGCCTTTTGCCACATGGTGCAGGTAGTCTTTAGGGAGCACCACCACACTGACCAGACTCCAGCAAGTAGAGCAATGAAGGCTGGGGGTTTATGGCATTGGGAAGCACAGTGATGCATTGTGCTCGGAAGTCCGTACCATTGTCCGGGCCTGGGCACAAAATAGGTGGTGTTCGATGCCACAGACACGTCCTTTGACTTTTTGGTGTGAAATGGTATGAACTTTCAAGGCCGGTTTCTCAATTACCCCGTTAAAAGGCACCCTCCTGGTTGTGGTGGGGGGGTCCAGGATGAGCCAGGTGGGCTTTCTGCCTGCAGGTCAATACATCCGCCTTCACATGGACCCTTAAGCACTGGTGGCAAAACCATCCTATCTCCAGGCTTCCCTGATCGGCTTCCCTTTATGACCTTACGCCCCAGTGGTGACAACTACCATTTTCAGGCAGACACGATTTGGCTGAAAAATCGCCACAGAAGGTCTGAGCATCTGTTTGCATGCACATGGCGCCAAGTAACCCCCCTTGCCTGAGACCAGTCACCTCCAAAAGGGCCAATCATGGCGTTGTTGTAGTCAATATTCTGCTGCGAAATGGAGTTGCTGAAGGGAACAGAGTTTGGTTTCAGGCCTGCAAAATATTTCGGGGTTCTGAGCCCCCTGGGCGAGGAGCTGACGTAGTGGTCTGGCGTTTGGTGCTCTTCCAATGCAAAGAGGGTGTCCAGCACGGTGCCCGTGGTCTGGGTTCCAACCCACCCCCACTCACCACCATGTATTTCTAAAAACTCAAACTAGTGCATACACCCGGAAGCACCAATCGACACACTTTCTCAGTCTTCGAACCCCCACACCAGTGCCTCCCATCATCACCAATGCCCCCTAACATCACCAACAGCTGGCCATAGGGGTATTTATGACGTCGAACCCCCTATGTGGTGTCAGGTCCGCAGCCCTGGCACACAGTGTTACGCTGTTATGCTTCACCACAAAAAAAGCAGTTGCTGGACAAATGCTCTGTGTACGATCTAACCAGAAGCCATTTCCTCCCTCCACCCCAGCACCCCAGCCCTCAGCACTTCAGCAAAGAATCACCTGCAGGCTCCTGCACACAAATGTGCAGCACATGGCACCGATGTAGAGGAAAAATCTTGGCTGTACCGCAGAATGGCAGAGGGTACAGCATGCGGTGTTCCCCACACACCTGGTGTTCAAACATACTCTTGTGAGATGCTTGCCAAACCCTTTGACTGTCATTTCTCCCATGCCACGAAAAAACACACTACTGATCGTAACAAATGACATTGGGTGGGAAGGTGGAGGGTGCCAGGGCACTCTAAGTCATGAGTCAGGGTGTGGTGGTTTGTAGCCATGCCAGGCATGTTGGTTCGAGTCTTTCGCAGTAAAACCTCAACAGATGAAATATGTCTATAGAATACCAACATCATCCCTGGGATTGCCATTGTATCTAAACCCAATGTGCAATGCCCCTCCAGGGAAAGGGGTACTGATGCATTTGTAATTTGGTTGTGCCAAAGCACAACAGCAATGTGCTCGTTGATCCTTTGGCTCTGCATATGCTTGTGCATTTCTGTATGGACGGCTTGCACATGGGAAGGATGCCCCGTGAATGCCTCATACATGGCCTACAAGCCATAGGGGCTCCGGCCCACATATACGATTGGCCCTCATCTATGCACGTAGCACGGGGGCCTATGGAGACGTCCGTTTCCCGCTAAAGTGGGGCATCAAGGAAGGCTTTCCCCTATCACCCGCACTATTTGTCCTTGTCTACAAGGCCTTCCACCAAACCCTTAGCTACGAGCTCCCCAATAGCACTATCGTGACTTACGTGGACGAAATTCCCATCATTTTCCCCGACCCACACGAAATGCAGCGAGCCCTGGAACGCTTCGGCCAGATTTCAGCTGTATAGGGTCTGAGGACGAACTGCGCCACATAGGTGTATAGGTAGGCCCTGCCTGCAAGCTGCCAAGGGATGGCACAACGGGGGTCTCCATGTAGAGGTGATTACGTGGTGTGGCACGCAACTGCCACTGTAGGCCCCCATCTTCCACTACCTCGGCCACCTGTTGGCGAACCCGGCTTGGGAACAAAAGGCCTGCGATAACTTCATGGGTACGGTATTGGCTGATTTGGCCCGGTATCAATATCCACCGATGAACGCTTTCGAAAGAGTACAAATTGTGAACACCATGCCGATCCCACGTTGGAATTACTGGACCCTCTTCCTTCCAAACGACTCTATTTTCAAGATGATGGACTCCATGTGCTTATGCTTCGTACTGATGGCGGAAGGTATGGAGCTCAACAAAACCAACGTCCACAAATTATACAATGTCCTCCACATCACATCACCCCTGCGGCTAGGGGGTATGGGCTTGCACCAAATCATTTGGGCTCACAGGGGGCACTTCGTGACCATGGTGCAGAACACGCTACGTGCCCACCCAGGCTCCACAGGACGACCTCAACCGGGAGCTACCCTCGCGGGCTATGCCCATAAGCAACTACTTGGCCATACTCACTCAGCTGGGCGCTCGCAAAGCACTCCCTGTGGAACTCCCACCACGGCCGGCCGGAGGACCCAACCTATTGGACAGCGAGAGCTCTAGCAACGGCATCTTGTTGTCTGCCCGCAAGGAGCAGGTGGGGGATGCCCTCCACACACACCATGACGTGGCACTGCACTGCTACCACAACGACCCCTGAGCACATATAGTGCCCACCAGATATCACCCTGTTGCTATTGCGGGCATTCCATGCCACTCGAATCAAAAGCACCCCAAGGGCACGTCCTTGTAATCCGACGGCAGCCTCCAAACGGTCGAAATCATAGGCTCCGAGTACCAAGCCGGAGTTGGGAGCCGGGAGTTGCAGTGACAAAAGGACCTCTGTGCATCCTGGCCCGGGTTGTGGGTCCGCAACAATCATATGGGGCCGAAATGGACGGCCCAGCCATCGGGACGGCGATAGCCTCTGGCGGCGACAGGCGGTACATTGACAACATGGCCGTGAGCAAATGCGCCGACAAATGACCTGTGTGATTTACCTAGTGGAGGTGATCCGGGGAGTTGCGCCAAGAAGTGGGCGGCCAACCATGGCAGCTGCCCACCCCACAACTCCCACTACGACGTATACCCCGGCGCACCCACACACACTTCGCAACACCCCCCCCCCCCCCTCCAGGGCATTGGCCCATCCCCGCTTTTCAACCTACGGCACCCACCGCGCCACCCAACACCCACCACGACATGAGAGCCCACGATCACCGCACCAAGGAGGTACCACTCACCCCTGCCCAACAACCGACAACACCCACCACAACCCATACCAATGCGCGCCATGCGTGGGAAAGCGGACACGACACGCGCAGCAAGGGCATAAAGGAGAGGGTAGGGGGTTCGTGTTGCGCTCGCCAAAGGAAGGACTGAGCGCGTGAATTTGGAGATGAAAGGTTGTTATGTGCCCCCGTCGGGAAAAAGACCCCGCAAGTGGACATCCCAGGGCCCGCCACCCGCCGCTGGGAAGAGGCACCTCACCGCCGGCTTGGGATGGCCACTTGGACGCAGCTGGCCAACGGTGAAGGCAATTGCTTTCCTTTGTGTGGACTTGACGCTGGGAAGTGAAACAGGGCAAGTCTTGGGGCTCCGTTGGCACAACCGACCAAGGGAATGGAAAGGGAAGGACTGGTGAGAGGCCGATGGGCACCACGGCCTATGGAGGGAAAGACCAAGGGAAAGGAAAGGGAGGTAGGGAGGGAAGGATAGGGCAAGGAGGAAGAGGAAGGTCACAGGGTGGTGAGAGGCCGATGGGCACCACTGCCTATAGAGGGAAAGGGTCCAAGTGAAGGGCAACGAATGACGATCGGCCAGTAGGCGCCGCCAGCTGCACACGAGAACAATACACCATGGCGGCATGCCAAACCTGCCCCTAGGGGGGTGAACCATCACTTTGTGACCCCTCCCTCCCCTAGACTGGCCTATTGGCATGGGAGATCCATTGTGCTGCTATATGCAAAGTCAACATATGTTATAATTGTGCGTTGCTAGGATCTGAGGTCCATGTAGCTTTTGCGTGCACTTGTACGGTACATAATTGGACCATGTGAGTTACCTAACCCCAACCTGGAGCTGTCCCAAGTACACTCAATGTCACGCGCTAAAAATAAAATCACTGTGAATGAGGTTTTCTAATTCTGTCATACAAAACTTCTGCAAATCTAAAGTTTGTCTACAGTATGTAACCGAAATTCGGTTTTTAGAAAATTTTCTTTGAGTCATGTGTCATTACACCGGCGATCCTAGAGCAGAAAAAAAGATAGCAAGGTGTGTGAACCAGTGTGACAAACAACGGCGTGTGATCACATGTAGCACAAGTGAGTCACCATGGAGTGGATTCCCAGTCACCGTCAAGAGTCCCACAATGTGCAGGTTCGTGAGCAAACCCGGCACAATGGGGAGGTGGACTTGATCGCCAAGATGGCCACACGGCTGCCGGTCCCGGACTACAATCCCACCCGTCCGGAGGATATAGTGCTGTGTGGCGTGCCCACTCGCACCCCAACACGGAAGTGGATTCTCCAACGAAGATGCCTCGCAACGTTTGACGGCGCGCACTGGGCGTCCTGGCTGCCCATGGGGGGCAAACAACGCATGCTTTGGGTGAAGTGGCTCTTAGCTCAGGTGCGCTAGGTCGGAACCGGCGCACCCTAGGAACACGCCACCCCCAAATGCCCACTCTGCCCCCTCCACCACGGTACCACTGTTCACAAACGCCTCATGCACTGCCTGAGATGGAAAGTCGCTTTCCGTAGCATGTGGCTCAGCACATGGGGACCGTGGCAGGACACCGTGACTGAATGGTGGTCTAGGGCATTTGCGGCGGTCTTGCACCATGTGTCTTGTCTACATATCCCCCAGTTATTGCGGGACCACATTCCGAGAGTGCTGCGACCGGACCTTAGGGCACGAGTGGCGTGGCACCAGTATCATGTGTTACACGGCATATGCTAGCTGCAGTTCAGCTCACCATGCCCCCCCACGACCCACAAGTGCCGCCCACACCATCCACGGCCGTGCCAGCTTGGTACACAAAGCTTCGCCCACGAGTAGTACGGCCCAACCCCACGGACGCCATCCTCCAAAAGCAAGTAGGGTGTACCGGCCCCCGGAAGAGGGCACCGCAGCGGAATGCTTGCGCATCTCAGGAGGATTTCCAACGTAGCGCAGCACGCATATGGGATCGGCCACAGTCGTACCACACCAAAGCTTGGGCGGCAAAGTACCTCGACCGATGCCTGTGCTCCACCACCACGGACTCCGCGGAAGCCCGGACGTCCTTGGCGATGTGATATTTGGCCCAACCCTGGTTCATGTACCTCCTTTGCGCCCTGCTTCATGTACCTCCTTTGCGCACACAAGGCTGTGTGCCGCTTGTCTAAGCACCGGGTCCCAGTTTGACCGTCACTTTTACCGACTTTTTTGACCGCGGTTTTTATGGTTTAACGAAGCAAAGCGTGATTGTGTGCCGATTCTAGAGGGAAAGAGGCACTGCATCATGCTTGTGATGAGCCCTCCTGCTTATAACAACATTGTGCTTGGTACCGCACCCCACTACTCTTTGTTTCCGTGTGATTTCCAGCCATGACGAATGTCGTTACGCTTGGTTGTCACGTACAACCGGACCACCGGTGAGCAAGCACCTACCACTGTTATCGGTCTCTCTACTCGTTGGGGGGATTTCATTCGTTTGAAGTACATGAGGAATGGGCATGAGCTTGAGCATCATGCCCCTTTTGACTATGTACTCTTCCCTATCCGCAGCCCATCCTCATCGCCATCAAAGGTAGTTTCGAAGGCCTCGGGAACACGAGGGCGTTCACCAACATGTAGTGGTTCCCCCCCGGTTCATACCGGTCCTGCCCCCTAGCTCCTTTGCCTTTTGGCTGGGAGCTTGCCACCACTGCTGAAGGCCCCCCCGTATTACCTGACCACAACCAAGGAATTACAACTTGGGAGGCCAGAGTTGCCCTTGGTGACCGCCACTCCGGTAGGCAACCTGTAAAGTGAGTAATTGCATGAAATATGTATCCCTTAGCCGAGGTGAAGGTGTAGAGGGGAGCCTTGAGCTGTAAGTGCCGGGTGCTATAGCGGCGAGGGAGGGGAACAACACGGAGGCTACCTTGCAGGTGCCGCCACAGTTCCAAGGAGTCACAAAATCATCTATTGAACTGCTACCACAGGTCCTGTAGGGTGACATCCACAAGTTTCCGACGTTGCCTGCCGAGAGTGTTGTCTAGAGGCGGTCGTGTGCCTAGTATGCTCGGCCTAGTGCGGCACTGGCACTTGGGGGGAGGTCATTCCACCCTATGGTCCGTGTGTTCAAACGCCCACAACTAGCCCATCACGGAATAGAGCTCAATCTATTGGCTATGTCGCCGGTAGTGTCAGGCGGTGGAGGCCGCCCACGCCGCTGCGCGGCGGAGGAGGGTGTGCCAATGATGGGATTGCTGCCAAGGTGTCCAGGTTGTCTCGGTAGGCGTCCATGAGCGAGGCGCTTACAGCAATTTGATGGTACCCCCCCTGCGCAAGCACCAGGTGAGTTAGGAAAATGACGGTCAGACCAGGTCCTGGTGCTTGGACAAGGTAGTGCTAGCACGCGACGCGCGGTACCAAAAGAACGCATGTCCTAGTTTTGGCGGGGCTGTGGGGTATGGCCACACTAGAGAGCTCTCTGGTATACACATATGAACTCTAGGTCTTTTGCCGCCCCGGTGATCCACTCCATCATATACTGGAGTCGCCCATGTTTGGGTCTGTACTAGTTAACACTTTACTAGGTTCACTAGTTTTTACTAGGTATTGGGAACCTAGTAAAAAAAAAGTTTTTTTTTACTAGGTTTCGGAACCTAGTAAAAAAAAAGGTTGTTTTTTTTACTAGGTTACTAGGTAGCCACCTTGCCCACTTGTGGGCCACTTCTGAATCTGCCCCCCCGCTCTGAAGCGGTGGGGACCCCCTAGGCGGCAGGGGTTATGTAGCCACCTTGCCCACTTGTGGGCCACCTCTGATTCTGCCCCCCGCTCTGAAGCGGTGGGGAGCCCCCAGGCGGCAGGGGTTATGTAGCCACCTTGCCCACTTGTGGGCCACCTCTGATTCTGCCCCCCGCTCTGAAGCGGTGGGGACCCCCCAGGCGGCAGGGGTTATGTAGCCACCTTGCCCACTTGTGGGCCACCTGTGATTCTGCCCCCCGCTCTGAAGCGGTGGGGACCCCCCAGGCGGCAGGGGTTATGTAGCCACCTTGCCCACTTGTGGGCCACCTGTGATTCTGCCCCCCGCTCTGAAGCGGTGGGGACCCCCCAGGCGGCAGGGGTTATGTAGCCACCTTGCCCACTTGTGGGCCACTTCTGATTCTGCCCCCCGCTCTGAAGCGGTGGGGACCCCCCAGGCGGCAGGGGTTATGTAGCCACCTTGCCCACTTGTGGGCCACTTCTGATTCTGCCCCCCGCTCTGAAGCGGTGGGGAGCCCCCAGGCGGCAGGGGTTATGTAGCCACCTTGCCCACTTGTGTGCCACTTCTGATTCTGCCCCCCGCTCTGAAGCGGTGGGGACCCCCCAGGCGGCAGGGGTTATGTAGCCACCTTGCCCACTTGTGGGCCACTTCTGATTCTGCCCCCCGCTCTGAAGCGGTGGGGACCCCCCAGGCGGCAGGGGTTATGTAGCCACCTTGCCCACTTGTGGGCCACTTCTGATTCTGCCCCCCGCTCTGAAGCGGTGGGGACCCCCCAGGCGGCAGGGGTTATGTAGCCACCTTGCCCACTTGTGGGCCACTTCTGATTCTGCCCCCCGCTCTGAAGCGGTGGGGAGCCCCCAGGCGGCAGGGGTTATGTAGCCACCTTGCCCACTTGTGTGCCACTTCTGATTCTGCCCCCCGCTCTGAAGCGGTGGGGACCCCCCAGGCGGCAGGGGTTATGTAGCCACCTTGCCCACTTGTGGGCCACTTCTGATTCTGCCCCCCGCTCTTGAGAGTGCAATTTACTGCCACACTGGCATGCATTGTGTTGGCATTCGCCTTGGGTGACCGGCTTGTGGTTGACAAGCCGCCTTCTGTAGATGAGGTCAGTCCAAAGGTGGTGATCCATGGGAAGGAATTTTTTTGTTCCAGAGCATTATTTTTTTTTCTAATATGCTGATCATGGAACCATGATCAGGACCGAGAAGCGCCAATCACGAATCACCAATTAAAACATGTGAAACCGGGGGCTACCAGATGCAGTATTACCAGCAGCTCATACCCGATTTCATGGGTGGTTAGGGGGGGGGTTTCATGACGTGTGTGTGTGTGTGTGTGTGTGTGTGTGTGTGTGTGTGTGTGTGTGTGTGTGTGTGTGTGTGTGTGTGTGTGTGTGTGTGTGTGTGTGTGTGTGTGTGTGTGACCTGTTCAGGACTCGCCCCAAGTGGCTGGCCACAGCATCCGGCATCTGCTCATAACAACATGAGATTTGAGACCGCAACCCACTTCTACTTGTTTGGTGTGATTTTCAGCCGTGGCTCATGTTGCTGGGACCAGCACATGTATCTGGTTCCTACTGTGCTACGGGTCGCTCGCAAGCACGCCTGCACCGTTTGCCTGATTCTGGCCGTGCTTGCACAGGGACGAGTGGGAATCAGGGGAAGGGGAGGGGGCGGCGCCTTTCAGGAACCCATCTCAGACAATCAGCGATGACATCCGCGGTGTGGCAGGCGTGGCCAGGGCCTCATACAGACATTGTGGGGGGCTGCTGGCGTGGGCTCCAGGCATGTGGCCCATGCAGAAGTTGGTGGTGCGGGGGGTGGTGGTTATGGGGTCATCTGAGAGGTTACTGGGGATGCCATTGTGGAGTCCTTGTGCTACCTGTTTGCGGTGGGCGGGGCAGTGGGTTAGTTGCTGGGGAGGCTTGGGGGCCTTTGGCAGGGTCGTTGGGGGATCTTCTGGGGTCGCTGGCAACCTGACCCATTTGCAGCCTCTCACGCTTGCCTCTCAATCTTGTAGAAGCTCACCATCTCTTCCTGCCTAAAAATGTGTAATGCCGGAATGCAAGTCGATGGCAACCTCCGCAGCCACTCTTTCCCGCCCCTCATCTTGTGGGGTGATGAGTATGAGGTGGTGGGTACCAGCACGAAAAACACTGCTTTAAAAAGGTCCCGCTGCGTCAACCTGCATAAGCTCGACGTCGTGACATCGTGGGAGCAGTTTTGGCCCGTCCTCGACATGCGCGTCGCGCAGACCTCTTCATATGGCAGCTTGCACATCTTCCGGGATGGGGTCACCCCGTCGTATGAGGACCCAAAGAACTCCAACGGGGGCCTCTTTAAAGTGCATGCGGCACTGCGAGCGGGTTGCACGAGACGTTGCACAGGTTGTCCACCGCGTTCATCCTGGACCGCATGCCGTGCAGCCGCAGTGTAAACGGGCTGACGCTCGCAAAGAAGCAGAGGACGTGCATGCTCAAGATGTGGATCCAGAACAGTCGCCACAAGGCCACTGTGGATGCGATTCGGGGCTTCATCAACGAGGCATTGCAGGGGCATTTGAAGCACTGCCAGTTTTGCCCCACGAGGTATCTGTTGAATACCATCTCCCAAAGAAGTGATGGGGCGTTGCCTCCGCCTTTGAAGCCAAATGGGGCTCTTGCGGTTGAATGCGAAGCCGTTGCGCCCAGCGCCATAGCCGACCTCGACCCCGCCATCCTTCAGCATTGCGGAACGGGATGTGACCCCGGGGCCGCAGCCCTATGGGCCGGATCGGTGTCAGCTCCGGACCCGTGGGCTGCGCTGGCTGCGCACGCCGACGAGCCAATGGGGCTCTTTGTGACGCATACAGAGGACCAGAGCATCAGCTCTGACCTCGGTCTGTCGTCGACAGAGTTCCTGGAGTGCACGGTTGGCATACTGGGAAGCGGCCCAGCGTCATCTACGGGCTGCGTCATGTCGAGGACTGCATCAATGAATGATATGGGCGAGCGTGTCTTCAACCATGCCGCTGTTAAGCCGTCCCACCGAGGGTCGTTTGTCGCCCCCGATCAGGCCGGCAGCAACGATTGGACGTGGACTGCTTCGTTGTCTGAGGAGCAAGTCGCGCTGGAAACAGTTGCGCCGGAGCATGTCGCCGTGGACCAAGTCGCACCGGCGCTGGAGCCAGAGAATTACAAGTGTCTAATGACAGAGTGCCGCTATGCCGACACGTGGGCCAAAAAGACAAGGCTGCCCGTGATTGCGCGCCTCCGCGCCACGGCCGGCCGTAGCTGCGCCGACCCGGCTGCATGCAGTGTGTACTCTGCTTACTTGTCAGCTGTTAAGCCCCCACCTTGTGATGACATGGATGACTCCCACGCCGCCGACCCCTGGCCCTATTTGGGGTGAAGAGCTGTGCTACACGCTGCCCAATCTGCATCCCCCGCTTTTGGCGGCATGCCCATATGTAGAGGTGCTTCGACACAAGTTAACCAAGCCGGTCGCAGCATATGTCATCTGTTTTGAATCGTTCGGCCGTTTTCAGCTGGTTTCAAGGCTATTTTGGGCAAAGACAAATACGGCTGTTTTTGGCCCCAACCTGTGCAGATTTGGACAGGCACCTTCCAATTTGCGGCCGCCGCCCGGATTTGCGGACGTGTGCATCAACTGGCGAATTGGGACCAGCACGTTGCCATTTGGACGTTACATCGGGTTTCAACATTAGAACGACAACGGTGGCTGGTTCCTGTGCACCGTGCGCCTACTGTGCATTGCTTCCCCTGTGAGCCAGCATTGCAGCAGCACGTGGTGCAAGCGCTTCTCTCAATATTGGGTTTCGCCACACAACGCGCACATTGATGGTGAGGCTGCATTCAAGGCTGTTTGTACACATGTTCACTGCTGCAATACAGACTTAATATGAATCCCAGAGAGGTTGTTTTGTGCGTCTTTTCCATTGTGTGGCTCTTTTTTGTGGTTCTCAGCCCCCCTCCCCCGCTCCCACACAAACAAACTCCCTGCGCCTTGCCCCTTGCCCCCGATCAGGGGGACCTGGGTTCGAAACCCAGCACGGCGCTTTTTGGCGGTCGATGCACATCTCTCTTTCATTTTGCTGTGGTGGTCTGCTTTTGTAGTTTCACAACCGACTTTGGTAATTTTTCGCTCAATCCTGTCCAACATCGTCATAGTAGAGTGGCCACACACCCTGCCGCACGGCCTAGGGGAACGGGTTCAAGTCCCGGCTTGCACTTTGTGATGTGGTCAATGTAGATCTTGCTCCCGTCGGGAGTATCTCTCCTATTCCCAACTGGGGGGCAGCTCGTAAGGAAAATAGCATTTCATTGTAAAGGCGTACATTTATTTGCTTTGCATTTTGCTCGTTCCTTTTTAGGCACAGGTCTTGTACTGCCTGGGGAACTCTTGTACTGGTGGAACAGGCGCTTGTGCAGACAACTGTCTACATCATGTCGCTCAGGTTTAATAGGTCTTGACAGGGTTTTTAACGTCAGCTATGCTTTTGTCTGGGGTTACCCAGGAATGCCTCATCCAAACCGGCCAAGTACTGTGGATCTTGCATGACAGCAGATTTTGTGTTTTTGCTTGACGCTGCAGAACAAAGAAGACATTGGCTGGAATTGCCTTAGCGGGGGCATCCAGTATCTGTGACCGACGATGACTGTGCCCAAACACCCTGCGGCACGTGGTGCACCCAAATGAATCCTGCCCTTCTGTGATGTGTCCGCCAAATGCTAGTGAAACCGATGCCCAGGCAGGGGCTGATGCCCTTCTCAGGTGGTGAGTGGATAATAGCACTGTGCGCACTCGTGGATTTCCTAGACCTCTCGGAGTGCCTGCATTGATCTGCGAGGCCGGCTACAAAGAGCACTTTCATGCCACCGCGGCGTCCTCAGTTGTCCAGCAAATGCCGGAAACAGCACACCGGCTCAAAACAGGGGACGCATGGGGACGGGGGTGTCGTCACAGCCATTGATGGCCATTCTACTTCATACCTGTGTCCTCGCGGCCATTGATCCTTCTTCTGAGGATATTCATCATTGCTACACCCCCCTCCCCAGAAATCTCCCGAAAACAAGCAAGCAACAAGCACCTCACCAATCCATTTTGTGAATTACTCTGTCATAGTGGCCCGCTGTGATGATTTGGTTGACAATGGCACAGTTGCCCTCCCGAGTGGTGAATCGTGACAATGTCACAAAAACTATTGGATCCGGAAGCGGCGGTGTTGACGTCTCTACGTAGTTTGCTTGAGGCTTGGGTACAAGCAGGCTACAGAAACCGAGATCAATAGCCCCAAACACCAACCATCCTCAGCTGGTGTAACAATCTGGATCCAGGACTCTTGCCTCCTGCTCCAGACTACCACATGCACCTATTGTACATCGAACAGTCACACTTCGAAAGTCCCTCACAAAAAAATTGTCTGCACAGCCTTCCTGCAGGCCTCTGCATATTAGCCAGCATGCCAAGTAGCTGAGAGTTTTGTGCACATTGGCCCAGTGCCCTCCCTGTCCACTTGACGCTTGGTGCCCATATTCCACTGAGGAGGTGCCCCTGTTTGAAAGCACACAGTTCTGGCATCCAGCTCCAATCCCATTGATTGTAGTCAGAACATGGCGCCAGACAGGGGAGATTCACCCCAGTCCTTTATATCATTTGCGGCATCAGCTCCTGGCAGATCTGACTCTGGGCAGCGCCCTGGCTTGACTGTTTGCCAACTTCTGAGCGCAGACCTTTGTGCTTCTCCATTGGGATGTACTCTACTGAAACTGCTCTGCACTAAGAAGGCGATCTGATTCTTCGACCAAAAGAACGTAATCATCCCTCAAATTCACTGCATTGTTCAGAAAATGCATCCGCTTTCGGGGACTTTTACGAGCACTAATATGGGGAGGGACACCAAGCCCAGGAACAGTCACACCACACGCACGCCCGGCCACACCCAGCGCATGACCGCTTTTGGAGGTGGTACGAGGGGAAGGAAGCAAGCGAGTCAGGTGGGCAGGAGCAGAGGGATGCACCAGAGAGGCCAAGAGAGTTGCCCAAGTCGTGGAGGGAGGGAGAACGCTACTTCAGCCAACGGGTAAAAGAGCAGTTTCTGAGGGAGATGAGAGATTACATGAGAGGACAGTTGAGTTGAAAGTCTGAGCCATTTGCATCTCGTTGAGATGCGTGGCCTACGAGGCATACCCTGATGGTTACAGGTACCACTACTGGGAATCTGAGGGAACGTTTCGTCAAACGCCCCAGACAGACCAGCATCTATAACCGTTATGGACCGTGGCGTTGCTATGATTCCGCTCCCCGCAAGGGGCCGTCCTCAGGCTGGCGGGGGACCCAAAAAATTTTTTTACGAGCACTAATATGGGGAGGCTGGCTCGTGGGTGGACTCCACAGAAGGTTAGTCAACAGCAACTCCTAAAACATGGCGCCAGACAGGTGACCCGGTCCTTCACTTGAGAGGTGTGTGGCCCACAGCCCAGGGGAACGTACAGGGGTATCTTGCACCTGGAATTAGGCTGTCCTCATAGCCCAACTTGTGCACAGATAGCTTTTGACATGTATGCCCAATGCCCCTGCAACATGCTTCACATCTGGTAGTGCATTGTAGTTCGATTCAAGGGGTCATCCCTGGGGCGGTAACCCTGTGTCCTGCACAAACTGATTACAATTGGTGGTGATGGTGGTGGTGGTGGTGTTGGGCTGCCTTCCTTTCTGGCAGCACCCACACTACCCCCCCCCCAACCTTTGCAACAGCGCCCTTGTCAGAACAACAGTAGGTGTTGTTTCCGCCACGTTTGGAACAATGTCCTACTTTGCTCTTCATTAATACCCGCCCCCCCTTGTCGGAAAAACACTGGCTTTTGTCAAATCTTGGGACTTAGTGTTGTTCTTGCGGGGGGGGGGGGGGGGGCGTTACAAGGAATTGGTCTTTCATGCACTACACAAAAGAAGGACTATGCATTTGCACCATATCAGGACAGGGGTTTCTGTGTGCACAATCCACAAAGTCGAAGTCCAAAAAAACTGCGGGAATACAAGCTTGAGCTCATCCTTACTCCGTGTCAGATCTGCTACCACAGTCATTTGCGGGATCATTATAGAACTGTACAGCTCTCAACCTTGATCCCGAGAGTTATCCCGAAAGCCATATAGAGCAGGCTACGCCAGCTTATCTTGGTCTGTGGGAATACGCCTCTCAGGTTGCTGGCAATATTCACGCCAGAAAGGCCAACAGTGCTGGATCTGGAAGAGGTGTCAGGCATTTCCTAAACTAATGTTGCGGAGAAAAAATATCCTTACTGCACAACAAATTTTCCCATTCTTTTTCCATGGTTTCTGCACGGCAAGTAGTATGCGATGCAGCTACTCGTGCACATGTGCCATGTCCCTGTTCCACCCTCAGCTCCCAATGCTGCCCCTGTTTGGGCTGTATAGCGTATACACACAATGCTGCTGGTGTTGTGCTGCACACCAGCAGATTCCTTCATGCGAGAAGAAATGGTAATTTGGATCCAATTGATCATGACCACCTTCAGCCCACCCCTTCTGATCACCCCTGGTTCTCCAAAATGTCTCACCTCAGCACTGCATGTTCACTCCCAATTCAACTGATATAGCCCAGGTGAAATTCTATTTCCAAGCCAACAAACAAACATCCAATAACCAATAAAGTGCACTCGCCCCAGCTACAGAATTAAAACTCCCTCGGGACTTCACCACATTTGCCTCACTCCCAGCAACTTCTCCAACACCACTCTTTTCCCCACCGGAACTATCATTTCACCCACACTATCCTCCTTGTCAACACATTTCCCCAAAATCCGATCCTACCCCTTTCCCTGCAGCGCGCGCACAAGACAAAAGATTGAAAGTGCATGAAGCCCCCCCCCCCCTCCCTTGCCACTCCTGCATTAACCTGTACCACCTCTACACATTCGTTTCCCCCCCCCTTTTTTCTTCCAATTTCACCCCTAGAGGCTTTTCCCATCCTGCTGTTTTTCTCACATGCCCAATGTCTGTCTCTGGACCCTTCCCACTTTTGCACCAGGTCTGTACCCTGCATGTGTCCGGTTTGCCAGGAACAAATCAGAGCGGTGCATCTCTTTGATGTATGTCTTTTCTCGGCTTAGCCTGAGGTGCAGCCCAGCTGTTATGATATATTTGTGCAGGAACTGCTCTACCCTGATTTTCGACTGATGGGGCCTGTTTTTCCAGGTGCAAATCAGGACTTCCAGACCTGAATGTGGTTGGCACAGTCTTTGATCTGCGGTCCCCCAATCTGGACATCAGTTGGTTTCTGGTCTTATTTAATTTTTCTTACTGAGCCCTGCGTCCTTCAGAGTTAGCCTTGTTTGTTCAGGCGCCAGCTCATTACAACCGATTTTCTGATCCTGACATCCTGAATTGCCTGTGGGCAATGGATATTCAGACAACGAATCACTTCAAGTGAATTTGCCAGGTTTGCTCAGATGCCAGCTCAATATGATCTCTTTGCTCAAACCTGATTTCCTTGAACCTCATGCAGCCCTCCTCATCGCTGTGGCCAGAACAAATTAGAGCAGGCCACATGTAGCTCTCTTTTGGCCTTTGGTGCCTCTTTTGGCAGTGCTTTGCACCCAGGAGAGCCCTCTATGGTGCTCAATTGATGTATGTGTCCCATACCTGCGGCTGTCCTTTGATGAACCTCACAGGGTGAGCAGTCTGTGATGTATTGTTCATCTCTTTCTTGTCCTTGTCTCCGAGGTCCACCAAGCCACTGTGTTAGTCCACCGTTTCTGTTTCTCCATGGCCAACACATTAAGGATCCCCACGGCAGTAACCTCCCATGGCCATAAATAAGGCCTAAAGACAAAGACAAAGACCATTTGCACAAGCACCACTACAAACACATATGCATGCATAAGACATGCAAGATTCGTGCTAAACAAATCAAAACAAACACCAACCAAAAAACTACCCCCTCCCCCCCTTTGCAATCCCCCACCCCTTGGGGGGGAACCGTCACTTTGCCCAAAAAGCATAGAAAGTACTAGGCGCCGAAGGCGCCCAAGAAAACTTTTGCAAGGCGCCGAAGCTGATTTACACTGTGATACTATGGTACAGTTTTGTGGTGCAATTCCCCGTCGTAGGGGGGGTAACCGTCACGTCATGATTGTCCTCTGTGCATTGATGGCACATTACGGCGTTACCCCCCCCCCCTTTCTTCGCAATCTCCCCCTTTTTGTCAGGCCCCCCCCCCCCCAAGGCCGTGACATTTACAAGACTCTACAACTGACGAATTTCTTAAAATATTTTACAAAACTAAAACCATTCAGTGCTCTGTATTGCACGGAGCTGGTGACATAGGGGGCGCCTTAAGCGCAGTGCGCGCGCAGCGCAACTATTTGGGCGTCTGGCCGTAGTAGAAACCCATATTTTGTCGTACTTTGGGCATCATTGTTGTTTGGTACCCCCCCCCCCCCTTTGCAAACCCCCCCCCTTTGCAATCCCCCCACCCCCACCCGGGGGACCGTCACTTCCATGTTTTTCTAGTTAACATGTATTGTGCTGGTTTGTGTTGCTTCCGGCCCACAATTATCTTTAAGGGAGAACAGCTTATTTTCCAAAGGGAATGAAGCTCTCAGAGTTGGAAGACACGGAATATTTTTCACGCACACACGATGACTCCCCCAGGGAATCTGAATCTAAATCTTCGGATTCCTCATCATCGGGTTCCACATTTAGTGATGAATTGCGACAAGAGGACTCTGATGTGGACTCCATGTCTTCGAGTAGTGTGGAGGAAGAGGAGGGTAATGATGTGGAAGTAGTATGGGCAAAGAGTGCACGTGGAGTTTGGGGCTTGGGCCATGTGTTTGATGGGAAATTGTACTTCATGCGTGATATATGTGAGGAAAAGTGGATCCCTAAGGATTTGGTGCCTCCAAAGAAGTCGGTGGCCGCCCCCAAGGCAAGAGCAAAGGCTGCCCTCCAGCCAAGAGCAAAGCCAGCCGCCAAACGGACGGGTTTGGCTGTGCAAGCGGGCGCTAAAGCAGCTGCCAAACCAACCGTGCGCGCCATTGCCTCCTCCTCATCAGCCAATGCAACACAACCCGTGCCTGTCATGCGAACTGAGCATGTGCAACAGTTCAAAGTGTGTTATTCTCGTGCCCAGAAGTTCTTCGCCATTCCTTTGGATCTTCAATAACATTAGTGTTGGATGAAACACATTGGCACCGCATCAATGCGAACGTCGCTTCACACGTGTTCTCTTTGCTTGCATGAGTGGAGGGTACCACAGCTTGCTTTGAAATACCTTTGCAACCTCCCCCCCCCCCCCCGGGAGACCGTCACTTGGCGACAGCATTTTTACTGACAATTAAATCCAAAATCAAAGTGAAATCACACTTTGAAACAAATAACAAGGTAATGGTACCTGCAAAATGCAGCAACATGATAGTGCCAAATTTAAATTTTTTTTGGAAAAACCGCCACAGACGGCCACAAACCAGAGTGCACGTAGTACAGGAGCTTTCGTGCAACAGGGTACACGTAGGAGGTTAAAAATTAGAGGTCACGGATGTTGGCATGGTAGGGATGCAAGAAACCACCATAGTCTTCGTCCACGGAACTGTTGTCACAGGGGGCTACGAGTCGTGCGCCGCAATGCCAGCGCAACAACAGAGGTTTCACATTCAGCAACGTACTTTTTTCAGAACCAGAACAGACAAGCTATTTATACTTGATTTCTTGTGCCGCGCTATTGCCTTGTGCTGTGCTTAGGCTACTGAAGCAACAATGCCACGATGGCCCCATAGTGCGCGGTAGCAACAATAATTAGCAGGAAGAGGCCACGATTGCCCAAGGGTAAAGACTCGAAAACACTGGGCACAAAAGCAAAACACGGGCATACAAGGATGGCTCGTAGTTTTTCTCGCCGATTTTCTTGACACATTCGGAAAACCAATGATACGGTGGGCACATCCAATACAGTTTGGAGGGGTCCGCGGGAGTGGAAAAGAAATCATCCGTCGGCGAAACCCAACGGGTCGCCTAGCCATACCCAGGACCCTATTTAAGGCGTCCACATCGGGGGTTTTACCAAATTGTTTCTTGACACGCCCGTCCCAATAAGGAGTGAGGCCATACTCCGACTACTTCCAAATGGACACATCCCGCTGTGTAGGTAGAACATCACGGGCAAGGGTTTCGGCAGCGAATTCCACAAGCTCCAACGCACAGGCACGATCGTGCACCGAAGCCACGAGAGAAGCAGTCAAGGCATAAGATAGTGTTTTTCGGCCAAAGTGCAATTAGGCGGTTCGCCCTCGGGGGGTGTAACCGCAAGAGCAGAGGCCGGGTGCGTTAGCATCGCACATTTCAACGACGCGATGGTGATTCCCCGGATGTACGTCGCGATACGTCTAGCGGAACATTATAATATTCCATTAGACGTATCCCGACGTACACTCTGATTCCCCATACAGATTGACATGACACTTTACTATGAATTGGCTTGACCAACAACGGGTTGCCCGTTCGCGGAGTTTCACAGAAGTCCTCAATCCAAAAACGGGGGTGCACGGGATGGTGAAAATATAAACAATTGAAACGAGCAAAATGGCTCACACAATGCTCATAACCCCACGGGTGCCCCAAAACCACATCCCACGGCTAATCCGGGACAATGGATGGGGACACGCCATATTGGGCAACACGAGAGGGTGAAACATTGCCATCTGTGACAACGGTAAATGGAATTTTCACATCAATTGATTCATCCCCCCCCCGGCAAAGACATCTCATTATGTGCTTGTACCAGGAGTTCCCGTTGAAGCATTTATTTTTTTCGGAGATTTTGTCTCCAAAAGAGTTGGGGTTCGCCAAAGCGAGTGCCTCGCACCCAAAATCCACCAACGCACAGAGAGTTTTGAATTCTCCATTGGGCAAAACCACACAAACCGAAAGTTCGGTTTGAATATCACTAGTCACGACATCCCCTTTCATGACTCTCGAAGGAATGAGAGCCACCGTCGTGTCATAGGGAGGCCCGACGGTTTTGTCTCTCGAAGGGGGCGCCTCCGGGCACTCCTAGTCATGGTGTCAACGTCCGTGTGGCGCTCCTTTCCCTTCCCCATCGCACGAGCCACTCTTATACTTACGAGCTTCAGAACCCTTGTTTTAACACCCTTGGACTACCCAGTCGTCCTTTTGAGGGACAACAGCAGCGAACATCGAATACGAGTGTCCAACCGGCAGAGAAGGTAGTCATATCAACGCACGATGCGATGAATCCCAAAGAGATAACACCAGATGTCCGGACGAAGAAACATCACAACGAATGGTAAAATCATCAGCACCCAAGTTTACAGTAACCTTGTTGTTCGCCGCGTCAATCCTCATGCGCATTCTCGCCATAGATCGCCGGCCAATCAACAGAGGTGTTTCCCCAGAAACCACGTGCGTACGTAAGAACTGCACGCGACCACCAATCTGTACTGGTAAGTCGACTCTGTAGAGCGCTGACTTCGTGCCACCGTCCCCAAACACAAACCACGTATTGGTGTCACTCCGACGAACATCACAGCCATCTGGTCCAAGCTTGCGCAAATAGTGATCCAGCCAAAATTCCCCACACATCGTGTCGGTACACCCAAGATCAATGATCCCACGACCCAAAGATTCAGAGCAAAGCTTCTGAAGTGGAGAAGACAATGGACCAGATGGCGCCATCAAACACACACCAGGGTTGTGGAACAAATCAGCAGCAGTGTCATGACCAACCACCGAGAAAACCTCACGCATACCAGCCCCACCAGACTTGTTCTCGGCGGTTGGCACTGCACGTGAAGACCCTTCCTCTTCCGCCGACGCTTCTTGTGCCATCAGGGTCGAAGCTCACGTCGTCTTCTCAGGACAATCACGTTGAACATGCCCACGCTTCCCGCACTTCCAGCAGGTAACCCGGGACCCACTCTGCGCGCTAGCCTTATTTCCGGTTGGTGTTTTGTTGTTCCCCCGTCGCTGCTCCTCAGCCCCAAACATGCAATCGATTCGAAAAAGCTGGAAAAAGCTGTCTAATAGCAACCAACACTTGCGAGAAAACCAACGACCGAACTGTGCTCGCGACAACCATCGCCTGCTGACCCGCATTGAGGTTGGAGTTCAGCAACGCCAGCGTCCCCGAAAATCGCTCATCCAGGACAATGCCTGAATTCGCAAGACGATAGACCAGCATATCTAGTCGATTAATCCAGGTAGGCATGTCACTGTCACCTCGCTTACACTCCAACAGTCCCACAACCGCCTGAAGTATATTGTCTGCAGTATCTCCACCGTACGCCCACTCTAGTATCCCAAGCAGCCCTTGAAAGCCTTGATCAGTACGAAGCGCTTCCAGTGGCATCTTCGTAGCGACAACGCGCGCCGCACGTCCTCGTAGCTTCGTGAAAACCTGAACATTGCGTGTCGACACTGCAAGCGTACTCGCTGCATGCCACGCGACGACCTGTACGCGCCACGCGTGAAACTCGTGTAAACCAAGCTTGCTGTCCACTGCCTCGTCTTCAGAACCAAACGTCGGACAGTCGAGTCGCGAAGGAGATCCAGAAGACATCGGAGTGGGTAAGGTATTCAAGCGATGCAGTAAGTGGACGTTGTCTTGTTGAACTCGTTGCTGCTCAGCCTGCAGAGAAAGCACCTGTGCGTCGAATGCTTGCTTCATGTCATGTAGAACTTGATTTTGCTGAAACAACTGTCTTTGCAACGTGCCCATAGACGTGTTCAAATCAACCGGCGCAATGCCAGTCACACCATCAAGAGGATACAACAGAGTGTGGCCAAAAGGTCCTGCCCCAAAAAATAGGTAGGATCCAGATCATCCAAGGTAAGTCCAGCCACGGAATAGTGATGCTACCAGTGTTAAACTTTCCCTTGGCCCTTTTCAATAGCAAACAATGCAGTGAATTCCAGGAATGATCTCTCACTTGAATAGTGACAATTCAATGTATCAACAAAACACCAACCTAAAAGGTTGCAAGAAGAATGGTACAAAAGCCTTGTGGAACCTTACAAATTGATGTAAAAACATTTTTAAATTATGCAAAAGCTCATTTTATATCAATGTCATAGATTAGAAACATCCCATGCTGAAATGGATTTATGGCTTTTAGGAAAATTGCATGGATGGCATCCGGGAATCGAACCTAGGATTTTGCAATGCAAATCCCATGTTCCGCCAATTATGATAACACATCCGGCTGATAAATTTTCATCTCAATTAATTATAGACAACAGACAAGTTCGTCTGAACTCAGAAAACACATTGATTTCATCCATTCTAGGAGCAAGATCGCGGCGGAATCACCGGAATATATAGCTGCTGGCGCTCGCCTGGCAACATCGTCATATTCCGAAATTTTCGTTGGAATATTAACAGGCTGGCAGTTGGAAAACGGCATTCTTGAAGCATATGGCGCTACGCTGAGGCTTTTGGTCACCGACGCACGTCTCTTTTTACGTCTTTGAGGTCCGAAAATCATCGTGACACCCTTGGGTACTCTCAAAACCTCCGAAGATTTATAAAACCAATGCTTCCGATACAAAACCCACAACTTGGCGAACTCCATTTTGCTTTTCAAACCTTTGCTCCTTGCTTGACTGCCGTGTGCTGCTGAAGCGGTACCCAGAACCCCATGACCATGGTGGGGTATACAACCGGTCTCCGTGTGCCCACTAACCCCATGTACGGAGGGGAAGACGCCCGGTGAAGCCCGGTGAGAGCCCGGCAGGAGCGTGTCCCTTGCCGTAAAGCCCCCGTGACGGCATTCCGGCCACTTGGGGCATGTTACCATGTACCGGCAAACTGCCATTTGCCGGTATCTTACTATTTCACGCCAATCTGCCCCGCACCGCCTTCGGCCGTGGATTTGGCAACCTAACCCTAACAACAGATGTAGGTAAGACGTGTATGTGTGAGAGATCTGGGCATTTCAGCTATTAGCGGCCGCATCGGCAACCGATGCGTCGCCCGCTGAGATTTACACATCAGAATATCAGGAATCAACAGGGTTTTATTTTCATATTGTTTCCGTAAATTTTCACGCTTCCGTTCTGATAATCAATGTTTTGACTGCTGGCGGTTGGCTCGCGACTTTGGCGTAACCGCCAGTTTAACTGTTATTTACAGACATTTTAGCGCAATCCGTGACGAAGACTCTAAAGTCTTCAGGAATTGCATTGATGCATCTGCAATTTTCACATTGTACACTCGCAACCTTAATCCAAATTTTTCAGGATGTCGAAATCGGATTTTCGACTTCGACATCCCCGCACTCGATTTGACCTCTTTCGAGTGGACCTACGTGCTTCCCTATGCACGAATCAACTTTCCTTTTGTCTTGCCCTCCATTTGTCTTAGAGATATGGGCAAAACAAAGTTGATTCGTGAGGCCACTTGTGAGGGTCATATCTCGTGCTGCTTGCGAGGAATGACAATAAGGAAGCATGGGATGTATTCACAACACTCCTGACGTAATTTAGGAAGCTTTATACGCCTTGCGTCTCCACACGTGCGCGCTAGCGTAATGGATCATGGTCAATAGGGTAGAGTTTGCGTTATAACTCTTTGGCCATGATATTGCGTGCGTTAAGATAACTTTCGAGTATAGCGCGCGAGTGTTGGTGTTGCATAGGAACTTTCCTTGAGTTCCTATGAGCGATTGACACAAAGTTATGCCCTTGGAGGGGCATGACATATCGTGGGGGGAGCTACCTTTTTGTGCAGTATGTGGTATGTGCCATGTGTTGTATTGCGTGCCCATTTGTCGGGTTTGGCTAAGAGCGATACACCCACCAATGGACCTCATATTGCACGAGGCCCTTCCTTATACTCCCCACGATCAATTGCAAGCCTAACCTTCGTGCAGGAAAGCTTGTGTGGCGATCCCAAAGCGATGCGTTGGGAGCAAGGTGTGTGTTTTGCAATTTTCCATATTTTCATGTGCCCACTTGGGAAGTAGCGCTCGTGACCTTTCAAAGCGCCCCAAGTGGAGCACATATGTGGAATCGAAGGTCATTGGTGTCAAGTCATTGTGTTTAGAAGGATTGGTCGATTACTCAATCCGAGCCGAAGATATTATAATATATTTGTGCGCCTTTCAAGGCCCTTTTGGGTGTTTTTTTCGCCAATATTGCTGTTTTTTGCCCGTCATGATGTCAAGTGGCGACCGTGTATCTCAACGTTGCGCTCAATTGACATCATGACCCAAGTATGTTATGAGGGTACATACTTCGGTGCCCAACATATCTTGGACCCGGCGAATAACTCCTCTTGGGCTTGGCATACCGTGGCCGCCATGTTGGCGATTTGGGACTATCCCAAATCATGGGCTCACTTCGCGACCCTGCCATTGCCAAAACCGGAGGAGTTGGGCGACGCCCAAAAGATATGTTGGACGCATATGACTTGATACCAATCCTATGGCACACTCCGGTCCAAGTCGGGCATGTGCCTCATTTGCCCCAACCATGAGTGTGCGCATTTTCGGCCATTTTGAGCAATTTTCCACATTTTCCGCCCGCCGTGCACCATGTTCAGCACCCACGTGCACGCCGGACTCATGGACCAATGGACCATATATGACATGGGTGTTATGGACATTGGTCCCCATGGTTCACACACCACGTGGGCGAAGCGGAGCTACCTTCGTTAGGGTGCTAGCCCAAAATGTGAGTGTGAACAATTTTGCCATTTTGGCATTTGTGGACCCAATTGGGATTGTCACCACGCCGAGTGGCATGGAGGTCTTTGGAAGCCAAGGGCATGGGAGTCTTCGTTGGACTCCCGGTGGATCGCGTATGGAATGGCGGATCCGATCTCCAAGCCGGCGTGGAGATATACTATTGGGAGCACCCCCGAATTTTGGCTCATTTTGAGTAGCCAAAATGACCCCCTTTTGGGACCCCAATTTCACCCCCCCGTGTGGTCAATTGGCGGCCCCATATCTCTATGCCCACAGGGAGCCCGGACCTAATTTCAAGTTGTACACTCAGATATAAGTCCTAGGTCCTGCCTCCTACCCTGTGAGCCATTGGCCTTGCCCTGGCCGGGCGAGCCACGCGTGAGAATGGTGCCAATTTTGGTGATTTTGGCATCATGACCCCACTTGACGAACCCGTGGTGCCCTGATGCCGGGACCTCAGAGGGAACCAGGTTGGGTGAGGGCTCCAGGGAGTTCGTACTCGAAGGGCATAGGGTCGGTTGCCTCGTCCCTACCTCTGGCGGGTCCAGACGAGGGGTCAATTTTGGAGATTTTTGAGCTAATGTCAGTTTGGGCTGAAACAGCCCATTTTCAGCTACCAACTCCTAGGGGATAATGGCGGGGCCATATCTCTGGCTCAGAGAGGAGTTGGGACCTGCCGTTAAGGGAGCATGGGGGGCCACTGTCCGTTGGCCTTGGAGCCCCTTGGTTCCGAGGAACTCGCCTGTGGCTGGGGGGGACACCTCCCCTATTGGCAGGGTTTCAGGGTCCGGACTGAGCAGGGCATGGGTTGTGTTTGAGCCCCCGCCCCCACCAGCCACTGAGAGGGTCGGACCTGGGATTGGGATACGAGTTGGGACTGAGTGTCTATTGTCCTGTGATGCCCTTACTCCAGTCCAGTCTTAACCCCATGTGTACATATCCTGATGTGTTGCTGTACATACTTTTGTTCCCTTGTTTCAGAGTGGCAAGGATCCTGAAACGCTTTGTCTCATGACACGAGCGTAATTGATGCCCCTGTGAGCGCAGTGCTTTGCCTGCCTGCTTGCTTGTGCATGTCAACGCAGCGTCCCGTGGCCAGGCCCCCCACGGGAACGCGTCGAAAGCGTTTCACCGCCGCGGGGTTACCCATCCCTCGCGTACCACTCGGGGCCACCAACCCCGAGCAGCGCGGCGCAGCAGCTCGCAGCTCGCAGCTCGCAGCGCAGCGCAGCGGCCCGCAGTGTCGCCTAGAGCATCGCCCTGAGCGACCACGGAAGCGCCGCGACCGTGAAGGAGGTGGACAGACCAGGACTCCCTCATCAGCGAGTCCTATCGGCCGACCAGCAAGGCCGCACACCCAGTCGCGTCACCCACTTCCACAACCACCGGCCGACCAGCACCGGCCGAACTCCCAGTCCAGTGCTACGTCAACCGCTTCAACAACCACCACCAGGACCAGTCCGTTGAGCGGAACGAGAGCCCACCAAGGACCTCAAGACCAAGTACGCCCCCCGCTGCCATGGTAAGCTGGCAAGAAGCGGGTAAGACGTGGCCGCGGCCCCACCCCCATGCGGTGCGCCTACTGCGTGGGTTGGTGTGGGACCAGCACTACCGCCACAGCCACCCCCAGTGCGAAGGCGGCATGCCCGGGAGCTTCGAGCTCCGCCAGGACATGGGCCCCGACCGCCTGCAGGCAGTCGGAGACTGGCTGCGGGTGGAAGGGTTTGCCTTCCGCTTCCAGCAGAGGCGCTGGAGGGTCTGGACCCGGCCGGACAGGCCCGGCGAAGGGCTGCGCCCCGGCGGGATTGAGGAGGACGAGAAGCCCAACGAGTACCCGTCGGGCGCCTCGATCGACGTCTCCATGTGGGACATGATCGAGAAGAACTTCCCGGAACCGGGGAGCGAGCGCAGGCTGCAGGGCAGCAGCAGCAGCGCGTCTCCGGGGAAGGAGAAGCGGTCCGCCGGGGACAGGAAGCGGAACCGGAATTGTCGGGAGTACCAGGCATCCCTGGCCGCCGAAGCCGCCCAAGGCGCCAGGGGCGGAACCCCAGCCCACAGCCCCCAGCGGGCCGGTGGAGGTCACCACCCCGGCCGCACCACCCTTGGCGACTTCCTGGAGGTTGCCAAGCACACCAAGGCCAAGCCCCGTCCGCTGCTCCTGAGGAAGTCAGGCCGCAGCAGCGACGTGGAGTCGGCCCACCGCGGGAGGATGCCGGCCGACCAGGCCAGCTTCGGCAGCAGCGTCGCTCCCGACAAAAGGGACGTGGCGCGCGCCTGTGAGCGCGCCTGTGGGGTGCCCTGCAACCTTCGGGTTGCCCGGCAACGGGCCACGCAGCACAACGCTGCCATGGAGGGCGCCGTCGGCATCGCCCAGCAGGAGGCTGCAGAGTGGGCGCATGGCATCGCCATCCACGCCTCGACCGTGGCGGCCATTGCGGCCGGACTCACGTCCGCAGCCGTCCATGAGGCAGCGATTGCCCAGGTCAAGGGTGAGGTGACGGCAGCCAACGAGGAAGCCCGCCTGACGCAGGAGGCCATTGCCCGCAAGGAGGCCAAGGTGAAGGCGCTGGAAGAGGCGCTTGCCCAAGAGAGGGCAAAGAAGGAGGCGGAGGAAAGGGCCCACGCCGAGGCAACGGCCAAGGTCCAGGCGGACGCCGCCAAGAAGGACGCCATCGAGGCCGCGCGACGGAAGGTCGCTGAGGAGAGGGCCAAGACGGAGGCGGAGTTGGCGGCGTTGGAAGCGAAGAAGGCTCGGCTGCAGCAGGCCCGGGAAGCCGAGGCGGCTCGTGCCCGGGAGGAAGCCGAAGGGCGAGCTGCCGCAGCCACAGGCGCCGCGATGGAGGAGGCAGAGGCCAAGCTCCGCCGCGAGACTCCCCCGGGAGGCTCCCGAGTGGAGACCCTTCGAAAGCTTTTCGAAGGGGACGCCTCCTCCAAGATGACGCTGGACGAGGTCGATACAGGCAGCAGTGGGAGCAGTGGCCCCACCGCCTACCGAGGGAGGAAGGGTAAGGGGAAGACCCCCGAGAGGCCACGGAGGCCAGCGGGCGGACACCCCCACGACTCCGACCCCTTCTTCACCGCCAGCGACGGGGATGAACGAGGCCGCCGACATCGCCGAGGAGTGGCTGGCGGAGGAGGCGGAGACGTCCCCATGGAGCCGGAAGGTGAGGATGAGGATCTCCCTCCTCCTTACCGGAGCTCGGAGTCTTCCGAGACCGAGACGCCTAGGTGGGGCGGCATGGACGAGGATGATGACATGGACTTCGACCACACGAAGAAGCCCCCTTCCTCGGACCCACCGAGGCGACCCGGCGGAGACCCACCGGGACCCCCTGGCGGAGGACCATCGGGGCCCCCTGGAGGACGCCCACCAAGTGGACTCCCTGGAGGCGGACCACCGGGCGGGGGAGGACCCCCTGGACCGGGCGGACCCGGCGGAGGCCCTCCTGGAGGACCCCCTGGGGACCCCGACGACCCACCAGGGGACGGCGACCCGGATGCCACCCGGCGGTGGATTGTCTACCTCCGCAGGAGGGTCCAGTTCCTCGAGCGCGAGGTAGACACGGGCAAGGGCGAGATGACTCGCATCGCCAGGGTCGCCGCGCGCGCTCAGAGGGAGCTGGACATCGCCAAGATCGAGATGGTCAAGAGCGCCCAGGTCGCCACCGCCACCCAGAAGCTGCTGGACATCGCCAGGGGCGAGACCAGGTCGCTGAACAAGGTCATCAGCGGCCTGCAGCAGAGGCTGGACGCGCTGGAAGCCCGTGGGAGCGTCGGCAGCGACCACCCACCCCTGGAGTCTGGCTCGTCGGACGACGGCTGGGGACCCGGACCAGGTCCAGGCAGACCCCACGCCCCCGGCGGAGCCCCCAGGAGTCGCCCCAGCGCCAGTGTCCCCTCTCTGGGCGCCCCCTCTCACCACAGCGCGGGCCGCCGCAACGAGCGCGTGCCGCCCGGCAGTGGCAGTGAGGATTGGCGTGATGAGTGGCTCAGCGCGGAGTACCACAACCGCCGTGCTCCACCGCGGACACCGGTACGCCCCCGGCGCCCCGCACCAGCCCCGGAGCCAATCCCAATGGCTGGTGGACGTTATGGTGGACCCAGGGATGAGGTCCCCAGAGGAGACGTGGAGTGGGATGTCGGCGGAGGTGAGGACCTGGACCTGGACCTGGAGGAGTTCGACATTTCCCTGCCGCGTGGTGTACGACGGGAGGCTGCTGAACGCAGCCGCCGGCGCCCTGATGAGGAGGCATACATGGAAGGCGTACGGCGTGAACATCTGGGTTCAGCGTACATGGAGGAACCACGGCGTAGCCACGCGGATACCGGGGAGGAGATGGAGGTGGCAGCCGTGGGAGTCCGTGGGAGAGGCCAATGGGAACCTCGGTCGACCTCGCGGCCGGCGTTCATGGTCTCTAAGGCCGCGGATGCCGCCGTGTGGGAAGACCTGAAGGACATCAAGCCCCCCATGTACGATGGCAACCCCCTCAACCTCGACCGCTTCTTGGAGAAGCTGGACGATTGGGGGTTGACCGTCACTGAGGACATGGATCCCGCAGATGCGGAGAAATATGTCTTCAGACGGTTCAGGTACCGCCTGCCGGAAGTGCTCCAAGAGCTATACTTCGTGGCGACCAAGGAGGGGAAAATCAAGACCCTCAAGGAAGCCAAGAAGTGGCTCAACGAGCAGGAGCGGGTGGACGCTCCGCAGGTGGCTGCCAAGCGCTGGAAGTCCATCAAGCTTCAGCATGATGGACGGGAGATCCGCCTACGGGACTGGCGAGACTTCCGGGGGCAATACACCCTCTTCCGCCGCAACGTAGAGGACTGGAACGAGGGTCACGAGCAGGCTCGCCTGCTCTTCATGCTGCCGGAAGCATGGATCAAGAGAGTCACCAAGGAGGAAGCCAAGAGGGCCAAGTCCAACCACACGGTCAAGATGATGCTCCCCAAAGAGTATCATACGAACGTGGTGGCCCGGGATGTCAAACGGTACTCCCTGCGGAACGCTCTCCTCATCACCGTCTCAGGCGATCGCGAGAAGACCGCGATGTGGCGCCTTGACGAGTGTGACGTGAGCGGCCAGACCATCCGTCTGCAGGCCATCCCGGCGCGGATGAGCTGCGACGAGATCCTGGAGTGGGTTGGAGAGGAAGTACTCAAGTAGTACCGGAACCTCCACCACACCCGCGGGTTGAGGCCCGGCGACGGTGACGTCAACTACGTTGGCGAGGGGCCTGGCGGGGAAGCTGCCATGGACCCAGCGGGAGCCGATGGCGATGAAGCTCTCGTCGACGATGACGACGACGATGAGCCCGCCGAGACGGCCTTTTGTGCCTTCGTGGCCCACAACGGCGCGGGGAGCAACCGGGGAAGCTGGAAGCCCCTGCAGCCGGGTTGGAAGAAGAAGGAGAAGAAGGACCCTCGTCGCATTGGCAGCCCTCCGCTGTCCTTTGGGGAGTTCATACGAGCTCACCCTCAGCGCTGTTTCGTGTGTTATGGGAGGAAGCAAGGCTTCAACCATGACCACCGAACATGCCCCATCCACCAGGCCGACACGGAGGCCTACAAGAAGGCGCACGGGTCGAAGAAGCGTGCACCTGCGGGTATCCGGGAGGCCAAAGTGAGGTGGACAAGGACGAGCTCTCCAAGCTGATGTCGGTGGGGACCGAGTTGGCCAAGGAGATCCAGGAGATCAAGAGGAAATGGATCCCCAGGTCGGACAACAAGAACAAGGAGAACAACCAGAACGACCAGAACAAGGACAAGGACAAGAAGCCTAGGAATAGGAGGAAGAAGGGTGTCAACGAGGTTGATGCGGAGGAGAATACCCCTACTTCCACAAACGACGCCCCCTAGCGGAGCCCCTGCAGCCAAGGGCCCCAGCTAGGGCGGTCGCAGGATGGTGTCGTGGGAAGCGCCACACCATCCCAGTCGGGAGTCGGTAAGCACAAAGGGACTGCCGCGGGCGGAAGGCCCGGTCCGGCACCCAGTCGCGGTGGCGGGGTGAGGGCAAGTGAAGGCACGAACCCTTGCACCCGTCCATCCTTCGCAACCAAGAATGTGTTTGACGTACTTCAAGATCTATCCGAGAGTATCGGAGGATCACCCGGACCGCAGCTGGATGCTGCAGATGGGCAGCCTGAGCCCATTGTCCATGACCTGCACCAGTCGCTTGTTGAGCTTCTGGAACGGCCGGAGATCCTGAGCTTGCACGCCGTGCGCCGAGTGGGGCGTGAGCGGCAGTTGCATCTTAAGGTCCGTGCCTTATGCGGGGAAGTGGAGAAGGTCTTCGACGTGTTGGTCGACACGGGCGCTCAGGTCAGCTTGGTCAAGGCTGGCCTACTTCCGCCAGAGTGTTTGACCGACAGTCGGAAACCTGTCAGGCTGAAGGTGGCGAACGGCCAGTACATGGTGGGAGGCAAGAAGGAAGCGGCTATTGGGCTGCAGTTCGTGAACCACCGTGAGCTGAGCCGCCCAGACCTCGGCAAGGAAATCCTCCTGCAAGGCCGCTTCTACGAGGCCGAGATGGACTGGGACATGATCCTTGGGTACGACTTCATGATGGAGACGGACTCCGGCCTCCTCCCGGCCCAGGCCTCCATGACCCTGTACCAGGACGACCAGCTCTCGTGGCTTTCGTCACCTGAGCACCATGTGGAATGCCAATGGATCCAGCCCGAACGCAATCAGCTCGAAAAAGCCGCACTGCACACTGAGCCCACTGGGCCAGCAAACCAGGAGTACGGCGTAATGCCAGAAGTGGCGAGCCGAGTGGTCGCGGACCTTGGAGCCTCGGATCTGGCCCTGGATGCGTTCTCTTCAGGAACCTCCGCCCATCTGCGGGTTCGTGAGAAGTACTGGAGCGCACAGGACTCCGCGTGGAAGAAGCACTGGGATCCGCATCAGGGCTTGATGTGGATCCATTGCCCCCGATGGGAGATTCCAAGAGCGATAGCGAAGATTCGCAAGGACCGCTCCAAGGCAGTGCTGGTTGTTCCTATGGGATGCACCGAGGAGGAAAGTACCCGACATTGGGTAGTCTCATTGACCAACATGACCTTAAACAAGGTCGTCCTACCGGCTGGAGAGAGTGTCTATCAGGACGCTAAGGGACAGCCCATGCCACCCCAGAGATGGCCAACGGAATTCCACTATGTGGACGGGGGCCTTGATCAGGCCGATACCACGGATTTCGTGTGTGTCAACCGCATCATAGCGGAGCCATGGCGGCAATGCTTTGCGGTTCCCCCTGTTGACATCGGAGAACCGGAGGAACCCCTCACTGAAGAGGAGTTGGATCTGGTTCAGGGGTATATGGATCAGCCCTTTCACGACTGGGGAAGCCAGCGTGAGGGCAAGGGCCGGGACAAAGCCTGGTGGGAAGTGGACTCGATCGTCTCTGGTTCCTATGATGGAGACACCTTCGTAAGGAGGGGGCTGGACCACTTGTCCAGCCAGGACGAGCCGATCGGGGGTAACCCACCCACCTACGGCGATCTATTCCGAGGCAAGACCAGAGATGGCCCTTTGGGCCACCTGGGAAGACCGCCTGAGCCGAAGCCGAGCGGGGTCGCTACCCCTCAAGTAAGCTCAGTGGTCCAGGTGCCCAGAAAAGCCAAGGCGGAGTCCGATGACTGCCCCAAGATCCAGGCATTGAGGGCCAGGCTGAAGCAGAAGTATGGTGATACCTTCTTCAGCGGAAAGCCTGTGTTTCCCCCACCGGTGCGTGGACCGTATGGCGAGGCCAAGATACGACTGAAGCAGGACCCCCGTGTGTATCGGCACCGGGAGTTTGCCCTGAGGGGCCAGAGGAAAGAGGCCATGGAGAAGATCCTCTGTGACTTCATCGAGACAGGCTGGCTTGAGCCGTGCCACTCCGAGTGGGCCTCTCCGTGCTTCGTCGTCCCCAAGAAGGTAGCCGGTGAGTGGCGGCCCGTTGTCGACTACCGCGGCCTAAACGCCCAAACGCAGCATGACCGCTATACGCTGCCCCTCATTGAGGACATGCTGCAAAAACAACACCGGCGGAGGATCTTCACGGTGATTGACCTGAAACATGGTTATCATCAGATGCCTCTCGCCGAGAAGTCCCCTGCCTGCACAGCCATGAGCACCCCACTTGGACCTCTCCAGTGGAAGGTGATGCCCATGGGCGTTACCAACGGCAATGCGGCTTTTCAGCGGATGCTGGAGAACCTGCTTGAGCCGGTGCGTGACTGTGCGGACCCCTTCGTAGACGACGTGATCATCGCGTCCGGGGACCCCAGTATGAGCTACGAGGAGCTCCTGGAGGCACATGAGAGGGACGTCACTCGAGTGCTGGACCTTCTGGTTCGGCACAACCTCACGGGCAGCAGTGACAAGGCCACCATTGCGGTAAGCGAGGTGGTCTTCGCTGGCCACGTAGTTGGGAACGGGCAGCGAAAGCCCATACCTGGCAAGGTGGCTGCGATCGAGCACTGGGAAAAGCCCAAAACGGTCTCTGAGCTGCGTGCGTACTTGGGGTTCTGCAACTACTACTCGGGGTATATCAAGATGTATGCCGAGTATGCAGCCCCCATGACGACCATGCTCAAGGGCAACCGAGAGGAGACCAAAAAGGGGTCCAAGAAGGCTCTGGTCTGAACAGCTGAGTCCGACCGTGCCTTTGAGGGGATGAAGCAGGCGCTGCTATCCGCAGTGGGTCTGCACCTCGTGGATCCTGACTGAGGGTTCGTCCTGCGCACCGACGCTTCGGACTACGCCGTTGGCGCTGTGTTGGAGCAAGTGCTTGACGACGGGAGGCACGTGCCCGTGGCCTTCTGGAGCGGAGTCCTGGCGGAAGGCCAGAGACGGACGTGGACGCCCCGAGAAAAGGAAGCGTATGCCATCGTCATGGCTCTCAGGAAATGGGCTGGGTACATAACCCTCCATCCCGTCACCGTCTGCACCGACCATCAGAGTCTGCAGTCGTGGCACAAGGAGCACGTGGACACCCCCTCTGGTCCCGCCTCCCGACGGGCAAGATGGCATGAGACCTTGGCCAAGTTCGACCTCACGGTTGTGTATGTTCCTGGAAAGGACAACACCGTGGCGGACTGTCTCAGCAGGTGGGCCTATCCCGCCAGCAAGGGCATGACGGATGTCTCTGCCCATGGCGATGAGGCTGAGACCGCTGAAGCCAAGAGGATCATTGCAATGGAGCGCCTGATGGAGGAGGAGGGTGTTAAATGCTTCGTCGTCATGGCTGCGGATGCCCCCCTCGGAACGAGGATGGGCAGAGCGGTCAGAGTACTCGCCCCTGGTGGAGCTGAGTCCGACAAGCACCTCTTCCCTGAGTCTTGCCTCCAGGACGACTGGACCGACGACTACGCTAAGTCTGAGGCCTTTGCGGCCGAGTATAGGGCTGTGACCGACCCTGATGACGGGCAGAAGTGGCCAAAGGGGCTTACTGAGGAAGATGGCAAGCTCTACCGGAATGGTAAGCTGCTAGTACCAGAGTCTCGAGTGCTCGAGCTGTGCGAAGCTTGGCACCACCACATGCTGCACCCAGGGGTCAAGAAGCAAGCCCTTGACATGCAGCGCCGGTTCGAGATCGACCAGATCGGTCTCTACACCGCCATCAAGAAGGTCAGGAAGGGTTGCTCGGTCTGTCAGGCCTGCAATCCCGATAACCGGAACGTCAAGGGGGAAGCCCAATCGACCCCGGTTCCGGACCAGCCCATGGAGAGCGTGGCCATGGACGTCTTCTCCATGCCCGAAGTGCACATTGGCAAGGAGACCTTTGACTGTGTGGTCCTTTGTGTGGATCGCCACAGCGGCTACGTAGTAGCCGTTCCGGCACGCAAAAAGGGGTTGCTTGCCAAGGAAGTGGCAGTCATGATGATTCGTCATTGGCTGACCGTCTTTGACATCCCCCGCACCATTTGCAGTGACCGAGGGCCCCAGTTTACTGGTGGCTGGTTCAAGGCCATGTGTTCCCTCATGGGAATACGTCACGCAAAGAGCGTCGCCTATCTCAGCCGGTCTAACGGCCGAGCTGAAGTGGCTGGACGGCAGCTGTTCGAGAAGCTGCGGAAGATTCACATCACCAATCCACGGCGGAACTGGTTTGAGGAGATGTGGCCCGCTCTGAAGGCCCATCATGACACCCCCACTCCGGGTGGTTTGTCCCCTCACCAGATTCTGTTCGGCAGGGACCCCCTGGGTCGGGGACTTCCCTTGTCTGGTGATGGTATGGCTATGGACGCCAAGGAATTCTTCGCGCGGCAAGAGGCGACGGCGCGGGACATCCGCCAGCAGCTCGAGAAGGAGCATGCTGAGCGTCAGAAGTCCGCCCCGAGCTCAACAGCGCAGAAATTCAGGGTGGGAGACCCGGTGTGGGTGATCAGACCCCGCCCTATGGGCACCCACCGCACCAAAACCTGGTTCACACCCGGAGAGGTGGTCCGCAGGATTGGTGAGGACACCTACCGCATCAAGGTGGGTCAGGGACAATTCCGGGAGCGCCACGAGAGTCAACTCCGTGTGCGGGAACCCGACCTCCGTGGCCAACATGTGTCCCTGAGCTATGCCGCACATGAGGCTGATTCGGACGATGACTACGCTGAGCAGGACGACTATACAGTCGAGAAGATCCTGGCTCAGTGTCCGAACGCCTCGGCACCCGGACGTCTGGAGTTCAAAGTTCGTTGGCGAGGCTATGGGCCGTCCCACGACACCTGGGAACCCGTCTCCTCGTTCGTGCCGCGGATCAATACCCCCTTCATGGACTACATCCGCAGGCACAAGACCAAGATCCACGTCTCGGACTTGGCAGCACTCACCCGGGCGATTGCAGCCAGGGCTGCCTGATCAGCGCCCTGAGCTCTCCCCTGATGCATTTTGAGCGCTTCTTAGGTCGACGGATCGTCCCTTACTTGCTTGCTCTCTCCCATCTTCCGGTGACCTGCCATCAGAGTGGCCATATACCCCCCCCTGCTGAATCCAGAGGAGGATGACCCCTCTCTTTCACTTCTATTCGTCACTCCCCCACTGCTGAATCCTTGGGAAACCAGGTAGGGCGACTGACCTTCACATTTTCTGAGCTCTTAGGGCCTTGAAGCCCATACGACGTTGCGCAACGGATGCCGCTGTCATCGGCATTGCGATTTTTTTTTGGTGTGTGGTCTGGTCCCATGGCACTTGCGGGATCCAGACCAGTCGACGTGTGTCTGCAGACTATATATGGCCTGAACTCAGGTGTTTTCCTGTCCACCCTCCTGCATATGCCTTATCCTAACCAGGGCGTGGTTTGGCGCTCTGTCCAGAGTGTGTTTACACGCCTATTACCCCGTTTATTGCTTACTTTTCTGCCCCCCCAGGATATGTGCATTTGTATGTCAGCCCATCACCGAAGCATGGACTGTTTTTCCCCCCCGAGGGGATGCGAATCGACTACGAAGGCGCCTTGAGTCGCCGTGTACATGCTCTTACATAAGGTCCAGCCTGGACCAGTACCTAAGTACAGATTCTTTTGTTTGTGTGCCCGTGATACTGTGATGTGCTGAGATCCTGATGGCGCCAGGCGGGAAGCCCAGTTGCCTGAATGCACTCCCAGCGGTCCGCCACTGTCAGTCCCAGTGTGAGCCTACCGACTCGCAGACGCACTTGCAGTCGGGTGGCGGCCTCCGGTGTTCCTGACCTCGGTCAGTCTGCCTGGGAAACTGGTGGTTTGTGGAGTCGACGCCTCCGCCCACACTGCATGAGGACTCCCTCATGTATGGCCTTCGTGGTAATAGGGCGAGGGAAAAGACGGCCTTGATGCCCGATCCCTTAAGGAGGAGCTCGCTCGGCTGTACCACTCTGGACTCACGTCGTGGATATGGACATGGTGCGCCCGAGGAAGGACCCGTGGTGACTCTCCCCCAGCCGGCGGGCCTTGGGAAGCCTGGGGTAGCCTGATGGATCTTTGTGGTCGCTTTCGACCTGTGGGACCACCTCGGTCGTCGTGTGACGCCTATGTTGGCCGTGTATGCCACTGCCACTGTGGTAGTGACCGTAGCAGCCGGCACCCGGTGCGCCTGGTATGGGTTAACGGGTCCTTTGGATGCCGAACAATCGCCGCCAGGACCCGGGACTTGATACTTGATACTGTACTTGCAGTTACTAACAGCTACAGCACCGTACCTGTCTTACTGTGGGATTTGGGCGGCCTCACCTGCAAATCAGCCTGAAGTGAGGATGTGACACCCCCCCCCTTCAGGGGATGGTCCTGGGTACCCGCTGCCATGCTTGGGTGTTATCGAGCCCCCCCCAGGGTTTGCTCTAAGGAGGGGGGTGAAGCGGTACCCAGAACCCCATGACCATGGTGGGGTATACAACCGGTCTCCGTGTGCCCACTAACCCCATGTACGGAGGGGAAGACGCCCGGTGAAGCCCGGTGAGAGCCCGGCAGGAGCGTGTCCCTTGCCGTAAAGCCCCCGTGACGGCATTCCGGCCACTTGGGGCATGTTACCATGTACCGGCAAACTGCCATTTGCCGGTATCTTACTATTTCACGCCAATCTGCCCCGCACCACCTTCGGCCGTGGATTTGGCAACCTAACCCTAACAACAGATGTAGGTAAGACGTGTATGTGTGAGAGATCTGGGCATTTCAGCTATTAGCGGCCGCATCGGCAACCGATGCGTCGCCCGCTGAGATTTACACATCAGAATATCAGGAATCAACAGGGTTTTATTTTCATATTGTTTCCGTAAATTTTCACGCTTCCGTTCTGAGAATCAATGTTTTGACTGCTGGCGGTTGGCTCGCGACTTTAGCGTAACCGCCAGTTTAACTGTCATTTACAGACATTTTAGCGCAATCCGTGACGAAGACTCTTAAGTCTTCAGGAATTGCATTGATGCATCTGCAATTATCACATTGTACACTCGCAACCTTAATCCGAATTTTTCAGGATGTCGAAATCGGATTTTCGACTTCGACATCCCCGCACTCGATTTGACCTCTTTCGAGTGGACCTACGTGCTTCCCTATGCACGAATCAACTTTCCTTTTGTCTTGCCCTCCATTTGTCTCAGAGATATGGGCAAGACAAAGTTGATTCTTGAGGCCACTTGTGAGGGTCATATCTCGTGCTGCTTGCGAGGAATGACAATAAGGAAGCATGGGATGTATTCACAATACTCCCGACGTAATTTAGGAAGCTTTATACGCCTTGCGTCTCCACACGTGCGCGCTAGCGTAATGGATCATGGTCAATAGGGTAGAGTTTGCGTTATAACTCTTTGGCCATGATATTGCGTGCGTTAAGATAACTTTCGAGTATAGCGCGCGAGTGTTGGTGTTGCATAGGAACTTTCCTTGAGTTCCTATGAGCGATTGACACAAAGTTATGCCCTTGGAGGGGCATGACATATCGTGGGGGGAGTGTAACAGCAGCAGTGACAGCACTCAATTATACACTGATGTGATCAGAATTTCAATGATGCTCAGATGTACAGTAGTGCAGTAAATTTTCCGCTTGTTTTCATGTTTTCCGTTCGCCGCCAGATGTCGCCTGTGAGCGCGCGTCGAGTCGCATTTGTCTTTCGTGATTTCCCAATCGGATTTATTTAAATTATTTCGAATGATTTCACGTTGTGTCATTATGTGTGATGAATGCGCATTGAGATTCTATGTCTGCTCCATTTTTGTAGACCGGGTTTTCTGACTATTCATATTCCACCATGGAGCTCACTGGACTTACAAGTGCTTCGCATATGTCGCTCCCAGAGGCTGAAAATGGGTCTGAAGAGGGTTATGTGGGTTCGGAGATATCAGGGGCAGTGTCGGGCGTTACGAGCCCTGGGGCATCAAGGCTACAGGCTTCGCAGTTACAACAAAGATCAACCACTATGCAGCGGTTACATGGTAGCAGAGGAAATCATGACTCTGCTTCTGGAATCTCCACGGACACTCTGAGATCATCGGACTTTAGCGGGGCTATCACTCGTAGAGAGTCACTGCGTGTTCCCCCTGAGGTTACCTTCGTGGCATCTCCCCAGCAAACCGAGGATCATCCTTCAGAGTGCCCTTACTGTGGCCATAGACATTGGCCTGGAGTTCATACTTGTGCTGATTGTTGTGTGAACGCCCCACCCAACCTTAAACCCGGTCGAGAATCTCCCTCCTCGAGTGAATCTGGTTCCTCCTCTCACGCTCTACCTGATCTTGAAGACAGCAGCAGCGAAGGAGAGCAGTCTGACACTGGAATTAGTGGTGATTACTCGGAAAACCACTTCCAGCAGATCTGGAATGAGGAATTCCTGCACCGCCAGAATTGGCTTCTGGCGGAGGCGAGCTACCGTGGCCGCCTGAGGGACTGGTTCAGGGCGTCGTGCCAGTTCATCAGGGACAGCGGCCGGTTGCGATTCGACGCCCAACTGCAGAAACAAGAGGATTGGGAAGAGCTGCTGGACCAGTTCGACCACCAGGCAGCAGTGATGGTGCAGATGGCCATCATCGCCGAGGAGAGACGCCAGAATGTGCGTCAGCACACTGGTCCGTCGGGCGCCGGGGGTCCGAACGACGACGAGGTCGACGAAATGAGGTGTGATTCGACACATTCCCACCTCTCCAGGGAGCAAGTGTCCAAACTCCCCAGCTCTGCCTCCAGTGTTGACACTTGGGTGGACGAGGTAAGAAGCAAGGGAAAAGGGACAAGATGCCCGTCCTGTGGTGAATGTGCCAAGGACTGCTCCTGTCGACGCCAGATTTTGTCGCTGGAAGACAGGGTGAAGGAGCTGAAGAAGGCCGCCAAGGAGAAAAAGAGGGATGATGACAGCAAGTGGAAGGAGATGGAGCAGAAGCTGGAGAAGCTTACAGATCTGGTACAAAATCTGAGCACTACTGGGCTCACTGGACCAGCGCCTACAATGGCAAGCCACCCAGCACCTACCTCCTCAGCTACACCTGCATCCACGCCTTACGGCGTTCCACATTCTCCAGCACCCCCAGCTTTTACTGGCCACCATCCAGCTTTTACTGGAAATTCTGGTATCCCCCCTACTGGATTTGGAAGTCCTATTGGGTTCAATCTGGGTACCGAAGGAGGAGAATCTTCGTCGGAGAGGTCTGTACTGTCTGTTGGCACTGTCGGAGACATTGATGGAGAAGCAAGGACCACCGTGAAGGAGAGATCAATGGCCTTGAAGAAGAAGGACCGGCAGCAGAAAGAAAACGAAGCAAAAATCAAAGAAAAGCAGAAGAAATTGAAGGAGATGAGGCTGCATCAAGCTCAACCAACGCCGTTCGTGCAGCCTACTGTGGACCAGGCGTTGTTGGCGGCCGCAATTGCGCAAGCACAGGCAATGGGAGGCGCCGCAGTCAATCCAGTGTTCGTCAATCCGGTTGGCACAGCCACAAATTTCAACCTGAACCACCTGCTGAATCCTTTGCACATGAGGCTGGGAGGATCAGTAATGAAGCAGCCGAAGTTCTCAGGGCTGTAAGTGCAGTGCTGACTTGTCTTGTAAGCACTTTGATTCTTTCTCGGGGTACAGCCTGATTGGCAGACGAGGCTTTTGGAGTCTCTCTCTTTATGCCGACTATCTTGGATGTTTGATAATGAAATCCAATAACGAAATCCAGTACAGAAAATCCGACAAGGCAAACACGTAGCGGGCAGAGCAAATACGAGTTGTGTTAGCTGACTCATATACGGCGGTGATATTCACATGTCCACAGGAGACTCACTCCTCAGTAGACAATTCATGCTGAGAATCCCCTAAAGGAAATAGACACATACCATGGCCCGTAAGTATACACGAATGCGAATCACGCATATTGACATATATCGCTTATCTCTATTCATGAGCGGCGCAAAAATTCTGCTCTGGTGTGCGCGTGCGCTCTCTCTCGCTCACTCTGGCTTCTCTCGCTCGCTCTCTCACTCACTCGGGCTCACACCACGCTTCATCCCTCGTTCACTCACTCGCTCGCTCACTCCGACCCTCGCTCACTGGTTCCCTTACACTCCCCTAAGCCGGGCGGTGAGGATGGTTGGGGTGGGCGGCGGCAAGAAGAAAAAAACTGTCGTCCCAAAAGACCAGCGTACATGTACACGCAGTAAGTGCCATACACTGTACAGCACAATGTAAAAAAGTAGGGAGTGGCGCAGCGACTCTCCCCTAATGCCGGAGAGCTTGCTCGGAGGCATTAGACAAAGCAAGATTGAATGATAGGATAATCGGATCGGGTAATGATTGGAATGAAGACAGATGGTGGCTGCAGAACTGAGCGTATCAACCACGCTGCAGAACTGAGCGTATCAACCACTGGTCGTCGTCAGGCTTGCGCCTCCGATCCGCCAGGGAATTCTGACTTACTAACTGACTTGTGGCGAAAAACTGTTTGACTGCAGGTGTGACGTGTGGCAATGAAGCTCTGTCTGCCTTCTGCTCTGGTGTGCGCATGCGCTCTCTCTCGCTCACTCTGGCTTCTCTCGCTCGCTCTCTCACTCACTCGGGCTCACACCACGCTTCATCCCTCGTTCACTCACTCGCTCGCTCCCTCCGACCCTCGCTCACTGGTTCCCTTACAAGGGCACCTCAATTACTGGGCGTCCTTCGAGAGGCAGTTCATGGTGTGGCTGCAGACGGAGAAACTGGACAAGGAACTCTGGATTGTTGTGTTGATGGACTGTTTGACTGGCAAACTCAGGGAAGGTACATATAATATTTATGTGGAAAGGCAGAATCAAGGAGATCCCCTGACTTATGAAGAGCTGTATCGAAGTCTCAAGAAGAAAGGCTCTCGACTTCCTGAAGATCATTACAGGAACCGTCTGGAGAACTTCAGGGCGATGAAGAAATTGTTTCTGGAAGAAATTCAAATTGCAAGGCAAGATTGGGAGTTTTTAGTGCAAGAGGCGGAGAACTCTGGAGAAGGCCTTTCTGAAGGCGAAATGAAGAAGATCCTCCTGAGCAAGCTCACGCCGGAGACCAAGCAGAAGATCAGGGACTCTCAGGCGGACCAAAAAGTCCTGGGCAACTGGGTTGAAGTCCGAGGATTGCCGGAGACTATGGGAAAAATGGCAGTTCGTGAGTTGCTACACTCTATCAGTGCTACTGGATTGAAGGACATCACTATTCGTGAGGGCAGATGGAGAGTTGGTTTCCACGATTCTGAACAGTCGGAGTTTTTCTGCAGCATGGTGGATGGAAAAGTGAAGTATAAGGGAACAGTTTTGAGGGTACGACCGTGGATCTTCTCGTATGGAGTCGAGCAGATCTGTGACCAACTTGAAAAGTATGCAAACTTAGAGCGCCAGAAGTCCCAGGATGCACATGGCTTCGGAGGCAAGGTCAACGCCGTTGGTGAGGAGGGATGCTCTGTGTGCATTGCCCTTGGAAAGGAAGGTCGAGCGGCGACTCACACGACCGCAGATCACAGATGGACGCCCTCAGATCTCAAGACAATTCAGTCCAAAATGGATGGAAAGGGAAATTCTCCCAAAAATCCCCAGCAGGATGGAGCACGAGATGCTGACCAGCATGGAAGGGGAAAGGGTAAAGGGCAGTCCAAAGGTAAGAACAGAGACTGGACACCAAAAGATTACTCGCAGCAAGGCAGAGATCCAAGTGGCTCAAGATGGAACGATGCTGGTGGAAAATCTGGTGGAAAATCTGGTGAAAAAGGTGGCAAAGGCCAAGGAAAGTCCGGGAATCAAGATGATTCCAAGGTGAATGGCAACCCCCTGTACGCGGAGACGCCAGCAAACAAGACCTTCGGCAACAACAAGAATACTGGAGGTCGAGGCAAGGGCAGATCCGGCGAATCCAACCCCAATTCCAACACCTCCAATAACAAAGGCCAAGGAGGTAAGAAAGGTGGTGGTGGAAAATCATTTGGTGGTCGTGGACGTGGAAAAGGAGTGAATGCTGTCGAAGCAGGAGAAGAATGGGTTGACGAAGGACAAGTACAGGACGTGCAGACGAACGTCGAAGAAGAATGGCAATAGGGAAGCCAACTTGACCCAAATCCCAACACTGGGGTTGAGTGGCAGGAGACAAAACCCATCAGGGTAGTTGGGGCGGTGGATGGACGCTGCTGGGACCGGCTGGCACGCTCCTCCGGCCTCCTGTACCCTGCCTGGGTCCTCAGCGCTGTCCGGCGAGGCAAGCAGCGCCAGTTTGTCTGCTGGATCCAGGTCAGGACAACAGATGGTAAGGTTAAACTTGCCAGATGTCTGATTGACAATGGTTCAGAAGTGAATCTGGTGAGGAAAGGCTTTCTGCAGGAGGATGAGGCGAAGATGTCCTCGACCCCTGTCCAGCTGGAGGGAGTCAGCGGACATTGCCTTGACGGTGGCGACAGAGAAGCAGAATTGGCGGTCAGATTGGTGAAACAATCTGTGTGGAGCGTGGAAGAGACGGTCACGGAGAAATGGTTTTCTGGAAAATTCTATGAGGCCAGCATAAAGTATGATTTATTCTTGGGTCAACCCTGGCTTCACGCTCACCGTGTGTCGCCCATGGGACACAGGACATGCTTCCTCCAGGATCCGTCGACCAGCGACCCGTCTGACCTGTATTATCTGCACCCATATACCAAGAGTATCCACCAATTCAAGGAGCGAAATAAGCTGCATATTCAGCAAGATGGGCAAGAATGGACAGGGAATCAAGAAGAATTCGACGAAGGAAAGGTGGAATCATTCAACTGCAAGAAGTGGAAGTCAGTTTGCTATCGTGTAGTCGACAAATGGCGGGACATTCTGGTGGATTATTTCGAAAGGAACCACAATTTTCGTCCTCAAGTTGATGCCTTTGCAAACAAGAAGAATAAAAGATTTCCGAAGTTCTACGACGATGCCTGGAGTGAGGACTGGTCTGAACCTCTATGGATCAATCCGCCCTTCGACGTTTTTCCTCGTGTGGTGCAGAAGCTGAAGCAATCCGGCGCAAAGGCGATTTTAATTGTCCCCAATTGGCCAAGACAAGAGTGGTTCAAGGACATTATGGACATTTCAATCGACATTGTCGAGCTACCTCACAAGGGAGTGAAGCTGTATTGCGAAGACAATGGCAAGCCTTTGCCACAGCGTTCGTGGAGCACGTTGGCGTGCTTAGTTGACGGGAATCTGGGAGATTATTGGCAAGATGACAGTGAAATGGGAACAGAAGAGGTCATCGCAAATTCCTCAAGAATCGACGAAATTGAGGTGGATGAAGACGATCGAGAGCGGAATCCCGACGTATCGTCGCGGAAGGAGGGAAGGACAATCGGCGTCCCTCAAGAGAACGCCTCCATCCATTACAACTACAATAATCAAGCCAAAAATGTCAAGATTTCAAGCAAGAATGATGACAAATCTCCAAGAATCTCGCCTGAATTGACAGGAATGAAGCTGAATTCGTCCGACCATCCCTTCAAGACATTCGTGGACCCCTTTCATTGGTGGGATCCCACGGAGGAGCGAGCTCAGGTGAGCTTCATCCGCCAACAATGCGACGAAGAAGTTTGGAATGAAGTGGCCAAGAACATGAGACCACGACCAACAATTCGCAAATTGGTGGACATAATGTCGGTGATTAAATGTGGGAATCAGGTCGACGGAGACAAGATATCTGCAAGAAGGGACGCAGTGTTCGAAGATTATCAAGATGACGTGCTGAGTGGGAAGTTGTGGAAAGACCCCCCAATTCGATGTGAAAATGGGGAAGCCAGGATTGAGATAATCGAAGGCTCCAAGGTTCACAAACAACGTCCATTCTATCTCCACGGCACCAAAGCAGATGCCCTCCGAAAGATTATTGAGCGCAATTTCTATGAGTTCGGTTGGTTGGAGGGCTGCATGAGTTCTGAGTGGTGTTCAGCACCATTTACTGTGCCAAAACCCCCACCTGCTGACCAATCCAGCATAGATGCTTGGCGTCTAGTGGTGGATTACAGAGCCCTGAATGCCGCCACGGTACCAGACGCGCATCCTCTTCCTTTAATCGAGAAGGAGATCGCCGCGAGAGCCAAAGGCAAGCTCTTTACTGTGTTGGATTTGCGCCATGGCTTTCATCAGATGCCCCTTCGAAAGGAGGATAGGCATTTGACGGCAATGTGCACGCCCTGTGGCACTGTCCAGTGGACTGTACTGCCGATGGGTCTGAAGAATGCGCCGTCGATGTTCCAGAAGATGATGGAGACTATTTTATTTCAGAAGCACAAGTCTCTGGATTTACAAGAATTCTGCAGCATCTACATTGACGACCTTCTGATTGCCACGCCGTTGGGAAAAAACTTCGATGAGTGCCTGAAGTTGCACGAAGAACAAGTTCGAAAAGTTCTCGAAGTCCTTCGACAAGAGAAGCTCGTGTGTGGACCCAAGAAGGGCAAAATGTTCCTCCAGAGTGTGGAATTTTGTGGCTCTGTCTTGGAAGATGGGACAAGAAGACCAGCCCCAGGAAAAATGGCTGCCCTGCAGCTATGGGAAAGGCCTAAAACCATCACGCAGCTTCGTGCCTTTTTAGGCTGCTGCAATTATTACCACGAGTTCCTTCCTCTCTACGCCAAGTTCTCTGGTCCATTGACAGAGTTACTCAAGGTTGGCAAAATAGAAGGAAAGAAGGGATCTCAAGTCAAGCTCAAGTGGACGCCAGAATGTGAAGAGGCCTTTACTGGTCTCAAGGAAGCACTGGCGAATGTGGTTACATTAAAGACTCCGTGGTTGGATGGAAGACCTTTTTATATTCGTACAGACGCCAGTCGTTACGCCATTGGTGCTACGATCGAACAAGTCGATGACGAAGGTCACCATCATCCTCTGGCTTTCTGGTCTCGCAAGCTTACAACAAGGCAGCGAAATTGGAGTCCAAGGGAACAAGAAGCCTACGCAATCCTTTGTGCCTTACGGCGTTATGAGGGTTGGATGTTGGGCCATCGCGTTGAGGTACTGACTGACCACAAGTCACTGGAGAGCTGGAGGACAGAACATGTGGATACCCCTGGTGGACCAGCTGGGAGAAGAGGCCGTTGGCATGAAACTCTCAGCAGATTTGACCTCCATGTGACTTACATTCCGGGTCGCTACAATACAGTGGCGGACGCCCTGAGTCGCTGGGCCTACCCAGCCTCAGAGGCTTACTCTGAAGTGAGTTTTCATGGGACAGCGACGGATAAAGCTGAAGTGATCGAGTTCGACAAGGAGGAACAAACACTGATCAAGAAACAATGTCTCCAATGTTCGATTAAAAATCGGATGAAGGTGGATTTGGTCAGATGCAAGGAGATTACCAAGGTAGATCAGACTGCAGGAGTTAACTCTGACTCTGAGTCGTCGCTGCCACTCCTGAATGTGTTTCCCCTGACGAGATCCAAGGCGAAATCCACGCTCCCTCCACAACAAGAGGACAAGGAAACTTCCTTCCTCTATGTGGATTGGACGAAGATGTACAAGGAGGACAGGTTCTTTGGGTCTGTATACCACAAGTTGAAAGGGGACAAGCCTTAAGACTCTGAAGAGACGTCTGATTTCAAAATCCAAGGCGACAAGTTATTTTGGCAAGGACGGATTTGTGTTCCTGATTGTCTGATTGACCAATATGTCAAACATTGGCATCGGAATGAGACAGCCCACACACATTCTCGTGTTCTGGAGCAGGAGCTACGACACAGAGTGTACACACGGGACCTCAAGAGTGCCTGTGAACGAGTTGCCAAAGGATGCAAGCAATGTCAGGCGACCATCCCCAAGAATCAAAAGGCAGAAGGACTACTGAAGGGATTACCAATTCCTGAGAGGCTGTTCGACAAGGTGACGGCGGATGTCTTCGAGTTGGGACAAATCCAAGAGGAATGTCTCTACACGAGGAAGCCCATCGATGGGGTTTTGTTAATTCAAGACCGCCACAGTGGCTACATCCAGGTCCTCCCTTGCAACACGAAGCATCTCACCTCTGAAATGGCTGCCAAGGGGACTGCAAGTCAGTGGATGAGTAATTGGGATGTTCCCAGTGAAATTCTGACGGACAGTGGGAAGGAGTTTATTGGGACTTGGTGGGAGAACATGTGTGCTCTATTGGGAGTTCATCATCTTCGTGCCCGAGTCTACGACCATCGAGCTCTCCCTGCTGAACGCGCTAGGAATTCTTATCAGCATTCTGAGAAAATTCCTGGCGACTGAAAAAGACTACAATTGGCTGGAGACAATTTACTGTGTCTTGAGGAGATACCATCGCACCAAGAATTACACTGGATTAAGTCCAAATGAGCTGGTTTTTGGTCGTGAGAAGATGGGTCCTGGACCAGTGATGTATCATCCAAGGCAGTGCTACGACGCCTCGCAATGGTTTGAGAGGATCAAGGATTTAGAATCCAAGTGGAGTCAAGCCAAAGTGGAGAGTCAAGCAGATTGGTTGAATTTCAAAAATAAGTCGAGAACGCAAGGAAAACCCTTCGAGAAAGGCCAGCAAGTTTGGCTTCGTAAGTCAGACGAGACCCTGAAGGACGACAACAAATTGTTACCTTTATGGGATGGCCCATTCCAAGTCAAAAGTCAACTAAGTGAGACTACATTCAACATTGAAATTGAGCCAGGCAGGCATCAAGAAGTACATCGAGACCGTTTGAAGGCCGAAGTACCCTGCCCCAAAGGAAGGTTCAAGCCTCTCTACTGGACTTCGAAGTACCTGAGCGACAGGAAGATGGTCACCAGCAGTTTCGAGTTGGAGAAGATCCTTGATTACAAGAAGAATGCTCGAAACAAGTGGTACTTTCTGTGCAGATGGAAAGAATTCGGTCCAGAAGAAGACAAATGGGAGCCAGCTTCAAGTTTTATCCATGGGTATACGGACACTTTCATCAAGTTCCTGAAGAAACACCCTGAGATTGACCGTGAGCTCTGGCTGATCAAAGATTGTGTCACCAAGGAGGACTTACAAGCACAAGAAGAAGCTCCAATTGTGGCAGAATCTATTCGAGACAAGATCTGATCAGAATTTGACTCGCCGAAATTTTCGAAAAGGTTTACGGTCGACATATACCCTTGGCATGGGGACAATACAGTCCTGACGCATCGTCTATGTGGTTCGATGAACAGATGATGGGACATTCTGGGGTCATCCTGGTCATTCCAACCATCATTCTCATCATGGTCATCATGTGAATCATGTGCTTCATTGTAGATGATTCCAATCCGAAGATCCGAAAGGCCTTTATCCTCAACCACGACGACACTCTCGTGTTTTGCTGTCGACTGGACCCCTCTACTCGCCTGGGGAAGGACTCGTTCGAGTTCGTGCTCATTACAGAGATTCTGGCACATGACTGAGTCTGATTCATTTCATGTGTTTGACGGATCTGCTGAAAATGTGATTTCCATCAGCTCTTACATTGAGACAGTTGGTTTGTTTTCCAATCGACCACTGTCAAAGGGCTTATCTAGACCAAGTGACGACGATGGTGTTCTTACTTGTGTCGACTCGCTGTTCATCTGTGGATTGTGTTGGAATCCCCCTCAGAGTCAGCTCAAATTTGGCAAATTCCTGGTACCAAGCATTGGATGCTTCTACATTCTGGGACTACAACGAGTCAATTACCACTTCTGGCTCATACTGGATTAAACATGAAGCCCTGGGAGCAAAACTGACAGTGTGGTGATCACTCACTGGGTTTTCTTGGCTATCATTACTTTAAATGATTGGATTTCCATCATGGGGATCATCATCATCATGAGGATTTGACCTGGATTGGCTATGAATGAGAACTGGATTTCCGTTCACCACAACACACAGAGTCTATCGACAAGGAGTTAGACCTATATTGGCCTACTGCAGACTTCGCCACCCCCAATCCGTGTGCGATTCGCTGATTTTGGTCTCAATTCTAGCACATTTTGTACCATAATCTGGCATCTGGTCTCATGGCTACAAATGACACCAGCCAGTTTCACATATCTTGGACTCCATGAAGGGATACCCTATTTTTTTGACGCTCGACGACATGGCGACACTCGTTTTCTGTTTTCTGGCAGTGGAATGTCAGATCCTGATTTCATCATGAATCATGGATCACGGATCATCATGTACATTCTTCACTCAGACTTTCAATTTTCGAATTTTCGAGCTTGAACGAAGCTTTTTCTGTGTGCCCTAAGGTACCTATGCGTTTCATTCAAGTCGATGGCCATCGCGAAGCACAGATCTTGAAAGTGCTGTCCTAGGTCGTGGATGGTGCCGGAGGGCTCAGGGCCGGCAAGACCAGGGGGACAGGCACGCGAGGAGTCGACCTGAACGCTGCTGTTGGGGGCAGAACCGGATACACGGACACCAACGGAGGCAAGAGCGGCGACAACGGAGGCAAGATCCATGCTGATTGTTATCCGGCAAAAAATCCCAGTCTAAGAAGAAAATTGATGCGGATATTCCTAAGTACATCTGAGTGTCCATATCTATCTGAAAAGATTTATAGAAATCCGATTGTGAAAAAATATTTGGCCGATCTGGCTCGCGCACGCGCGTCAGCGGCAAATGGCGATTCCGGGTAAATGATCGGAACGCGGCTGATTTACGATGAATGGACCGCGGAATCAGATCCGGCACATCAGAAATATATAGGTCTGATCCTGAGACTGAGCTGCGGGGCGGCGATTCCGCCGAAGCAGAGAAAATGACCAAAATGTAGCCAATCTGGGGCAGATCTGCGAAAATCTGAGCAGATGGGGGTTAGCCGCACTTACACTCCCCCTCCAAAAACACACTGGGGTGTGTCTCTACGTCAACGAAGAACGTAGTGCGGGTAAGTCCCAGAAAAAAATAGAAATGTAGCCTCGATGGGGCGAAATCTGCTTGATCTGACCTGATTTGGGCTGAATTGGCACTGAATCAGGATGGATGAACCTGAAATGAGACAGAATGAGGAGTGACAAACAGTCCTCCGGGCAGTAAAACATTAGGTTAAGGGCTAAAAAGCATGCAAACGTATCGAGAATCGATACCAAACCATGCCCTGGTTGAGAATGAGGTAGATTATTGGTGGATTGAGTGGGAGCATCAAGAAATGGAGTGACATCTCGGCGCTCTGGCACAGTTTAGCTGTCGCGGGCACGCTACGGTGTCCTCCACGTACTCTACATCGTGTTACTCCCGCTTTTCTCGTTCTGAAAAGTGCAGCATGTGCCTCAGATTTGGCGCATCTGGTGGATGATCACAAGATTCAGCAAGATTGAGAATCAATTTGAGCAGAGATGAAGGAGATGAAACAATCACAGAGAGGGAAAACAAATACAAATGTAGTCTGCAGGCCCTAAGTGAACAGAAAAACATCAGCGTCAACGAAGTTAGGCAAAGCCGTAAACAGATCTTCGAGGAATGAGAGGAGATGACAAGGAAATCAATCTAAACTGTCCTAAAATGAGGGAATTTGCTCATTTTCCTAAGATGAAGGTGAAATGAAGCGGAATGTCTAGAACTGAAACTACTAACACCTTCGTTTAGACTAGAGTTAATATATATTGTCGTTTATTCAGTTGAATTGTGCTTTCCGGCACGTTGGTTCGCGAGCATCCAACAGATTCCATGAAAATGTGGATCATGTGATGATGCATCATGATGGGACATGATAGCCCTGGATCCTTGGCATGTACCGCGCCGAAGGTTCGCTGAAGGCGCTTTACTGACAGTATATAACTGAGAGACACCGAATAGTCCTTTATTTACAGTGGCGGCGGTGTCAATCGACTTGGACAAGGCCCATCTTTCGATTGAGTCCCACAAGACACTTGGATTCACCATTTTCGACAGTTTCAGGTCGGATTGAGCTCACATTGGCGTGTGCCAAAAATACACCGAAGCTTACGGAAGCTCTGAGGTCCGAGAGGTTGCTGTTAGAAGTCCCTGGAGCTCCTATATGAAGGTTGTCTGAACAATTGACGTCGGGGTTTTGCTGCACTGTTGCGCAGAATGATGAACAAACCTGAGGAATTCAAGGTAAATTCAAGGAATCTGGATCTGAATCTGGACTTTGGCTTCAGCATCACGGCAAATGAAGGTAAGATCAAAGTTCCTGGCGTCGCATCTAGTGCCGCCAGTACTACAGGGGGTGCCTGTAGGGGTGAATGTCGCTGTGTGCTGTGTGTGTGAATGTCGCTGTCGTGTGTATGTCGCTGGCCAGCGTTTTTACTATGTACATTTGCTTCCATCTGCACGAGTAGCCAAATTCCAAAGATGCACAGACCAACAGAGACAAGATTACCCCGGATCTGCCTGAATTAAGCCTGAGTTTGGTTTTTTCTGGACACGGCAGCACACTCCGTGGCTTTCGGCAGCGTATCTACGCCTTGTCTGCCGAACGGAGACCAAAGAAAAGTTGATTGACGTCAAATTATCAAACATTCGCAGTTCTCCACATCATGTCGTAATCAGGAAGAATGAACAGTGGATTGAGCAGAATGTGGTTTTTTCAAGTCGTCAGAACACTCACATTGGAATAAGTGGTCGACGGGGCGAGGCTGGAGCTTTTGTAGGAGTTGGACATGCAAGGGTTTCGAACCTACACCCTTGAGCCCTAGCGACGAGTGCCATGACGCCCTGGACTAGACAACTGTTACCCAGATTATGGCGTCGGCGACTCAAGTCACGACAGGTCTCCCTCAATTCGGCCAAGCACGAATACATGTGACCACCAACCTGTCTGGTGGGGCCCTCGTACGGCTTGGGCGCTGTAAATCAGCGGCCGAACTCGAAGCTTGGTCCTCATTTGGCTCCTGGGCTGGCCTGACCGCAGGAGGGGGGATCGACGGATCAGCCCTGGAAGGTGGCTGCTGAGGGCCGTAAAAGGCTGGATCTCGATTCACCACAGGTCTTTTTCCGTCGCTCTCCACCTGTCTGTCGGGTTTCGACAGACAGTCTGTCAGGAGTACGCCAATTTCGGGGTGCTTCTTGAGGAAGTCGATGAACCCCTTGGTGTACCCATGGACAAAAGAATGGGCTGGTTCCCAGTTGTTGTGACTGGAATCAAAGCCCCTCCACTCACATAGAAATTTGCCATTCGCCCTTTTCGTCACGTCTTGCTTCTAAAATCCTCTTGAGTTCGTACTTCCCCCCTTCGATGACCCGATCGGACAAAAATTTCGAAGTCCAAAAAAGGGGTTTAACCCGATCCTTGGGGGAGGGGATCTCTCTCTTGAGGCGATCGCCCGAAACTTCAATTTCCCTGCTGACATCCACACGAATCCTCCACCTGTTCTCACCTAGACGCGCTGTAACAGCGAATGGCCCCTCCCACAAGGGAAGAAGCTTATCATCTCCGTTCAGGGTGGTTTCGGATTTTCGAAGCCAAACTCGATCATCGACTTCAAAATTGTGGGGGTTTTTTCGGCCTTGATTCTGGACCCAAAGCCAGTCAGCTTGATGCTTATCGATTAATTTCGAGACAGTTTTTTCTGCTCGTTGGATTTCGTCCAAAAACAACGAAGCATCCTTACAAGGGCGAGGATTATTCAACGGCATGTTCCACCAACACTTCTTTCGTCCAAAGACAATTTCATTTGGAGAAAGGCCATGGTACAATGGCGTGTTGTGGTAACGGCGAAGCAATGCGAAGAGAACTTCAAGCCAATGGAAGTCTTTCTCACTGGCGAGCTCCTTACGAAGCATATTTATAATAGAGCGGCCGGCTCTTTCGCCAGGCAACGCTCGATGTGAGTGGATTTCACATCTGAGGTGGTGGATTCCAAGGCGAGCACATAATTCCTTCCACCATTCGGAGGTGTACTCTTTGCCTGAGTCCGTAACCACCTCGGATGGGACGTCCCAACCTCCCATCCAGGTCTGCGCGCACCATTTGGCGGCAGCTTTGCCAGTCATTGACTCGACGTTGCAAGGCAACACCTGAATGTAGCCAGAATGACGGCATTGTATAAGGAGCACTCCATTGACCTTTTTGTTGGTCCAATGGCACTCTTCGTCGTCGAGTTCACCAAGATGGAAAAAATCACTGGTGACTCTGTTAAAGAGGCGCTCCGGAATAGGGTGTGGCCTCAGATGGCCGTGCTTCTTCGCGCTGGGGGGCGTCGAGACAGCACATTGGGCACATCCGGCGGCTACTTTCATACAATGAGTATATAGCCTTGAGCCGAACAACCTATGTTTAATCATCGACCATAATCTACGGCCATGTGCGTGGGGGGACTCCCATTTGTGCCACCAGTTTAACACTCGGGGGGCCAGGGCGTCTGGTACGCACAATTTACCCTCCATCCACAGCTTCCCCCCATCCAACGAATATTCAGCATAAATTCCATCCTTGTGAGCATCTTTGGATTTGAGATTCTCAAAGACCTCTTTAAACATGGAATCATGCAGATAATCGTTCGTCCAGTCACGGATGATAAGGGAATCTTTCGGCAGGGGTGGAGTTTTGGCCGGATCTCGACGCTTAATGCCCTGAATCAACCGAAATCCACTTACAGGTCGGGTATACTCGAACCGTTTCACACTCCCTGAGGAGGGATCGGTGACTTTCTCCACGACTTTCAGTGATTTGGTGATGATTTCATGAGCATGCGCCGGATCTGAGAAGGCCGTGATGTCATGACACGGTAATGCGTGCTGTTTAACAGAGCATTGCATGCATTCACGTCGAATGAGCTTTTTTTCTTCTTGATCCCACTCGATTACAACGTGGCGGTCCTGCTCCGTACCATGGATGTTGGTACTTTGCAGCCCCTCTGAAGCGGGGTAAGCCCATCGGCTCAGAGCATCCGCTACCGTGTTGTGTTTTCCAGGCAAATGCGACACATGGAGGTCAAACAGACTGAGAAATTCGTGCCATCTGGCCCGTCGACCAGCTGGGCTCGCGATAGTATCAATGTGTTCGGTGGCCCAATACTCCAGAGATCGATGATCCGTCAGGATCTCGACTCGATTGGTGCCAACCCACGATTGGTACTTCTTCAGAGCGCAGATTATGGCATAAGTCTCTTGCTCACGCGGTGACCATTGCATCTGGCGTGGAGCTAGCTTCCGGGACCAAAATGCAAGAGGGTAATGATCACCTGTGGCTTCATCAACCTGTTCAAGGACAGCTCCGATCGCGTACCTAGAAGCGTCGGTTCTTATGTAGAAGGGTCGGTCGAATTTCGGCACATGCAACGTGGCGACTTCGCAGAGGGCCGCCTTCAAGTGATGGAAGGCCTCCTCGCACTCGTCAGTCCACTTGACACGAACCTTTGAACCTGCTTTGCCCGCATCTCTCCCTACCTTCAATAGTTCAGTGAGGGGGGCAGCAAATTTGGCATAAATCGGCACAAAAGTGTGGTAAAAATTGCAACAACCCAGGAATCCTCTCAATTCCGTGATCGTCTCAGGGCGCTTCCACTTCTGAATAGCGACGAGCTTCCCTGGACTGGGTCGTCGGGTGCCATTCTCAAGGAGAGAACCACAAAATTCGACTGATTTTAAAAATAGTTTTCCCTTCTTTGGCCCACAAATCAGCTGATTGGCATCAAGAATGTCCAAAACCTGGTTCAGCTGCTTTTCATGTAGGGCCACCAGCTCGGCTTCGGTCAGTCCCTCCCCCTCTGTCGCGATGAGTATGTCGTCTATGTACACACTCACGAAGGCACGAAGCTCAGGATGAGCTGTAAAAAGCACATCCTCCAACATTCTTTGAAAAAACGAAGGGGCGTTCTTCAGGCCCATGGGCATGACCGTCCACTGGACTGGGCCACATGGCGTGCACATACAGGTGAGAGGTCGGCTGTCCTTCCTCAACGGCATTTGGTGAAAGCCGTGACGGAGATCCAGCACAGAAAACAAACGACCTCTTGCTCTCTTGGCGATTTCCTCCTCAATGAGGGGCAGGGGGTGTGAATCCGCCTTGGTTTCGGCGTTGAGGTTGCAGAAATCAACAACCATTCGCCAACCATCAATAGTGTTCTGGTCTGCAGGCGGCGGCTTCGGGACTGTGAAGGGTGCACAGCACCACTCGCTGGTCATACAACCCTCAAGCCAACCAAATTCCCTGAGATTTCTCTCGATTATTTTTCTGAGTATCTCATGTTTCTGTCCATGGTTCTCATAAGGACGCTGTTTCTTCGCCTTGTACCCTTCACGAAGCTCGATGAAGGCTTCACCGAACTGCCCACGGACAGGGGGGTTTTTGATCAACTTCCCCGAAAGGGTTGTGTCCTTCCGTTCCTCAAAAATCTTATCTCTTTTCTTGGAACACAACTCAGTGTCCACCTGATCGCCAGGAATTACTGTCGAAAAAACTTTGGCGATTTCTTCGGCCTTGGCAGGAAGAATCTTCTTACGGATGTCCCTAAAAAGGTCCGTATCAACTGCCTCTTGAAGATAGGTGGGTCGAGTGTCGACATTCCAGAGATTCTCTTCGTGATCCAGCTCCTCGAAAGGATCTATGAAAGCTTCCACACGGGGTTTTTCATAAAAAACTCTGAATTTGCGGCGCGAAGAAAATTTTTTTGTCGTCCGTGCGCCGTAGATTCTTTTGGATGTAGATCGTATTGGGGAAGAGGGAGACGAGGCGGATCCATTTGACGTTGGATCACCTTGGGCATCTGACGGACAAAAATCAGAAAAAATAGATTCATCATCAGTACCACGCTCAACCTCAGATTCAGACCCAACACAGGAATCAGTACTAGAATCAGCAGAATCAGAGTCAGAAAGCTTTCCATCCACCAGGAATGCAAGCGAACTCCAGGGCCGCTGTGGCAGGGGACCTGTGTCGTCCCTGGCATACAGCTTAATCTTCCTGGGTAGTTCGATGTAATCTACACAAATGTCTTGCAATTCCTGAAACCAAGGCTTGTCGTCCCACAAGGGCATAACTAAAATCGCCTGGGTTTTATCTTGCTTGATTTTGTGGATGACCTGCTGGATTAAGTGAAACGGAGGATTAATCCATAACTTCTTGTCCCATTTATGGGTCCAAGCGTCGCGAAAGTGCTTGTCAAAGCGCTTATTCTCGCGGTTAGCAAAGGCATCGCACTGTGGCCAAAAGGAATGGTGTTCATAAAAATATTCACAAATTGTATCGCGCCATTTGTCGACAACTCTGTAGGATGAAGAGTGCCAGCGCGAAGGGCGTCGTGGCTGGGAGTCCCTACGAAGACATTCTAACTCTCGGGAGTAATCGGCACTCCCATTCACCTCTGCAATGGTGACATCTTCGCCAAACTTTGGTGTAACCTTTTGCTTCAAAAATTCTTCTGCACTTTTAAACCCTGCGTGCAAAAAACGAAATTCAGGACGCTCCAAGGGACCTGACTCCAGCAAAAAACAACGCCGATGACCTACGGGCGCCACCCTGTTCTTGCGAAGCCAAGGATGGCCCAAGTAAAGGTCGTACTTTATGTCAGCACGATAGAAGTAGTCATCCTTAAGGATAACTTCCTCCACATTGCCATCTTCCCAAAGGTCTTGAGCGACCAAATGAGTTGATATATAACAACCGCGTTGCCCACCTGCGAGAGAATGTCCAGAAACTCCCTCGAGGGTAACAGGATGAGTTGAATCAAACACGCAGTCGTCAGGCAAAAAAGAATTGGATTGGAGATTTACCTCCGATCCGTTGTCACACAAACAAGTGGCGAGGTGGAAATTGCCCTTGCAATCAGAGACCCACAGCTTTGTGACAAACTGACGGGCCCTGTGCTTGGACTGTACACCAACCTCGTCCACTACAACAGAAGGATCCGCTGCCGGATCCAGGGGAGAGGAGACAAGCGACCCTACATCAAGTAGTGGTCGAGAAGGAATCTGGGGATCATGCCTGAAATCGCCTGGGGAGGGGCGATTTTCGTGGCTCCCCTAGGCGTTCTGACCTCCAGCGGCTGCGTTAACATTATGGACACACCCTGATTCGTCGACCCACTCATCTTGGAGCGGATCATCTGCTGGATTCAAGGCATTTAATTCATAATCTCGGTCCGCATCGGACACCTGATCTGCACCTGAGACCTGATCCACACGATGGTTGCCCTTTCCACGTCCACGGCCACGGCCGCCGGATGATGGACCTCCACCTTCGCCACGCCCTCTGCCCTTACCAGAGGAAGGGGTTCCCGAAGGATTTCCCTTACCTTTACCCTGGAATCCTAGAGCATTTCCCTTGTTTGCACCGGATTGAGGGGTTTGGCCTGGATTTCGATTTCCGCCTCCGGCGTTGCTATTGGGATTTTTCTGGCCGTTCGGCTGCCCACCGGAGGCGGATGGAGTCCGATTTCCTGTGCCTTGGGACCCGCCAGGGCCTCCAGGATTTTTGTTTCCACCGGAGGGGGTCGGATTCCCTTTTCCAGCCTTCCCACCGTGCACCTGTCTGTCATTCCTGTCTGAATTCTGCGAATTACTGATATTTTCACCAATCACCTTGTGATCGTAAGGAGACCATCGGTGATTATCAGTAGAATGCGACTTAGCTCGGTTCGTAGAACCTAAAAGAAGGCAGATGCTACAGTGCTGCTGAACATTCCGGGTGTCATTCACCTTTTCGTTGCCCTTTTGGGCCCCATTTTGGGTGTTTTGCTGGGTATTCTTGTTTCCCCCAAGACCCTCATGGAAATTCTGGTTGGCGGCGTCGGCGAGCCGCTCAACCTCCTCCCAGAGTTCCTTCGGAGTGTACGAAAACACCCAGTTTTTGGCCCTCAGGCGATGGCCATGGAAGCTGACTCCCCTGTTGAGAACTTGGACAAACAAGTCCCGATCCTCGTGTTCATGAAACTTGATTTTCCACGTCTCCTCAGTGAATTTCACCTTGGAGAAGGACGTGGGGGAGCACTTTTGAAGTGCCTCCCTAACGGAAAACTTGTTGGCAGAGGCATCGAAGCCTTCCACCTCCGCCCACCAGGTCTTGACCTTTTCTTCGGACTGTTTGTTCCGAAGGGTGGCGGCAGTTTCTGAGGGGATCTTGTCAAAAATCAGACTTTTCAGCTCGGCACTAGAAAATTTTTCGCCTGAATGTTCAGCTTCTTCCACTAAATTCCAGAAGCGCTGTTTTTTGTCTTGCACTTCGTGCAAAATTAATCGCGAGAATGAAGGAAAATTCTTCAACATTTGGTGGTAGTGGTCCTCTGGCAGCCGGGATCCACGTACCTCCAACTGTTCCCACACCTCATCAAAGGTAAGGGGGGAACTTGTATCCTCACGATCACTCCAAGTCCTGAGCCAAGTGTTGGCCGGCGCTCCCTCAAGGCAATCCAAGAGGGCCATCAGGAACTGATCATCTTGGAGTTTTTGAGTCTTAACCCACAGTTTAAATTCCCGTTGGAACTGAGGCCAACGTCGGGGGTTCCCATTATACTTCGGTTGCTTGGCAACCTGACGAAGTCGCAAGGAAGTAGGATTAAGAAGCGAATCCAGCCCAACACCGGCTGTAATGGCAGACACCTTGGCGGCATCATTCGCCACACCAGCTCCGGCGAGGGTCTGGGCGAGCAACAGCTGGGCTAAGGTATTGGAATCAGCAGCAGGAGGGGCAGTACGGGAGGCAGTTCGCTTGGCATTCTGAGCCTCAGTCCTAGCCTTCGCCGTCCTACTCTCAGAACGAGAGATTTTAACCCTTTCCTTTAGCTTGGTCCTGCTGATCCTTGCATCGGTGGTCCTGGAGTCCACCGAAGGAGCAATTGAAAAAATTTCTGTCGCCTCCTCCGATGGCTCTGTTGCTTGTCCCACCGATGAGGCGCCCTCAGACCGCATGTGCGTCTTGAAAAGATTTTTTATTCCCAGCGTTTGAATGATGAGGTGCAGTTGATCTTTGAGCTGTTGGAGCTCAGCATCTCGCTGGAATCTGCAGGAGCAGTCGGCAGGACAGTACATGCCGTGTCCTGAAGGGCCTGAGCAGGCTGTCGGACCGCTGATCTCGGTGGTCCGCAGCCAGGAGTCCACTTGGGGAGCTCCTTCAGCCCTGATTTCCAGGCTTGCCTGCCTGGCCGCCTCTAAAATTCCCTCCTCAACCGCGGCGGCTAGATCGTCGCGGATGGAAACAGAGGGATAAGGGGCGGAGGGCCCGGGAACAGGTGCCCGGACCTTCTCCTTCGGGAAGGGGCTTGCCTCCCAGATCTGCAAAAAAATGGCAAAAGAGTCATCTTCTTGAGAACGCCACCACATCCTGGTATTAATTTCGTCCTGAAGGAGGAAAAAATATTCCGTTAAAAAATCAGAGGCGATTCTTTCTTGTTCGATCAGCTTAGACGAGGCTAAGTAACAAAGGGCCTCAAGGGCCTCAAGGTTACGGGTCACTTCTGGGGACAAATGGTCGCCCCAGTGTGCCCAAGAGGCTGGTCGATTATAGCTAGGTACCTCACCTGGACCGCCCATCTCAATGTCGTTCAGATCGGCGTCCGTGGTCTCAAATGTTGGACCTCCGTAAGGAATGTTGGTACCTGCCAGCTCCGTAAGGTCCACCGGAGCATTGCCATCGTCGTAGGCCGGCGGATTCCAGCTGCTCGATGGCCAGTTTCGACTGGGATGATGGTAATCTGGGTCCCCACAGCTGCTGATGTGCGCCCTTCTTGGGCAGCTTGGACTTGCGCAAGGCATTCCTCTCAAGGCCTCGTTCGCACAGCACCAAGGCAGTGTAATCGTTACTTCTCCAGAAGCGGCGGGGTCTAGGGGGCCGTACTGGGGAGCGGGCTGTGGATGGGACGCCACTGAAGCAACATTCAGGTAGCCTCTGCTACCATGAAAGTGCTGTCCTAGGTCGTGGATGGTGCCGGAGGGCTAAGGGCCGGCAAGACCAGGGGGACAGGCACGCGAGGAGTCGACCTGAACGCTGCTGTTGGGGGCAGAACCAGATACACGGACACCAACGGAGGCAAGAGCGGCGACAACGGAGGCAAGATCCATGCTGATTGTTATCCGGCAAAAAATCCCAGTCTAAGAAGAAAATTGATGCGGATATTCCTAAGTACATCTGAGTGTCCATATCTATCTGAAAAGATTTATAAAAATCCGATTGTGAAAAAATATTTGGACGATCTGGCTCGCGCACGCGCGTCAGCGGCAAATGGCGATTCCGGGTAAATGATCGGAACGCGGCGGATTTACGATGAATGGACCGCGGAATCAGATCCGGCACATCAGAAATATATAGGTCTGATCCTGAGACTGAGCTGCGGGGCGGCGATTCCGCCGAAGCAGAGAAAATGACCAAAATGTAGCCAATCTGGCGCAGATCTGCGAAAATCTGAGCAGATGGGGGTTAGCCGCACTTACAGATCTCAGCACAATTTTGCTCAATTCAGCTCAATTTCACACATTTTGCCTTAGATTAGTCGGTTTTTGGTCACTTACGCCGTTTCGTTCACTTCACTTGACCCAGCCTGACATACTGGCGTATGTTTTCAGAGGGGGAGTGTAACGGCAGCAGTGACAGCACTCAATTATACACTGATGTGATCAGAATTTCAATGATGCTCAGATGTACAGTAGTGCAGTAAATTTTCCGCTTGTTTTCATGTTTTCCGTTCGCCGCCAGATGTCGCCTGTGAGCGCGCGTCGAGTCGCATTTGTCTTTCGTGATTTCCCAATCGGATTTATTTAAATTATTTCGAATGATTTCACGCTGTGTTATTATGTGCGATGAATGCGCATTGAGATTCTATGTCTGCTCCATTTTTGTAGACCGGGTTTTCTGACTATTCATATTCCACCATGGACTTCACTGGACTTACAAGTGCTTCGCATATGTCGCTCCCAGAGGCTGGATATGGGTCTGAAAAGGGTTATGTGGGTTCAGAGATATCAGGGGCAGTGTCGGGCGTTACGACCCCTGGGGCATCAAGGCTACAGGCTTCGCAGTTACAACAAAGATCAACCACTATGCAGCGGTTACAGGGAGCTACCTTTTTGGGCAGATGTGGTATGTGCCATGTGTTGTATTGCGTGCCCATTTGTCGGTTTTGGCTAAGAGCGATACACCCACCAATGGACCTCATATTGCACGAGGCCCTTCCTTATACTCCCCACGATCAATTGCAAGCCTAACCTTCGTGGAGGAAAGCTTGTGTGGCGATCCCAAAGCGATGCGTTGGGAGCAAGGTGTGTGTTTTGCAATTTTCCATATTTTCATGTGCCCACTTGGGAAGTAGCGCTCGTGACCTTTCAAAGCGCCCCAAGTGGAGCACATATGTGGAATCAAAGGTCATTGGTGTCAAGTCATTGTGTTTAGAAGGATTGGTCGATTACTCAATCCGAGCCGAAGATATTATAATATATTTGTGCGCCTTTCAAGGCCCTTTTGGGTGTTTTTTTCGCCAATATTGCTGTTTTTTGCCCGTCATGATGTCAAGTGGCGACCGTGTATCTCAACGTTGCGCTCAATTGACATCATGACCCAAGTATGATATGAGGGTACATACTTCGGTGCCCAACATATCTTGGACCCGGCGAATAACTCCTCTTGGGCTTGGCATACCGTGGCCGCCATGTTGGCGATTTGGGACTATCCCAAATCATGGGCTCACTTCGCGACCCTGCCATTCCCAAAACCGGAGGAGTTGGGCGACGCCCAAAAGATATGTTGGATGCATATGACTTGATACCAATCCTATGGCACACTCCGGTCCAAGTCGGGCATGTGCCTCATTTGCCCCAACCATGAGTGTGCGCATTTTCGGCCATTTTGAGCAATTTTCCACATTTTCCGCCCGCCGTGCACCATGTTCAGCACCCTCGTGCACGCCGGACTCATGGACCAATGGACCATATATGACATGGGTGTTATGGACATTGGTCCCCATGGTTCACACACCACGTGGGCCAAGCGGAGCTACCTTCGTTAGGGTGCTAGCCCAAAGTGAGTGTGGACAATTTTGCCATTTTGGCATTTGTGGACCCAATTGGGATTGTCACCACGCCAAGTGGCATGGAGGTCTTTGGAAGCCAAGGGCATGGGAGTCTTCGTTGGACTCCCGGTGGATCGCGTATGGAATAGCGGAACCGATCTCCAAGCCGGCGTGGAGATATACTATTGGGAGCACCCCCGAATTTTGGCTCCTTTTGAGTAGCCAAAATGACCCCCTTTTGGGACCCCAATTTCACCCCCCCCCCGTGTGGTCAATTGGCGGCCCCATATCTCTATGCCCACAGGGAGCCCGGACCTGATTTCAGGTTGTACACTCAGATATAAGTCCTAGGTCCTGCCTCCTACCCTGTGAGCCATTGGCCTTGCCCTGGCCGGGCGAGCCACGCGTGAGAATGGTGCCAATTTTGGTGATTTTGGCATCATGACCCCACTTGACGAACCCGTGGTGCCCTGATGCCGGGACCTCAGAGGGAACCAGGTTGGGTGAGGGCTCCAGGGAGTTCGTACTCGAAGCGCATAGGGTCAGTTGCCTCGTCCCTACCTCTGGCGGGTCCGGACGAGGGGTCAATTTTGGAGATTTTTGAGCTAATGTCAGTTTGGGCTGAAACAGCCCATTTTCAGCTACCAACTCCTAGGGGATAATGGCGGGGCCATATCTCTGGCTCAGAGAGGAGTTGGGACCTGCCGTTAAGGGAGCATGGGGAGCCACTGTCCGTTGGCCTTGGAGCCCCTTGGTTCCCAGGAACTCGCCTGTGGCTGGGCGGGACACCTCCCCTATTGGCAGGGTTTCAGGGTCCGGACTGAGCAGGGCATGGGTTGTGTTTGAGCCCCCGCCCCCACCAGCCACTGAGAGGGTCGGACCTGGGATTGGGATACGAGTTGGGACTGAGTGTCTATTGTCCTGTGATGCCCTTACTCCAGTCCAGTCTTTACCCCATGTGTACATATCCTGATGTGTTGCTGTACATACTTTTGTTCCCTTGTTTCAGAGTGGCAAGGATCCTGAAACGCTTTGTCTCATGACACGAGCGTAATTGATGCCCCTGTGAGCGCAGTGCTTTGCCTGCCTGCTTGCTTATGCGTGTCACCGAGTGACACAAAGAACACTTCGATAAGCTGCTTTTGGGTCTCCGTCATTGCGCTAGAGTCTACATCAAGCGCGTTGGCGCTTAAAACATCTTAGAAGCCTTGCACAGCTCTCCGGTGACACATTTTGGCATCCTGTGAAACACAAGAATCAACTAGGGCCGCCATGCATGAATGTTATACCGATGTAATAAGCACACTTGAAACTCACGAAAAAGTACAAAATTCATTATAAAATCATGAAATTCACAGAACTTCAAACTGCTCAAGACGATGTAATATCCTGTGCGCGCGCTTGGCCATGCGGGGCGCGCTTCCGGTCTGACATCTCGTGCCAGAGCCATTGGGGCTCCCATTCTCACTGATGCCTAGCGTACGGGTAGAGGACCCTCATACGCATCATTCTTCTTGGCGCGATTGCACTGTATAGCACCAGTGCATCTTTGGTTCTATCCATTTTAACACCGGTGCATCGTTGACCATTGGCTTGCGCCTTGGTTGGTGACGTTCAAATGGACGGCAACATTTGCATCAAGCATGCACCATGAGTAAGAAAAAGTCACTGCCATGTATTTCTTGCAGGGCTTGATCCAGGCCAAGCCCCCCTTAAAACCCTTTTGTTGATGCTGTTGATGCTAAGACAAACTTAAGTGTTTTTCTCTCTCTTTTGTTGCCTAAAGTATACTTTCTCAAAGTAACTAGGGTTGTGCCCCTAGCCCCCCATGAAGTTCACCCCTACCACTCAACTGAGCGGAGGTACCTTCCTTCATGGAGGATATACCGAAATAAAACAGGCATTTCATGCTTTAGGCCTTGGAGGTTAAGCCTAGTGGTCTCCCACCCCAAGACCCCTATACTCAATTGTTTCTACCACTTATTGTGGTCCTACTTTGTAACTGTTTCTGAATTCAGTTGCTTGGCCAAGTCATTTTCTGTGTGGTCCTGACATCTATGCCCCACATTCCTAACCAGCACCATTTCACCCAAAAGAGTGCACATGAAGTGCCTAATGCAACCTCTGAGGCAAGAGTCAGACCAATTGTCATATAAAATCTTTTGTATTATCCATTTGTGATTGAATCTATGTGTATAAACCTGCTTTGTCTATCTGCAGCCCTTCTGTGTTACACTGGATTCCAAAACCAATCATTGATTCGATCCACATCCTGTTCTTGCTCTACTTGCTGCTTTGGTTTGGGTTTTCAACTACAAAACCTGCAGGAATACATCAAAATATCTAGGGCATAATTCAAGGACATCTTTCCGGTAGCAGAGACAGTCCCTTGTGACCTTTTGAACCGACCCTGAGAAGAAGTGCAGCACAAAAGCTCAACAACAAGTTCATCATGTCCACGCCAAGCGTCAGGACCTGGCCCATCAGAACTGTCCAATTGCAAATGGGCAGCATGGCCCACCCAATGAGTGAACCACCTTACCGAGCTCCACATCATCTCAGTGGCGCATCTGGGTCCCAAGGAGATCCAGAACGCAGAAGGGCGGAAGAAAATAAAGGCCTTACCACCGAGGCCTTAGCAGCACACGGTGGAGACAGCTTCAGTCACCTCCACAGACGTGTAGCTGCCTCAGTATCCAGATCCAATTGTCCGGCTTCATCCTCTACAGCGATTGAAGGACCTGGGGAGTATGAGGAACTGAGGAAGAAGATGGATGAGTACATCCTACATAAGGAGTACTACAAATCCATTCGTGGGGAAGATGGAGAGGAGCCATTGGCTGTACATGGATCCAGACCACGTACAGACCTAGGGTCCTACGCTCACTCTGGTCCGCCGTCCGACAGAGCCGAGACTGCATCCCTGCCAAGACGACCAAGACCTGAGTATCCATGTTGTCCAACCCCAAGGGCTCCCGAAGTGGGCCCAACACGAGTCGAAGAACAACATCATCCAAGGCCAACCTACGGTGCCCTGGATCATACGGCCGAGCTGTTGGCCAAACTCCTGTCTGGATCAGAAGATCCAGATGTGACGGCCCTATCGGAGGCCATTAAGGCTAAACTGGGTATTGCAGAACCCTTACCCAAGCCAGAGTTGCCCTCTCTCTCTCCAGGACTGAGTACCCTGGCCGAAGATCTCAAGAGATCAAGGGTCTCAAGGCTGTTGCCTAAGGTCACCTGCCCCAGCCCCTTTCACCCCCGTGCCAGGACAGTGCCTATGGCTGATCTACAGGACGTGCCTGTCACAGAGAGTGAGAGAAGAGGGCTGTCAGCCCTGGCCCCTCTTGCCGGCGTGTCGCCTTCAGGCCTAACTCCGGGGGGTGGGAAGACGGGCAGACCAATTGCCCAGGCGAACATCCAGCTGGAACTGCCGGAGTTCGACCCCAAAAATCTGCCCGAATGGGCAGAAGAATTTGCAGAGTTCCTTTTGTTGACTGGCCAATCCCATGTGGATGTGGCCACCAAATGTTCACTGCTAAAACGCTCATGCAAAAAGAAGTTTTTTGCAAAAACAGGTGAAACAGATTGTGAAAACCTGTTCTACCTGGGCAGAGGTACTCCTGAGGTTGGAGAAAACATTCCCAGTCTATGAGACTGACCTCAGCGTACGCACACAGATCGAGGAGCTACCTATGCTCCCTGAGTTTCCATCCGCTGCGCGAATTTCTGAGTATGTGTGCGACTTGGAGTACTTGTTTTCGAGGATGAACGTGGGCTCCTGCGGAGCCACTGAGCCCCACCTGTGGCTCATGAGTAAGATCCCCCAGCGTACGTGGGATGATTGCCGCTCCACCTCTGAGAGGAAGAGCAGGATACACTCGTACGATGAACTGGTGGATCTCTTGATTGAGCTAGCTCTTGAGAGAGAGAATGACTCCCACATGGAGAAATTCCTCAAGAAGCATTTGGGACAAGGTGGTACCACTACCCCCGAACGTGGCGAAGGGAAAGGGCATAAAAATCCCACTAACACCAACCAGGGAGGTGGTAAAAGGAGGGGTAACCTACGTGCCATGAATGAGGTCAAACCTGATGCAGGTACACCCCCCCTGTTCTACTGCAGACCTGTCAATGACAAGGGGGGACCTTGTCATGCCTCTGACTGCGATCTCCGCAGTGGCTGTATGCTGCAGATGAAACGTCAGCAGCATACCAAAGATCGGAAAACTGTGACCCATCAGGACCATTTCAGGTGTACCATCACCTGTGGTTACTGTGGCAAACGTCGTCACTACGAGGACGAATGCCACATCAAGAAACGCGAGACTGACAAACTCAAGCGTCAAGAGGCGGAACGCCAGAAGACCCAGACGCCCGCCAGAAATCCCCCGAATGGGGATAAAGGTGGTAAAGGAGGTGGCAAGGGGGGTGGCAAAACTGGACCCCCTAACCCCCAGAGGCGCTCATCAGCGCCCGTTGCTACACCCACTCCTGCTGCTACACCCGCTCCTGCCGCAGTCGACCCCAAGAAACGCCCCCAAGGGGATAACGCTACCCCTGAGGGGAATAATTCCAAGAAGAGGCGCTTGGCCTGGATGGCCAAGTCCCTCATGGCTGCAGGGGTGGATGTGAAATTCCCTGATGAGGAATAGGGGGGCGGCTCCGAAGAGGAGGACTTGGTTTTCTGGATCCTCGTGAAAATCGGGGATCAGGTTTTTCGAGCAGTGCTTGATACCGGTGCAACACTTTCCATAGTGGCCCGGCGCCTGCTTAAGACTTTCAAGAAAACTAAGACCGTGGCCATAAGAGTAGGGGATGGGCGTACCAACCATTCCTTGGGGGGGGTCGATGTGACTATATGTCTGGGCGACGAAACCGTGACCCAACACTGCAGAGTGTTGGACACTGACGCCTTTGACATCGTCATTGGCACCGACTTTCTACGAAGAAACCCCCAGGTAAAAATGCTGTCCCTACAGCGTCCCTATTCTTTGCACTGCGATTTTGGCAGTGGGCTATTCTCCATACCTTTGGAGCTGTCAGGACGAAAAGAGTCTGGGCTGCGCTACGCAGCCAAGACGAACTATCGTACTGAAAACTACCAATTGGCCCGTCACGTTCTTGAAAATGGACTGGCGGCCCTTCAGGTAAACCTGGATGAGATCCAGGTGGAATTGTTTGCGGACCAACAACAGCACATCATGCAGTTGTACTGCTCGAAACAACTGAACAATGCTTTCCGTTTCTTCTGGAAAGCAATGGGCCTAGCGTATGCTAACCCTCCCTTCTCCCTGCTCGCGAAGGTTCTAACCAAAATCGCTTATGAGGGAGGAAGGGTTGTTATGTGCACCCCTGACTGGGGTTGCTCTGGTGAACATGCTTACTGGCGCCGTATGCTAGATCGAATGACCGTGGGAAGAGTGCAACTCCCCGACGGCCCCATCCATGTGCCTGAAGACTCAGACACAGCTATGCAGGCCCCTGAGTGGGCCAGTTTCCTGTCCATCGTCGATGGATCTCTCAATCCTGTACCCCTGTGTGACCTAGACCAGGTGCTACTAAAAGAGGTCATGGCCGAAAATCGTGGCCTGACCCTTTATGATCTCAAAAATCGATCTCCTGAGCACCTATCTGACACACTTACAGGGTGTGAGTCTCCTGATGACTATCTGGAACCTGCAGCTGTAAAAGAGGATGCTGACGACCAACTGTCTGAGATCGCCAGCACTATTCCCTCTGTTGATCCCAGCTGTGTTGACCTAAAACATAGTGCTTTCCTGGCCCAGCTGTTGCTAGAGGAGGTAGATCTAGAGTCAACCTCTGAACCCGCTTCCCCTGTTGCGAAGCGAGTGCTACACATGCAGCCTGTGCACACAGGTGAACCCGTGGCCCGGAGTGCTGATGCTCTGGCGCGGCCTGCTGCTAATAACATGCCATTGTCTGAGCATGACACTCAAGAACTCCGGCGGCTGTTGTACCTGAAGGCCGAAGGTATTGAGCGCCAAGAGCGGCTGCAATACCTCAGACAGACCTGGAAATACTCCATCTGGTCTGAGGAGGACGATGAGTCCTATACGCTGCCTGATCCTGAGATACCTCTAGTGTATTCTCTACACTATGGGCAGCAATGTCCCCCTGAGTGGGACGATGGTACTGTGCCTGCCGAAACTGCTGATCGGCAGAAAAAGAAAGAACATGGAAAAAGCAACCTCCATGCTGAGGAGGATTTCCTTCAGAAACTCGAGAGTCTTAACCTTGACCCCCGCCTGAAGAAACTGCTGATAACCTATGAGGAGGTGTTCGGCGCCTTGCCGCCTCCCCTTTCTTGTAAAAAACTGGTCCAGATGGACCTGAAATTGAAACCAGAATTTGAAAAGACGCGTGTGAGGCGTCGTCCCTTTCCCGCTCCACAGGAACAGGTTGAAGAAATCGAGCGCCAGATCCAAGAATGCATTGATGCTGGCCTCGTTGAAGAGTATAAACACGGGGACTATCCCCATCACTGCAGTTCCTGTTTCCTTGTTGCTAAACCAGGGTCGACTGCCCTACGTCTTGTTGTAGACTATGGTGAGGTCAACAAGAAAACCCAGAACCACTCAGGGAGTATTCCTAACAGGGAAAACACCCTGGAGCGTATTGCCAAATGCAGGTATAAGACCAAAATGGACAAACGCTCTGGTTTCTGGCAGGTGGACCTAACCGCCCCAGCTCAGGAGCTGTTGGCCTTTATAACCCCTAAGGGTCGTGTTTTCAAGTGGAAGGTTATGCCTTTCGGGGTGGCTAATGCCCCAGCGCTCTTCCAGTAACTTATGAACAAAATTTTATACATACTGAGGCGCAGGCCTCTAGTACAAGAGTTGATTTCTCGGGGTGCAGAAATGGAGGCTCACATCGACGACGTGAGTTTGGGTACTAATACCAAAGAGGACCACGTCCTTCTCCTCCGTGAATTTTTCATTGTGTGTCAAGAAAACCATCTCCGAATCAAACTCCAAAAATGTGAGTTTATGAAAGAGGAGATGGAGTATTTGGGTTTCGACGTGGGGTATGGCTGGTGGAAACCAGCCGCGTCTAAGATGCAGCCCCTACAGGACATGCAGATTCGCGATGACCCTAAGAAGGGTCTACACGATGTGAGGAGTTTTGTGGGCGCCTGTAATTTCTATCGGCGTCACATCCACAATTTTACTTACTCCTCTGCACCGCTCACTGACCTGATCAAGAAAATTACTCCCTGGAGATGGACCTCCAGAGAGGAAGAGTGTTTCCAGGAGTTGAAGAAGAAGATTGCCTCCTCCAACTGCCTGGGAGTGCCCCGCCCTGAGGGCGAGATAGTCCTGATCACTGATGCCAGTGATGTAGGGGGGGGTGGTACGATCTACCAATGGCAGGAGCTTAACCCCGCTGAACTAACCCACTGCCATTATCGTACTACTGGACTGAACCGTGATGGTTCGTTGAAACATGACTATCCAACCAGTGAGTGGCGACTGGTACCACTAGGACACTGGAATTGGAAATGGAACCAAGCGCGTTCCAACTACAGCACCTATGACCAGGAACTCCTGGCCGGTATGTTGGTGCTATCGTCACAATCCCGACTCCTGGGATCTAACCCTATTGTCTGGCTGTGTGACCAGGAGCCTGTGAAGTCTTTTCAGAAGGGCCCACCACCAGAAAAAGCAAAGCTAAAACGGTGGTGGACTTACCTGAGCCAGTTCAGGCTGACAGTGCATCATATCCCCGGGCTTAAGAATGAACTGTCTGACTATATATCGCGCAACAACTTCGATGCGCTTATTGGTGAGAGCTCTGAGGCGCTCGCCAAAGAGGCTTTCCAGCGTATGGATGTCCAGCTTGACCTGTCCATGCGCACTGCTCGAATCCTGGAGGGTTGGAGTCTAACCGACTATCAGTCAGAGTATGAAGAAATTCTCCAAACCCTCAGCACTGGTCTCCAACCCGTGTCATTGACGGGCACCAGTGGTATAAAAACAATCAGTACCTCTTCTACGAGGACCGAATTGTGGTGCCTGAGGCACGACTGGATGGGTGCCTACAGTGGTCCCATCTCAGTTCTGATCACACTGGCGCTAATCGCTCAGTGGACTTCTTCCGTGAGTGTTTCTACTCTAGTCTAACCCTGACTGAACTGAGGTCGCGTATGCAGACCATTGTGGATGCCTGTGGCTGTCATGCCAGCAAGCAGAGCGACAGTAGGGATAGGGGTCTGATCTCCAGCTTACCCATACCCTATTGTGCTAACTCTCTTCTCTACCTGGATTTCATCCACGGCCTAACACGCTTTGGCGGCTATGATAGTTGCCTCGTGGTCACCTGTGGTCTATCTCGCTTCACCCGTGTGTTCCCTTGCAATAAGAAAATCACAAGTGAGCAGACTGTGAAAATGTTGGTCGAACAATGGTTCGAACCCTATGGAGCACCTAAGCAGGTGCACTCTGATGAAGATGTACGCATCCGCAGTGACACTGGGTGGTACAAACGAGTGCTAAATGCCCTCAACGTGGAGGTAACCACAGGTGTGCCCTATACCCACACGTCTAACCCTCTCAGAGAAGTTTATAGTGTTTTCAGCACTGTGTTTTTGCTTCTCCTGCTGCTTGTTGTTGCTGTAGGGTGTCCTGCTGCTGGTTTTGGATGATGAAAAGCTTTTGTTTGTTGAAATACAGTAAAGCCAACTCAATTCAGGATAGCCCAAGCCAACAGTATGCAAGGAGAAGGTAATTCAGGATCAAAGCATGAAGGGCTGCAGTGTAAACAGTGAAAGATGATTGGATATTCACAGAAACTACAGCTCAGGTCACAAATGAATGCATATTCACAAAGATAGCTGAAATGTTTTAGGAAAAGAGTTAGAAAACTGCCTCAGGATCACTCTCTCTCCATAGTGCCATCTTAGGAGATGTGCACTCTTTGTTTTGGGTCCCATATGTGCTGAGGTGGCGTGGTATGTGGCGATGAGGTCACTGCCATGTCACATGGGATCTTCCTACTTAGCTAGGCTGACCAGGAATTGAACCCAGGACCTCTCAAAAAGAGGTGCCTAGCCCCCTATGGTGCATACCACTAGGGCAGATAAGTATTCATGGAAAAACATAGATAAATTCATAGGTTCTACCTTAGGTATGTCAGTGCTCAGTCCACTCAGGTAAAGATGTTTTACTTCTGATTGAAAGGGGATTAGGGGGTCCACTTCATATCCTGATTGGGTGTTTGGTTCCATAGGTCAAAATGTGTTCTCACCACTTTTGGCTGGACCAATACTAAGATAAAAATGCATGGATGCTCAGTGCATCTCTAATACAACTAGAGTATGTCCCAAAGCAATGGAAAAGCACTTTTTCTTACTCCCCCCTTGTGCTGTGGTGGCCACCACTGTCGCATTTTAGGAAAAAGGGAATTTTTCTTGGCCTTTCCTTGGTTTCCACATCTACTTTAAAATACCTACAGTCTCCCTCACACTGAAAAATGGGCGCTCACCATGGCTGGCGTCCTTTTGCTGCTCTGATTGTACAGTTTCCTACAGAAGACTCAGCGCTCATGGCGCTGCCGGGGCTCCTGTGGCTTGGTTGGGTTAGATTGGGAGCATGCCAAACATGTGCATATGTATCCCTCCCTCCAAGACGCAGCGTCGACACAACCCAACCGCAAGACACATTATACACACTCGCATGGGTTCTCGTAAACCTGCTGGCGACCTGTGACCTGTCTTAGGGCGAAGGGAGTCGAAAGAAAATTAAATTTGCCCCTTGGTGGGGTCTTGGTTCTGCTCAGTCTCTCCAGGCACCTGCGTTTCGGCCCGAACACGGCCTACTCAGCGAGGCTGCGCGTGGGTATCTGCAGAGGCAGGAATGGGAGAGTTATGGACGAATCCACGCAAAAACGAAGCGACGACACCAAAATCCGTCAAATGACGGCGTAGAATTTTTCTGAAACGACACACCTCAGTAGAATCCAATTGTGCATCAGGAGCACATTTTTATAGAAATTATAGTCATCTCTGGATTTTTTAAATCCAGAAATTCATACGCATAAAATGGCGGCGCGCAGGAGCGGCTCCTAGCGAAGCGCCGGAAAATGGAAAAATAATGGAATTATAAGCGTATGTATCACGTAGTCTTGAAAATGACGAGACACACATTAATAAACAAACATACAGATTCCACCCACACTAATAGAAGATTCGAGAATTCAAGAATTTGAAAATCAATTGAAAAGACTTCAATGAATCAGGTATAAACTACAGGTATGCTTGTCTCGCATGCCGCATACACATTGCTCGTCTCGTGTCTCCGTGAACGAGTCGTGTAGCAGCGCTAACAACGATAACCACGATAGGACGCGGTAGAGGGATTGATTAGAAAGATTGCAGATGATTAGCGGTCAGATCAGGGTGATTAGTCATACACACAAGTGCATAGCAACGTTCTTCGCGTGCGCCCCTTTTGTTCTCTCACCTTGCTTCACTTCCCAGCGGTAGGTAAGGTAGGTACGCCCAGGCGGGGCCACCCCCTGGTGGAGTCAAGATTGTTGCTGAGATGGGCAGGTTTGCCCAACGTCCTGTCGCATACTCGTGCATGCACACACGCATTAAAGGGTAGGCCACGCGAAGTGCGCACGGTAAACCTTGTTTAGGCTACCCAGGGGCTCCTCGGTACGTTCTTTAAGAGAACCTGAGGAGTCCCTTAACGCTTGCTTGCTTGACAAGGGTAGCTGCTCCATGCAGCGTGTTTGCGGACAGCGTATTATAGGGCACACTGAGAAGGGTATAATACCTGGAGTGTGCCTTGGTTCCTCCGCCGCAAACGCCCTTTCATTTGCCTTTGTTTTACAGGTGGGCAGGTAGGGTGAGTGGTGCAGCAGCATTTTTTTATGCCCTGCTAAACAGGGGCGCAGAGCACACAAACAAGTAACTCCGCTCCGCCTGTGGCAGAGCAGGGAGTCCGACTTCATCGACATCTGCGCCTTGCACACGAGTGCACTCCTTCGCTCCAAGCCCTAGCAGGGGAAACGCGTTGTGGCGTCCCCTGTTAGGCCACAGTTGCTTAGCAGCGCTGTGTTCTTGCCATTTCACAGGAGGGTCGCTAGGACCCAAGAGAGCTTCATCTTCGCAACGCCCAGTAGAGTGTGCGTGTAGGAGTGGTAGTCCTGAGTGGGGGCTAGAGCCAGTTGCCCAGTGCTCGCCCACCAGGATGGTGCCACTGTAGGGTGTGTAGGACCTGTAGGGGGTGTGTGACTGTCCCACCCTTTTCCTGCAATTTTAGCGGGGTTGGTGGGCTGTGGCAGTGGTTAGGTCAGTGTTTTGGCCACATAGCAAACAGGCGTTTTGCATGCCTTCATAGCTTTTGGCCACCCCTCCCTGTAGTAGACAGATAGGTAGGGAAAACAATACCTGGATTAGCACGCTGGGTATTCCCCCAAGGTTTTGCGCCAGCACAGAAATTGGGCGCATAGGGGAGGGGAGACCCGGGGCGTACCCCGTGGCATCAATAAGCCAACCCTCCAGGTTCAGCAAGGGCGCAGACTTGGGTATAATTAGGACACCACTTCTGCGGCTTGCTCTCAGGACCTTAGGACTAGCACACTCACACATACGCTTTGGCAGGTAAGGGTGGGTTCAGTCCCTAGCTTTAGTCTTGGAGGCAAGCGTCTCAGCGAGCCTCAACAACTCGCCAAGGTTGTTCTGGGACAAGTAGTCAACCAGAACTGAGTTTAGGCGTCCCTCAGGTAGAACAAATGCAGAGAAGGGCTCCCAGGTGGCCTCTTCGACTCCAAACCCTTCCCAGAGGGTGAGGAAGCGCCAACCCTGGCGATAGCGGTGGCGTAGGACAGACTTCACCAGGTAGAAGCCCTCCTTAGCCATCTCCTCGGCGTTCATGTCGGGGAGTTCACCTTCAACTTCCATAGGGCTGGCAGCCCCTTGTAGGTCCAGAGCGGCGATTTCCTCGTTGTTCAGCTCCCACTCCTCCCCACAGAGGTCTTCAGGATCATGGTAGCGCTTCAGGTGTTGAGCGGCGCACACCAAGGTCCCCCCTAGACGGGGAGAACACCGCACCGTGATACGGTGGCCATCCACAGATAGAATCTTGTACGGCCCGAAGTACGGGTCATCGCTGGTAGAGCGAGGCCAGGCGGGTGGTCGACTGTGGTGCACCAGCACCCAGTCCCCCTCTTGGTAGGTGGCCGGCACTCGGTGCTTGTTCTTCTTGTTCCACTGACGCTCCCTCACTCTCTGGAGCATAGCCTTGGCCTTGTCCACCTTCGCTTGCTGCTCTTGGACCCACTCAGCCACAGTAGAATGGGTGTCCTCTGGATAGGGGGCATGTAGGAACCACGCCGGGCGCCCCATGAATAGCTCATGTGACGAGTAGCCAGTAGCTGAACTCTCTTGGGAGTTCATCATCAAGGATATGACGGGGAGTAGTCTCACCCAGTCTCTGGTGCGTTCAGTTTTGCACCATATCCTGACGTTCTCCTTCAGGACACGAATCTGTCGCTCACATAGGGGGTTGCTCGTGTGAGAGTAGGGAATCCCCGTAGACACCTGGACATTGAGGGACCTCAGGACCCTCTTGTACCAGCCAGTATCTGAGCATACTCGTACGTCCTCGTCGGAGTTGATCTCCTTGGGCGCCCCATAGACACAAAACCACTCCTCCAGGAGTATCTTGATAGTCTCCTCTCCGGTAATGTGCTTGGTACATGGGAACACCCTGGTAAACCTGGTCAACCCACAGGTTACCACGAGGGCGAAGTCATAGCCCCCGAACTTAGGCATCTCCGTGTAGTCCACGTATAGAACACTGTTAGCACAGTGAGGGATGGGGAGGGTCGAGTAGAGACCTCTGTCCCTGATATCCCCTGGTTTACAGGACCTGCACGGGCACTTGTCCACGATAGGCAGGAGCGTCTTCCGCAGTTGGTCGTCAGTCCACGTAGTGTGGAACCACTGCTTGAACAGCCTCAGGGTACGGTCAGCACCCACATGACCACTGGACTCATGGGTCCACTTCAGCAGCGCTGGGACTCGGTCACTAGGCACCACGATGCGGTCCTCATGCCAGAGGTAGCTCTTGTCCCGCTTCCACTGGTCTTGGTTGACCAGGAGGGGTTCAAGGCGTTTCTCCAGGCGCCGGTAGATATCCCCAAACTCCTGTAGGTACTCCGATTGTTGGAGTCCATCCAGGGGGCGTATCATGGTCATGTTCAGGTCCAGGTGTACGTCCATACGGCTGAACGCCTCCTTAGCCAGCGCTTCAGACCGGGCACCAATCAGGGCGTCGAAGTTGTTGCGGCTGATGTAGTCGGCGCACTCGTTCTTCACTCCCTGGATATGGTGTACCGTCAGCCGTAGTTGACTGAGGTAGGTCCACCAGCGCCGTAGCTTGGCCTTCTCAGGTGGGGGACCCTTCTGGAAACTGCGGACCGGTTCTTGGTCGCACAGCCACACCACAGGGTTAGTCCCCAACAGTCGTGCTTGTGAGGATAGCACCAGCATACCCGCGAGCAGTTCCTGCTCATAGGTGGAGTAGTTCCCCCTGGCCTGGTTCCACTTCCAGTTCCAGTGGCCCAGAGGTACTAGGACCCACTTGTCGTCAGGGTAGCTGTGCTTGAGGGTTCCATCTCGGTTGAGACCTTCCGTCCCCCATTGGGAAATGGCCGAGTCGAACTCCTCCTTCTCTAGTGCTTGCCATTGGAACAACGTTCCACCACCGCCCACATTGCTGGCGTCGGTCACCAGGATAATCTCCCCTTGTGCCCTAGGCACGCCCAAGCACTTAGCGTTGGCTACCTTGTCTTTGAGCTCGTCAAACGCTTGTTGCTCTTGTGGGCCCCAGCGCCAAGTAGTACTCTTCTTGATCAAGTCAGTCAGTACAGCGCTGGTGTAGGTGAAGTTTTTGATGTGGCGGCGATAGAAGTTGCATGCCCCAATGAAACTGCGTACATCATGAAGTCCTTTCTTGGGGTCTTCGTGTCGTACCTTAGCGTCCATCAGGGGTTTGGCCTTAGAGGCCGCTGGGGTCCACCACCCATAGCCAACGTCAAACCCCAAGTACTGCATGGTCTCCTGCATGAACTCACACTTCTCCAGCTTGAGTCGTGTGTGGTTCTCCTGGCAGACCGCAAAGAACTCACCCAAGAGGATTAGGTGATCCTCCTGGGTATTGGTCCCAAGGCATACATCGTCGATGTGAGCCTCCATCTGGGCACCACGGGATATGAGCTCCTGCACCTTAGGCCTCCTTCGTAGGATGGACAAGATCTTGTTCATCAGCTCTTGGAACAGAGCGGGTGCGTTAGCCACGCCAAATGGCATGACTTTCCACTTGAATACCCTCCCCTGAGGGGTGATGAAGGCCAGTAGTTCCTGCGCGTTGGGCGTCAGGTCCACTTGCCAGAATCCACTTCGCTTGTCCATCTTGGTCTTGTAGCGACAGGAGGCTATCTTCTCCAGGGTAGACTCCATATTGGGAATGGACCCTGAGTGGTTCAGCGTCTTCTTGTTCAGCTCTCTATAGTCCACTACCAGCCGTTTGGCTGTAGACCCAGGTTTAGCCACCAGGAAACAGGGGCTGCAGTGTAGGGGGTAGTCCCCGTCCTTGTACTCCAGGACTAGGCCAGCGTCGATACATTCTTGTATCTGTCGCTCGATCTCGTCGGCCTGCTCTTTAGGAGCTGGATAGGGTCTCCTCCGAATCTTATGACCCACGAACTCGGGTTTCAGCTTGAGGTCCATCTGTACCAGCTTGTCGCATGAGGCTGGAGGGGGTAGTTCTCCGAACACCTCCAGATAGGTCCTTATCAGCTTCTGTACCCGCGGGTCCAATACCTTGATCTTGTCCTCCATGTCCTCGTCGGAGTGTAAGTTGCTTGCCCCTTGAATAGACGTCGGGAGGTGGTCCTCTACCGACTCTTCGCCCGCTGTAGCATCCTGCAGCCCTTGGTAGGCATACAGAAGGTCTTGCTCAACCATCTCCGGTGGACGATGGCAACATAGGCACGCTCGAGGGGGTTCACATACACATTCCTCCGAGAGGTCGTCCTCCTCTGGGGTCCTCACATGGGCACCCCATACGCTCTTCATGAGCTTGAGATCTACCTCCCTTTGCCAGGTGGTGATCTTCTGTTCGAGGTCCTCCTTAAGTTGGGATAGGTCTCCCATACGTCCTTGCTTCAGTGGCCATGAGCTGCGGGTAGGCTTCGCGTAGCATAGCTTTTTCGCCACCAACTTCCTCTTGGAATCCACATACTCCCAGAGCGTGGATCGAGGGTCCAGCTCCTCATCCACGGGGTCTTCCACCCTCATGGAGAGTAGGGGTTTTAGTGGGGCGACGTACTCGGCGTTCTCCACTTCCTCCACCGCGGTCTGCACGAAGAAGGCGTCGTGCTCAGTTTCGTCGTCTGAGTGGATAGAGCTAGGTAGCTCAGATAGTCCACACTCAGAGACTCCATCAGGTACAGGTACATGACAGGGAGAGTTGGGGGCGTTGGTGTCAGTCACGACGTACTCATCTCCTCCGGGTGTAGTTTCAACTGCATCTTGAGGTCGTAGGCGATCCTTCAAGTCACCCAAGGCGAGTCCATCGCTTTCTCGTTGGATAGCCTGGACCAGAGTAGGGTCCAGGTCTTCCCAGGGGATGGTGGTAAGACTTCCGTCCACCACGCTGAGCATACTCCCCCATCCGGGCTTCCCAATGGGCGTCTTGCGTCCCAGAGGCACGTAGATGGCCTCATCAGGTAATCGCACCGAGCTGATAGTCAGCTTGTCAAGGAGGGTTCGCCAGTACTCGTTGCCCCCATGGGCTCCCCAATCGGGGGAACACAGGACCATAGGGGAACGTTCCAAGGCCACCTTGGTCAGCACCTTCCCCAGTTCACTGAATCTGGGGTTCCCGTAAGCCATCCCGAAAGAGGGCCAGTAGAATTTGTAGCTGCAGTTCTTCCCCTTGCTGCAGTATAGGTCCAGTACATGCTGCTTGTCGCTGGCGAACAGCTCCACACTTAGGTCTTCTCGAGAGTAACCCAACTCCTTCAGACCTTGGTCTAGGACTTCCCCCAATAGTTGATAGTCCTCAGTTTTGGAGGCCGCCATCATGTTCGAGGGCTCCTCCTTTGATAGTCTCAGGTAACTCGAGGTATGTTCCGACTGCTCCAGTGGCACAGACTCTTTGCCACTGCCGTGGTCCACGTACAGGAGGTAGGGCGCTTGCAGCGTCAGGGATTGTATCTGGGAGTGCTGCACGAAGAAGTCAGTACCCAGTACAAAGTCGAAGGCATCAGTGTCCATCACATAGAACCGATGGGCGATAGTCCTGGAGCCCATAGGTACCTCCACTTCACAGTCCCCGCAGCTGTGCACCACATGTCCATCCCCCATGCGTATAGCGGCGGTGGTCATGGTGTTCTTCAGGCTCCCACAAGGTAAAATTTTCTTGGCCACTATAGATATTGTGGCGCCAGTATCCAGTACCCCCAGGTATTCACGTCCCCCTAGTCGGATACGTACCCAAAACACCAGGTCTTGGGTGCCACCAGAGCGTCCCCGTCAGAATTCCGCGGGACAGGTCACCCCGAACCCCTTGTTCCGCAATTTGCGGGCCATCCTCATGAAACGGCTTGTCTTCTTGGCGTTGCCGTCATCACCACCTTCATGCTCACGCTTGGCTCCTTGTTCTTGCTGGGCCTGCGTCTGTGAGCGTGTGGTAGGTCCAGACTGCCCTCCAGAGGGCTCGGAGTTCCCCCCTGGATTAGGGTTGGGGTTACCTCCGTTCTTGTCCTTGTTCTTGTTGTCGTTCTGGCGGTTAGCGCCTCCTCCTCGTCCACCTTGACCCTTGTCTTGACCACCTTGACCACGTCCTTTCGACTTGCCCTTGCCGGAGTCGTTGGCTTTGGCCTTGCCTCCACCTTTGCCTGAGCTTTTGCCAGGATCTTCCCCCTTAAGCTTCGCCGATAGGCGTTGCTTATGGTAGCACTCATCCTCGTAGTGCTTCCGCTTACCGCAGAATGCACACGTGATGGTGCAGCGGTAATGATCCGGCAGGTTCACTTTGGCGCCGGTGATCTTCTCCTGCTGCTTCCCCTGGACGACGAAGCAGTCTCGCTGCTCGCAGTCGGAGGCATGCTGCAGGTGGCCCTGCTCATCTCTGGCATCACACCAGAATAGCTCCTTCACATTCTCCATTAGGCGGGCGTGGGCGTGTTTGGGGGTAGTCCCCTGCCCAGGTCGGGACCCTTGGTACCCTTTGCCTCCAGAACCTCCACCACCAGGACGGTAGTGGTTCAGGTGCTGGTCGCTCTCCTTCTCCAGCGCCATCTCCAGGAGCAGCACGCATAGATCCTCGTAGCGGAGGGATCTAGCCTTGCGCTCAGCCGTCAAACGGCACTCGTCCCATAGCTCTCGGGGGAGCTTGGAGCACAACCAAAACAGCAGGTCGTCGCTGCTGTAGGAACCGGGCGTCAGTCGTCCAGCCCAGTGATCCAGATCGGCCAACAGCTCGGAGACCCTGCCAGGTTTGGGGTTGTTGGGCAGCACGGGCAGGTTCTGGATCTCGGCCCTGATGGAGAGGTCGGTCTCGTAGGTTGGATACTGCCTCTCCAGGGCAACCAACACGTCGGCAAAGGTGGCGGAGTTAGTGACGATCTGCCTGACCTGCTTCTCCAGGTACTTGGTCTTGCAGCACTGCAGGAGCAGATTGCACTTCACTCGCCCACTCGCGTGGGTTTGGCCGGTCAGTCGTAGGAACCGGCCAAAGTTCTCAGCGAACTCGCTGAGGTCCTTGCCTGTGAACTCAGGCAGGTTCACCACTATCTTGGAGGTGGCAATAGCCTTCGCCTCCTGAGCTCGGCGTCCTTCAGGGCGTCGGGTCTTCTTCTTCTTCTTCTTCTTCTTCTTACCCTTGGGGTCCTCGGGGTCCTCAGGGTCCTCGTCGTCTGAGGGCGAAGAAGAGTCCATCGACGGCGGCTCGTCGTCGGAGGGGTCTCCGCCAAGATCACTGGAGCCATAAGGCTCCACGTCCACCATTGCCCTTAGGGCTGTCAGCCCCAGCCGGTCCAGCTCGGCCCTCGTCGAGTTCGTCACGTGGCTGTAGGGCGGCTGGGCTGTCCTGGGGACGAATGGACTTCTCGGTACTGCTGCAGGAGTCGGCATCGGTCGGCTCCTCAGGCTCCCCAGGGTATTTGTCAACCCTGCCGCCAGGTGGTTAGCCTGTACCCGGTGGGGTGACATTCCCGCCGTCGTAGGTGACGCATGGGACGGGATCATCAGGGGCTGCAGTTTCTCCCTGATCTCTTGCGTGAGGTCGCTCACGATTTGCGAAGTGGCTCCTCGGAGCACCTCGTTGATCTCCGACCGCGTCAGGGACCTGTTGGAGGATCTTCCCGATCCTCTACTCCTGCCTCCCAGTGACTCTGGTCCTCTCCTCAACCCACTCAAGGGTGCATACCCAGGTGCACACCCAGGAGCATACCCAGGAACTTCCATGTAGGTTCCAGTGGCGTGGAGTGGATGGGGATGGTCAGCCGCATACCATCGCGGCGCAGAGCTGGAAGCCACCGGCTCACTGGCAGTAGTTGCCTCAAGGAGCGCAGTGGTAGGTGGGCCCATGCCATAGGCGGGGTAGTGAGGCATGCCAGTAAAGCCTATGCCCTCTGCCATAGGCGGGTTGGTTGTGGAGGTGGTTGTTGCGGCGGCTGGGAGTGTGGTGGTTTTGGGAGAGGGTGATGCTTGGAGGCCAGAAGCGCTTGGTGCGCCTTCGAAGGTAGGGATATCCGTCGGGTCTTGCCCTTGCTCCTCTCCTTCGTCTGCTCCTTCTCCAGCATCCTTCTCGCTCTCGTTCTCTCTCTTCCTCTTCGCAGGCTGAGGCTGAGAGACCACTTCCTTGACCGTCAGGGCCCCGAAGGCCGTCTGGAGGCCATCCAGGGAGTCCTCCGCCGTATCCACTGGCCCATGTAAGGGCTCCACCGAAGGTACAGCGTCAGGCGCCGGCCTTGCCGGTGCCTCAGGCGCTGGCGCTGTGTTCACATCGGCGTCCACTCTTCCTGGGTCCATCTTAATCCGCCCTTCTGCTTATATTTGCCTGCTCGGAGCACTGGTTGTAGGGTGCGGGGTCGCTGCCGGTGCACAGAGACAGGCTGCCTCTGCTACCAGAAAAGTTTATAGTGTTTTCAGCACTGTGTTTTTGCTTCTCCTGCTGCTTGTTGTTGCTGTAGGGTGTCCTGCTGCTGGTTTTGGATGATGAAAAGCTTTTGTTTGTTGAAATACAGTAAAGCCAACTCAATCCAGGATAGCCCAAGCCAATAGTATGCAAGGAGAAGGTAATTCAGGATCAAAGCATGAAGGGCTGCAGTGTAAACAGTGAAAGATGATTGGATATTCACAGAAACTACAGCTCAGGTCACAAATGAATGCATATTCACAAAGATAGCTGAAATGTTTTAGGAAAAGAGTTAGAAAACTGCCTCAGGATCACTCTCTCTCCATAGTGCCATCTTAGGAGATGTGCACTCTTTGTTTTGGGTCCCATATGTGCTGAGGTGGCATGGTATGTGGCGATGAGGTCACTGCCATGTCACATGGGATCTTCCTACTTAGCTAGGCTGACCAGGAATTGAACCCAGGACCTCTCAAAAAGAGGTGCCTAGCCCCCTATGGTGCATACCACTAGGGCAGATAAGTATTCATGGAAAAACATAGATAAATTCATAGGTTCTACCTTAGGTATGTCAGTGCTCAGTCCACTCAGGTAAAGATGTTTTACTTCTGATTGAAAGGGGATTAAGGGGTCCACTCCATATCCTGATTGGGTGTTTGGTTCCATAGGTCAAAATGTGTTCTCACCACTTTTGGCTGGACCAATACTAAGATAAAAATGCATGGATGCTCAGTGCATCTCTAATACAATTAGAGTATGTCCCAAAGCAATGGAAAAGCACTTTTTCTTACTCTCTCTGTGAGAGACAGAACCGTGTGGTGGAGCAAAACTTAAGAATCCTGATGAAACAGGAGCGCACCAAGGACTGGGTACGCCTAGTGCCCTGGGCAGTGCTGACCATGGACTCACAGCGGAGCTCTTCTACGGGTTTCACCCCCCACGAACTGTTCCATGGAGCACGACCTGCTTGGTTCTTCAAAACCCCCTTTCCTGAGGACTTCAAGAGCCCTGTGGGAGATTGGCTGGAACACAAGCAGTCTCTGGCTAACCAGGCTGGTACTAACCTAGACACATTCGTGACCGTGAACAGAGCCGACGGAACCGCCTACGGCGACCTGCCAGCTTCAAGGTTGGTGACCTTGTTTTGGTACACCATTCACGCCTACCCTCCTGGCCACGTAACTGCCTACAGGACCCTTACTTTGGACCCTATCGTATCATCAGGATAGATGGATCCAGGATCCATGTCAGGTGCAGTCCACGTCTAGGTGGTGAACTGCTGTGTGCACCTAAGCAGTTGAGGCACTATCACTCCCCTGACGACTTGTCTTGGGATGAGTGGCGCCTCAGCGACAGTGAGGTTGAGCGTATAGACCTAGAGAACGCTGCCAGTCTAGAAGAGGCAGACGAACTCGAAGAGATGACTGCCGATGAGATGGCAGTCGATGGTTACTACGTGGTTGCAGGTATTGCTCGCCACGAGTATAAACAAGGATGGAAATTCCTAACCCTGTGGGATGGCTATGGGTTATCTGAGGCGACCTGGGAACCTATGTCAGCCTTCATACAACCAGATGGGAGTATCAACCCCATCTTCCGCACTTACCTCGTTGAGAACAACGAGGGGCAGCTCCTAACCCGTGCTGAGACTATGTCCCAGCGTAAGAAGCGAAACTAATTACCCTGTGTCAGTCTACTGACAGGTGCAGTGAGCACTCTTCTGCAGACGTGCCTGTGTATGGGTGTAAGAGCAGTTGTCACAGTTGCCCCGCATTGCATCGCAGGACAGGACCGTTAGCCCCCCGTGACAACCACTCCCTGGCCGAAGGCCATTGGTTTTTTTCTCACGGACTACTGCTTACTGAGCACTGCACTGACCCTGTCTGGGCCCTGCAGACCCATGCCAATGGTTTCCAGGGTGAGCCAGGTGGCCGCTTATGACGATTGCAGCCACCCAGCGAGTGTGTGCCTTGTTGACCATGTGTTGCATGGGTACTGCCCTAATGTAATGACCTTGGAGAGCCAACGAAGAACGGTGGCTTACTACACTGTAAGTGCGGCTAGCCCCATCTGCTCAGATTTTCAGACATTCTGCCCAGATTGGCTACATTTTGGTCATTTTCTTTGCTTCGGCGGAATTGCCGCCTCGCAGCTCAGTCACAGGATATTTCCTATATATTTCTGATACGCCGGATTTGATTCCGCGGTCCATTTCCCGTAAATCCGCCGCATTCCGCTATTTTAGCTGGAATCGCCATTTGCCGCTGGCGCGCGCTCGCGGGCCTGATCGGCCATACAATTTTACATAAATGGATTATTTAAATTCATTCGGACAGTTTTGGACACTCAGATGTATTTAGAATAATTCCCCTCAATTTTCTTCATAGACTGGGATTTTCTGCCGGACCACAATCAGCATGGACCTTGCCTCTGTTGTCGCTGCTCTCGCCTCCGTTGGTGTTCGTGTATCCGGTTCCAACCCCAATAACAACATCCAGGGAGACTCCTCGCGTGCCTGCCCCACTGGTCTTGCCGGCCCCGAGCCCTCCGGCACCCACAACGACCCAGGGCAGCACTTTCATGGTAGCAGAGGCTACCTGAATGTTGTTCCTTTGGTGTCCCAACCACAGCTAGCCCCTCAGTACGGCCCCGTAGACTCCGCCACCTCCGGAGACGTAACGATCACGCTCCCGTGGTGCTGTGCGAACGAGGCCTTGAGAGGAATGCCTTGCGCAAGCCCAAATTGCCCAAGAAGGACACAAATCAGCAGCTGTGGAGGCCCAGATTACAATCAAGATCCCAGTCGAAATTGGCCATCAAGCAGCTGGAATCTCCCAGCTTACGCTAATGGCAACGCTCCGGTGGAGCTTACGGACCTGGCAGGTACTAATCCTCCGTACCAATGTTCACATTTCGTGACCATCGATGCCGACATTGACGACATTGAGATGGGTGGTCCAGGTGAGGTACCTACCTATAATCGACCAGCCTCATGGGCACAATGGGACAACCATTTGTCTTCGGAAGTGGCCCGTAACATTGAGGCGCTTGAGGCCCTGTGTCTATTAGCCACGTCTAAGCTGATAGGACAAGAAAGAATCGCCTCTGATTTTTTATTTGAATATTTTTTCCTCCTTCAAGAAGAAATTAATACCAGGATGTGGTGGTGTTCTCAAGAAGATGAATCTTTTGCCATTTTCTTGCAGATCTGGGAGGCAAGTCCCTTCCCGAAGGAGAAGACCAAGGCACCGGTTGCCGGGCCCTCCGCCCCTCATCCCTCTGTTTCCATCCGCGACGATCTAGCCGCCGCGGTTGAGGAAGGAATCTTAGAGGCAGCTAGGCAGGCAAGCCTGGAAATTAGGACTGAAGGAGCTCCCCAAGTGGACTCCTGGCTACGAACCACTGAGATTAGCGGTCCGACAGCCTGCTCAGGCCCTTCAGGACACGGTATGTACTGTCCTGCCGACTGCTCTTGCAGATCACAGCGAGATACTGAGCTCCAATTGCTCAAAGATCAAATGCAACTCATCATTCAGACTCTGGGAATTAAAGATCTTTTCAAGACCCACATGAGATCTGAGGGCGCATCATCGGTGGATCGGACAACAGAACCGTCGGAGGAGGCGACAGAAATTTTTTCGATTGCTCCTTCGGTGGACTCTAAGACCACCGATGCACGGATCAGCAGGACTAAGCTAAAGGAAAGGGTTACAATCTCTCGATCACAGAGTAGATCGGCGAAGGCTAGGACTGAGGTTCAAAATGCCAAAAGAACTGCCTCCCGTACTACCCTTCCTGCTGTTGATTCCAGTGCAATTGCCCAGATGTTGCTCGCCCAGACCCTCGCCGGAGCTGGTGTGGCTAATGATGCCGCCAAGGTGTCTACCATTACGGCCGGTGTTGGGCTGGATTCACTCCTAAATCCCACTTCATTGCGACTTCGTCAGGTTGCCAAGCAACCGAAGTATAATGGGAACCCCAGGCGTTGGCCTCAGTTCCAACGGGAATTTAAAGTGTGGGTTAAGACTCAAAAACTCCAGGATGATCAGTTCCTGATGGCGCTCTTGGACTGCCTTGAGGGAGCGCCAGCCAACACTTGGCTCAGAACCTGGAGTGATCGTGAAGATTCAAGTTCCCCCCTTACCTTTGATGAGGTGTGGGAACAGTTGGAGGTACGTGGATCCCGGCTGCCTGAGGACCATTACCACCAGATGTTGAAGAATTTTCCTTCATTTTCTCGATTAATCTTGCACGAGGTGCAGGATAAGAGACAGCGCTTCTGGAATCTCGTAGAAGAATCTGAACATTCAGGCGAAAAATTTTCTAGTGCCGAGCTGAAAAATCTGATTTTTCACAAGATCCCCTCAGAAACCGCCGCCACCCTTCGGAATCGACAGTCCGAAGAAAAGGTCAAGACCTGGTGGGCGGAGATCGATGGCTTTGACGCCTCGGCCAACCGGTTTACCGTCAGGGAAGCACTTCAAAAGTGCTCCCCCACGTCGTTTACCAAGGTGAAATTCACTGAAAACACGTGGAAAATCAAGTTCAATGAACACGAGGATCGGGACTTGTTTGTCCAAGTCCTCAACAGGGGAGTAAGTTTCCACGGCCATCGCCTGAAGGCCAGGAACTGGGTGTTTTCGTTTACTCCGCAGGAACTGTGGGAAGAGGTTGAGAGGCTCGCTGACGCCGCCAATCAAAATTTCCATGAGGGTCTTGGGGGAAACAGGAATACCCAGCAAAACACCCAAAATGGGGCCCAAAAGGGCAACAAAAAGGTGAATGACACCCGGAATGTTCAGGATCATTGTAGCATCTGTCTTCTTCTAGGTTCTACGAACCGAGCTAAGACGCATTCCACTGCTAATCACCGATGGTCTGCTTACGATCACAAGGTGATTGGTGAAAATATCAGTAATCCTCAGAATTCAGACAGGAATGACAGACAGGTGCATGGTGCTAAGGGGGGAAAGGGTAATTCGACTCCCTCCGGTGGGAACAAAAATACTGGAGGCCCTGGCGGGTCCCAAGGCAAAGGGAATCGGACTCCATCCGGCTCCGGTGGACAGCCAAACGGCCAGACAAGTCCCAATGTCAACGCCGGAGGCGGAAATCGAAATCCAGGCCAAACCCCTCAATCCGGTACAAACAAAGGAAATGCTCCAGGATCACAGGGTAAAGGTAAGGGAAATCCTTCGGGAACCCCTTTCTCTGGTAAGGGCAGAGGGCGTGGCGACGGTGGTGGTCCATCATCCGGCGGCCGTGGCCGTGGACGAGGAAAGGGAAATCATCGTGTGGATCAGGTCTCAGGTGCAGACCAGGTGTCTGATGCGGATCGAGATTACGTCGAAAATGCTCTGAATCCAGCGGATGATCCGTTCCAAGATGAATGGATCGACGAAACAGGCTGTGTTCACAATGTTAACGCAGCCGCTGGAGGTCAGAACGCCTAGGGGAGCCACGAAAATCGCCCCTCCCCAGGCGATTTCAGGCATGATCCCCAAATTCCTGATCGACCATTACTTGATGTAGGGTCGCTTGTCTCCTCTCCCCTGGATCCGGCAGCGGATCCTTCTGTTGTAGTGGACGAGGTTGGTGTACAGTCCAAGCACAGGGCTCGACAGTTTGTCACAAAGCTGTGGGTCTCTGATTGCAAGGGAAATTTCCACCTCGCCACTTGTTTGTGTGATAATGGATCAGAGGTAAATCTCCAATCCAATGCATTCTTACCCGACGACTGCGTGTTTGAGTCGCCTCATCCTGTTACCCTCGAGGGAGTTTCTGGACATTCTCTCGCAGGTGGGCAACGCGGTTGTTATATATCCACCCATTTGGTCGCTCAAGACCTCTGGGAAGAGCAAAATGTGGAAGAAGTTGTCCTTAAGGATGACTACTTCTACCGTGCTGACATAAAATATGACCTTTATTTGGGGCATCCTTGGCTTCGCAAGAACAGGGTAGCGCCCGTAGGTCATCGTCGTTGTTTTTTGCTGGAGTCAGGCCCTTTGGAGCGTCCTGAATTTCGTTTTTTGCACGCAGGGTTTAAAAGTGCAGAAGAATTTTTGAAGCAAAAAGTGACACCAAAATTTGGTGAAGATGTCACCATTGCAGAGGTGAATGGGAGTGCCGATTACTCCCAGGAGTTAGAATGTCTTCGTAGGGACTCCCAGCCACCACGCCCTTCGCGCTGGCACTCTTCATCCTACAGAGTTGTCGACAAATGGCGCGATGCAATTTGTGAATACTTCCATGAACACCATTCCTTTTGGCCTCAGTATGATGCATTTGCTAACCGTATGAACAAGCGCTTTGACAAGCACTTCAGCGACGCTTGGACCCACAAGTGGGACAACAAGTTGTGGATTAATCCTCCGTTTCACTTAATCCAGCAGGTCATCCACAAAATCAAGCAAGATAAAACCCAGGCAATTTTGGTTGTGCCCTTGTGGGACGACAAGCCTTGGTTTCAGGAATTACAAGACATTTGTGTTGATTACATCGAACTTCCCAGGAAGATTAAGCTGTATGCCAGGGACGACACAGGTCCCCTGCCACAGCGGTCCTGGAGTTCGCTTGCATTCCTGGTGGATGGAAAGCTTTCTGACTCTAATTCTGCTGATTCTAGTACAGATTCCTGTGTTGGGTCTGAATCTGAGGTTGAGCGTGGTACTGATGATGAATCTATTTTTTCTGATTTTTGTTCGTCAGATACCCAAGGTGATTCAACGACCAATGGATCCGCCTCGTCTCCCTCTTCCCCAATACGGTCGACATCGAACAGAATCTTCAGTGCACGGGCGAGGAAAAATCTCCAATCGCGCCGCAAATTCAGAGTTTTTTATGAAAAACCCCGTGTGGAAGCTTTCATAGATCCTTTCGAGGAGCTGGATCGCGAAGAAAATCTCTGGGATTTCGACACAAGACCCACCTATCTTCAAGAGGCAGTTGATACGGACCTGTTTAGGGACATCCGTAAGAAGATTCTTCCTGCCAAAGCCGAAGAAGTCGCCAAAGTTTTTTCGACAGTAATTCCTGGCGATCAGGTGGACACTGAATTGTGTTCCAAGTCAAGAGAAAAGATTTTTGAGGAACGGAAGGACACAACCCTTTCAGGGAAGTTGATCAAAGACCCCCCTGTCCGTGGACAGTTCGGTGAAGCCTTCATCGAGCTTCGTGAAGGGTACAAGGCAAAAAAACAGCGCCCTTATGAAAATCATGGACACAAACATGAGATTCTCAGAAAAATCATTGAGAGAAATCTCAGGGGAATTTGGTTGGCTTGAGGGTTGTATGACCAGCGAATGGTGCTGTTCACCGTTCACAGTCCCGAAGCCACCGCCTGCAGACCAGAACACCATAGATGGTTGGCGAATGGTGGTTGATTTTCGCAATCTCAACGCCGAAACAAAGGCGGATTCACACCCCCTGCCCCTCATTGAGGAGGAAATCGCCAAGAGGGCAAGAGGTCGTTTGTTCTCTGTGCTGGATCTCCGTCACGGCTTTCACCAAATGCCGTTGAGGAAGGACAGCAGACCTCTCACCTGTATGTGCACGCCATGTGGCCCAGTCCAATGGACCGTCATGCCCATGGGGCTGAAGAACGCCCCCTCATTTTTTCAAAGAATGATGGAGGATGTGCTGTTCACAACCCATCCGGAGCTTCGTGCCTTCGTGAGTGTGTACATAGATGACATAATCATCGCGACGGAGGGGGAGGGACTGACCGGAGCCGAGCTGGTGGCCCTACATGAGAAACAGCTGAACCAAGTTTTGGATATTCTTGACGCCAATCAGCTGATTTGTGGGCCAAAGAAGGGAAAATTATTTTTAAAATCAGTCGAATTTTGTGGTTCTCTCCTAGAGAATGGCACTCGACGACCCAGTCCAGGGAAGCTCGTCGCTATTCAGAAGTGGAAGCGCCCTGAGACGATCACGGAGTTGAGAGGATTCCTGGGTTGTTGCAATTTTTACCACACTTTTGTGCCAAATTATGCCAAATTTGCTGCCCCCCTCACTGAATTATTGAAGGTAGGGAGAGATGCAGGCAAGGCAGGTTCAAAGGTTCGTGTCAAGTGGACTGACGAGTGCAAGGAGGCCTTCCATCACTTGAAGGCAGCCCTCTGCGAAGTCGCCACGTTGCATGTGCCCCAATTTGACCGACCCTTCTACATTAGAACCGACGCATCTAGGTACGCGATCGGAGCTGTTCTTGAACAGGTTGATGAGGCCACCGGCGATCATTACCCTCTTGCATTTTGGTCTCGGAAGCTAGCCCCACGCCAAATGCAATGGTCGCCGCGTGAGCAAGAAACGTATGCCATAATTTGCGCTCTAAAAAAGTACCAATCGTGGGTTGGCACCAATCGAGTCGAGGTCCTGACGGATCATCGATCTCTGGAGTATTGGGCCACTGAACACATTGATACTGTCGCGAGCCCAGCTGGTCGACGGGCCAGATGGCACGAATTTCTCTCTCTGTTTGACCTCCACGTGTCGTATTTGCCTGGAAAACACAACACGGTAGCGGATGCTCTGAGCCGATGGGCTTACCCCGCCTCAGAGGGGCTGCAAAGTACCAACATCCATGGTACGGAGCAGGACCGCCATGTAATCATCGAATGGGATCAGGAAGAAAAGAAACTCATTCGACGTGCATGCATGCAGTGCGCTGTTAAACAGCACGCATTGCCGTGTCACGACATCACGGCCATCACAGATCCGGCGCATGCTCACGAGATCTGCACCAAAACGCTGAAAGTCGTGGAAAAAGTCACCGATCCCTCCTCAGGGAGTGTGAAACGGTTTGACTATACCCGACAAGTAAGTCGATTTCGGTTGATCGAGGGCATTAAGCGTCGAGATCCGGCCAAAACTCCACCCCTGCCTAAGGATTCCCTGATCATCCGTGACTGGACGTCCGATTACCTGCAGGATCCCATGTTTAAAGAGGTCTTTGGAAATCTCAAATCCAAAGATGCTCACAGGGATGGGATTCTTGCAGAGTACTCGTTGGATGGGGGGAAGCTGTGGATGGAGGGTAAATTGTGTGTGCCAGACGCCCTAGCCCCCCGAGTGTTAAACTGGTGGCACAAATGGGAGTCCCCCCACGCACATGGCCGTCGACTGTGGTCGATGATAAAGCATAGGTTGTTTGGATCGAGGCTCTACACTCATTGCATGAAAGTAGCAGCCGGATGTGCCCAATGTGCTGTCTCGACGCCCCCCAGCGCGAAGAAGCACGGCCATCTGAGGCCTCATCCTATTCCGGAGCGTCTCTTTAACAGAGTCACCAGTGATTTCTTCTATCTCGGTGAACTCGATGACGAAGAGTGCCATTGGACTAACAGAAAAGTCAATGGTGTGCTCCTTATTCAGTGCCGTCATTCCGGCTACATTCAAGTGTTGCCTTGCAACATTGAGTCGATGACTGGCAAGGCTGCCGCCAAATGGTGCGCGCAGACCTGGATGGGAGGCTGGGACGTCCCATCCGAGGTGGTCACGGACTCAGGCAAAGAGTACACCTCCGAATGGTGGAGAGAATTGTGTGCTCGCCTTGGAATCCACCACCTCAGGTGTGAAATCCACTCGCATCGAGCGCTGCCTGGCGAAAGAGCCGGCCGCTCTGTTATAAATATGCTTCGTAAGGAGCTCGCGAGTGAGAAGGATTTCCACTGGCTTGAAGTTCTCTTCGCATTGCTTCGCCGTTACCACAACACGCCTTTGTATCATGGCCTTTCTCCAAATGAAATTGTCTTTGGACGAAAGAAGTGTTGGTGGAACATGCCGTTGAATAATCCTCGCCCCTGTAAGGATGCTTCGCTGTTTTTGGACGAAGTCCAACGAGCAGATAAATCTGTGTCGAAATTAATCCAGAAGCATCAAGCTGACTGGCTTTGGGTTCAAAATCAAGGTCGAAAAAACCCCCACAATTTTGAAGTCGATGATCGAGTTTGGCTTCGAAAATCCGAAACCACCCTGGACGGAGATGACAAGCTTCTTCCCTTGTGGGAGGGGCCATTCGCTGTTACAGCGCGTCTTGGGGAGAACAGGTGGAGGATTCGTGTGGATGTCAGCAGGGAAATTGACGTTTCGGGCGATCGCCTCAAGAGAGAGATCCCCTCCCCCAAGGATGGAGTTAAACCCCTTTTTTGGACTGCAAAACACTTGTCTGATCGGGTAATCGAAGGGGGGAAGTACGAACTCAAGAGGATTGTTGAAGCAAGACGTGACGCCAAGGGCGAATGGGAATTTTTGTGTGAGTGGAGGGGCTTTGATTCCAGTCACAACAACTGGGAACCAGCCCAATCTTTTGTCCATGGATACACCAAGGGGTTCATTGACTTCCTGAAGAAGCACCCCGAAATTGGCGTACTCCTGACAGATTGTTTGTCGAAACCAGACAGACAAGTGGAGAGCGACGGAAAACGACCTGTGGTGAATCGAGATCCAGCCTTTTACGGCCCTCAGCAGCCACATTCCAGGGCTGATCCGTCGATCCCCCCTCCTGCGGTCAGGCCAGCCCAGGAGCCAAATGAGGACCAAGCTTCGAGTTCGGCCGCTGATTTGCAGCGCCCAAGCCGTACCAGGGCCCGACCAGACAGGTTGGTGGTCACCTGTATTCGTGCTTGGCCGAATTGAGAAGCCATCCTACCACATTCTGCTCAATCCACTGTTCATTCTTTCTGTTTATGTCATGATGTGGAGAACTGCGAATGTTTGATAATTTGACGTCAATCAACTTTTCTTTGGTCTCCGTTAGGCAGACAAGGCGTAGATACGCTGACGGAGTGTGCTGCCGTGTTCAGAAAAAACCAAACTCAGGCTTAATTCAGGCAGATTCGGGGTAATCTTGTCTCTGTTGGTCTGTGCATCTTTGGAATTTGGCTACTCGTGCAGATGGAAGCAAATGTACATAATCAAAACGCTGCGCAGCGACATTCACCCCTACAGGCAACCCCTGTAGTACTGGCTGCCCTAGAGGCGACGCCAGGAACTCAGATCCCACCTTCATTTGCTGTGATGCTGACGCCAAAGTCCAGATTCAGATCCAGGATCCTCAAATTTACCTTGAATTTCTCAGGTTTGTCCATCATTCTGCCACTGTTGTACGAAACCCAGACGTCAATTGTTCAGACAATCTTCATCTAGGAGCTCTAGGGACTTCTAACAGCAACCTCTGAAGTCCGTAAGCTTCGTTGTATTTTTGGCACACGCGAATGTGAGCTAAATTCGACCAGAAACTGTCGAGAATGGTGAATCCAAGTGTCTTGTGGGATTCCATCGAAAGATTGGCCTTGTCCAAGTCGATTGACACCACCGCCACTGTAAATTCGGTGTCTCTCAGTTATATACTGTCAGTAAAGCGCCTTCAGTGAACCTTCGGCGCGTTACATGCCAAGGATCCAGGGCCAGCATGTCCCATCATGATGCATCATCACATGATCCACATTTTGATAGAATCTGTTAGATGCTCGCGAACCAACGTGCCGGAAAGCACAATTGAGCTGAATAAACGACAATATATATTAACTTTAGTCTAAACGAAGGTGTTGGTAGTTTCAGTTGTACACATTCCGCTTCATTTCACCTTCATCTCAGGGAATGTACTCATGTTAGGACAATTTAGATTGATTACCTTGTCATCTCCCATCATTCCTCGAAGATCTGTTTAGATCTAAGTGAACAGAAGAACATCTCTACCTTCGGTGGTTCACTTAGGGTCTGTAGACTACATGTGTATTTGTTTAACCTCTCTGTGATTGCTTAATCCCCTCAATTTCTGCTCAAATTCATTCTCATTTTTGCTGAATCTTGTGATCATCCACCAGATGCGCCAAATCTGAGCCACATGCTGTACTTTTCAGAACGAGAAAAGCGGGATAACACGATGTAGAGTTCGGCGAGGACACCGTAGCGTGCCCGCGACAGCGAAACTGTGCCAGAGCGCTGAGATGTCACTCCAATTCTTGATCCCCCCACTCAATCCATCAATAATCTACCTCATTCTCAACCAATGCATGGTTTGGTATCGATTCTCGATATGTTTACATGCTTTTTAGCCCTTGACCTAATGTTTTACTGCACGGAGGACTGTTCGTCACTTCTCATTCTGTCTCATTTCAGGTTCATCCAGCCTGATTCAGTGCCAATTCAGCCCAAATCAGGTCAGATCAAGCAGATTTCGCCCCATCGAGGTTACATTTCTATGTTTTTCTGGGACTTACCCGCACTACGTTCTTCGTTGACGTAGCGACACACCCCAGTGTGTTTTTGGAGGGGGAGTGTAAGTGCGGCTAGCCCCATCTGCTCAGATTTTCAGACATTCTGCCCAGATTGGCTACATTTTGGTCATTTTCTTTGCTTCGGCGGAATTGCCGCCTCGCAGCTCAGTCACAGGATATTTCCTATATATTTCTGATATGCCGGATTTGATTCCGCGGTCCATTTCCCGTAAATCCGCCGCATTCCGCTATTTTAGCTGGAATCGCCATTTGCCGCTGGCGCGCGCTCGCGGGCCTGATCGGCCATACAATTTTACATAAATGGATTATTTAAATTCATTCGGACAGTTTTGGACACTCAGATGTATTTAGAATAATTCCCCTCAATTTTCTTCATAGACTGGGATTTTCTGCCGGACCACAATCAGCATGGACCTTGCCTCTGTTGTCGCTGCTCTCGCCTCCGTTGGTGTTCGTGTATCCGGTTCCAACCCCAATAACAACATCCAGGGAGACTCCTCGCGTGCCTGCCCCACTGGTCTTGCCGGCCCCGAGCCCTCCGGCACCCACAACGACCCAGGGCAGCACTTTCATACACCAGGGGGGAATGACAAGCAAGGTGTTATGAGGCAAGGTGTGTCTTCCCTCCTTGGGGACAAGCGAGCCCACAGTTAGGACCCCTGACTGGTCCAGACCCATGGGGTTCTACCCTTCCTTACAGGGTTTACCATACCCCTATGTGTGCTACGTATGTCTGTGTGTGTCTCACTTCTCTCCCCCGCGTGGCTCCCGGAGACCGGGCTTCGCTGACGTCGGACCGAAGGTCCTAATCAGGTACTATTACCACTCCTATGGCGCCCAATTTCTGTGCTGGCGCCTATCCTTGGGGTAAGACGGCAAAAGCCCTACCTACTAGAGGGGAGAGGTGGCCAAGTGTGCTAAGGGCATACAAAACGCCCATTTTTGCTACAGGCCAAAAGCTAACGCACTCCCCTGCCCACGAGGAAAAGCACGCGGGACAGGAGACACCACTACACTACACGCACTAACGCCAGCACCGGCCTTCGAAGACAGGGTGAGCACTCATCACTTGCACTCACCTCCTGCCAGGCCTGCTGACCCTAACCCCTACACACGCTACTGGGTGCTGCAGTCGAAGATCACTCAGGCCCTAATGGCCCTCCTGTGAAGAAGACAAGAGAACACAGCGCTCCTAAGCAGCTGTGGCCTAACAGGGGACGCCACAACGCGTTTCCCCTGCTAGGGCTTGGAGGGAAGGGGTGCTCTCGTTGCGTGCACAGCGCAGATGTCGTTGAAGTCGAACTGCCCTCGCCAGTCCTGGCTGAGGCACAGTCATTTGATTTGTGATCAGTGCACCTGTTTTGCTGGGGCAGAAAAATGGATAGCCGCCGAAGGCAGCTGCTGCGTGCACCAATCACCCTTAACCTCTCCCACCTGTACAACAGAGGCAAATGAAGGGGTGTTTGCGGCGGAGGAACCAAGCCACACTCCACGTATTATACGCTTCTCAGTGTGACCTATAATACACTGTCCGCAAACACGCTGACGGATCAGCTCCCCTGTCAAGCAAGCAAGCGTTAAGAGACTCCTCGGGTTCTCTTAAAGAACGTACCGAGGAGCCTCTGGGTAACCTAAACAAGGTTTACCGTGCGCAATTCGCGTGGCCTACCCTTTAATGCATCATGTGCACGCAGGGAAGGGAGGCTTAACCGTATCCACATTGACTCAACCAGGAGGTGAGCTCCCCCTGGGCTAACCTACCTTACTCACCATGCATCGTGTGAATGCCCAATGAAACGAACACAAAACAAGCCTAAGCGTTTTAAGCAACCCAACTTTAACGCCACGGCCACACACGAACAAACGCTTTCGTTACTCACCTGTGAAGAAGAAAACAAGGGTAAATTTGGGGTACAGGTAAAGCGTCACAACGTGTGAATGCCTCGATTAGGCACATGCATCGCGAGCACAGCGCTTATTCTAACCCTACATGCGCGCTGCGCGCTCCATTCGCATCGCATACCTTTCATTCCTGCTTTGACCTGTGCAGAGCGCGAGTGAGGAACACCCGACCCCCCAACGAACACAGCGTTGACAACCCTAACGTTTTGACGAGACAACCAACACGAACGCAATGCGTGAGTGTGAGATGACACTGACATACCTGAGAGGTGGGTTGTTGACATGCTCTGTGGTGTGGGTCGAATTTGAATACTTGTCTCTGAAGTTTATAAAAATTTTGATGCAACTGTGCAAAAATTTCCTTTAAAACTTTAAAAACTACAGCTCATACCTTCTTTTTCAAAAGCCGTGTACGCTTGCGCAACCCTTTTCTTGGAGTCCGCTTCCTTTGCGCTTGTCTGCGACTTTGAGTTATGTGTAAAAATGACGATTTGCCGCGTGGTTTCGTCGATTTTTAACGATTTCACTTGCTAAATCACAACTCCTTCCGCTAAACCGCAGGAATCACTCCCTGTGTCACATTTACTATTTTTTCCAGCTCCTGGAGGCTTGTGTCCTCCATTGGGAGTATTGCTTTGCCCTGGCCCTTGGTCAGGACGTATACTAAGACGCTGTTTATACAGCAATAGCCGTCCGCATTAGAGCGTTCGACTGTACCCTAGTGGGCAAGCATATGTGCTCTAGGGAGGGAGTCCTGGGTTCAAACCCCACTACCCCCAAACTTTTTCCAAAAGTTTTTGTCGCACGCCGGCGACTTTTGAGGAATGCCCCATCGAAGGGACATCATTCACGGTACATTACACTGTTTTTCAAGGGTACCTACAGTGTGATAGGCTTCTATGAAGTGATGAGGATGTTTTTGGTAAGTTTAATGCATTTTCTGGGGTAATTTTGGGAATATTTGAGCCTTTTTCCTTGGTCCTACTAGCTTAGCTAACTAGTACTCCAGGGGGGAGTAAGAAAAAGTCACTGCCATGTCTTTCTTGGAGGGCTTGATCCAGGCCAAGCCCCCCTTAAAACCCTTTTGTTGATGCTGTTGATGCTAAGACGAACTTAAGTGTTTTTATCTCTCTTTTGTTGCCTAAAGTATACTTTCTCAAAGTAACTAGGGTTGTGACCCTAGCCCCCCATGAAGTTCACCCCTACCACTCAACTGAGCGGAGGTACCTTCCTTCATGGAGGATATACCGAAATAAAACAGGCATTTCATGCTTTAGGCCTTGGAGGTTAAGCCTAGTGGTCTCCCACCCCAAGACCCCTATACTCAATTGTTTCTACCACTTATTGTGGTCCTACTTTGTAACTGTTTCTGAATTCAGTTGCTTGGCCAAGTCATTTTCTGTGTGGTCCTGACATCTATGCCCCACATTCCTAACCAGCACCATTTCACCCAAAAAAGTGCACATGAAGTGCCTAATGCAACCTCTGAGGCAAGAGTCAGACCAATTTTCATATAAAATCTTTTGTATTATCCATTTGTGATTGAATCTATGTGTATAAACCTGCTTTGTCTATCTGCAGCCCTTCTGTGTTACACTGGATTCCAAAACCAATCATTGATTCGATCCACATCCTGTTCTTGATCTACTTGCTACTTTTGTTTGGGTTTTCAACTACAAAACCTGCAGGAATACATCAAAATATCAGAAAGATGTCCTTGAATTATGCCCTAGGTCTTTTGATGTATTCCTGCAGGTTTTGTAGTTGAAAACCCCAAACCAAAGCAGCAAGTAGAGCAAGGACTGAATGTGGATCGAATCAATGATTGGTTTTGGAATCCAGTGTAACACAGCAGGGCTGCAGATAGACAAAGCAGGTTTATGCACATAGATTCAATCACAAATGGATAATACAAAAGGTTTTATATGAAAATTGGTCAGACTCTAGCCTCAGAGGTTGCATTAGGCACTTCATGTGCACTCTTTTGGGTGAAATGGTGCTGGTTAGGACTGAGGGGCATAGATGTCAGGACCACACAGAAAATGACTTGGCCAAGCAACTGAATTCAGAAACAGTTACAAAGTAGGACCACAATAAGTGGTAGAAACAATTGAGTATAGGGGTCTTGGGGTGGGAGACCACTTAGGCTTAACCTCCAAGGCCAACAAGCATGAAATGCCTGATTTATTTTGGTATGTCCTCCATGAAGGAAGGTACCTCCGCTCAGTTGAGTGGTAGGGGTGAACTTCATGGGGGGGCTAGGGTCACAACCCTAGTTACTTTGAGAAAGTGTACTTTAGGCAACAAAAGAGAGATAAAAACACTTAAGTTTGTCTTAGCATCAACAAAGGGTTTTAAGGGGGGCTTAGCCTGGATCAAGCCCTCCAAGAAAGACATGGCAGTGACTTTTTCTTACTCCCCCCTGGAGTACTAGTTCATGAAGCTAGTAGGACCAAGGAAAAAGGCTCAAATATTCCCAAAATTACCTCAAAAAATGCATTAAACTTACCAAAAACATCCTCATCACTTCATAGAAGCCTATCACACTGTAGGTACCCTTGAAAAACAGTGTAATGTACCGTGAATGATGTCCCTTCGATGGGGCATTCCTCAAAAGTCGCCGGCGTGCGACGAAAACTTTTGGAAAAAGTTTGGGGGTAGTGGGAATTGAACCCAGGACTCCCTCCCTAGAGCACATATGCTTGCCCACTAGGGTACAGTCGAACGCTCTAATGCGGACGGCTATTGCTGTATAAACAGCGTTTTAGTAAACGTCCTGACCAAGGGCCAGGGCGGAGCAATACTCCCAATGGAGGACACAAACCCCCAGGAGCTGGAAAAAATAGAAAATGGAACCAGCAGGGAGTGATTCCTGCGGTTTAGCGGAAGGGGTTGCGATTTAGCAAGTGAAATCGTTAAAAATCGACGAAACCACGCCGGAAATCGTCATTTTTACACATAACTCAAAGTCGAGAACAAGCGCAAACGAAGCGGACTCCAAGAAAAGGGTTGCGCAAGCGTAAACGGCTTTTGAAAAAGAAGGTATGAGCTGTAGTTTTTAAAGTTTTAAAGAAAATTTTTGCACAGTTGCATCAAAATTTTTATAAACTTCAGAGTCAAGTATTCAAATTCAGCCCACACCACAGAGCAGGTCAACAACCCATCTCTCAGGTATGTCAGTGTCACCTCACACTCACGCATTGCGTTCGTGTTGGTCGTTTCGTCAAAACGTTAGGGTTGTCAACGCTGTGCTCGTTGGGGGGTCGGGTGTTCTTCTCTCGTGCTCTGCACAGGTTAAAGCAGGAATGAAAGGTATGTGATGCGAATGGAGCGCGCAGCGCGCACGTAGGGTTAGAATAAGCGCTGTGCTCGCGATGCATGTGCCTAATCGAGGCATCCACACGCTGTGACGCTTTACCTGTATCCTAAATTCACCCTTGTTTTCTTCTTCACAGGTTAGTACAGAAAGCGTTTGTTCGTGTGCGGCCGTGGCGTTAAAGTTGAGTTGCTTAAAACGCTTAGGTTTGTTTTGTGTTCGTTTTCAATTCGGCATTCACACGATGCATGGTGAGTAAGGTAGGTTAGCCCAGGAGGAGCTCACCTCCTGGTTGAGTCAGTGGTTCAGCCTCCCTTCTCTGCGTGCACATGATGCATTAAAGGGTAGGCCACGCGAATTGCGCACGGTAAACCTTGTTTAGGTTACCCAGAGGCTCCTCGGTACGTTCTTTAAGAGAACCCGAGGAGTTTCTTAAAGCTTGCTTGCTTGACAGGGGTAGCTGAATCTTCAGCGTGTTTGCGAACAGTGTATTATAGGTCACACTGAGAAGGGTATAATACCTGGAGTGTGGCTTGGTTCCTCCGTCGCAAACACCCCTTCATTTGCCTCTTTTGTACAGGTGGGAGAGGTTAAGGGTGATTGGTGCACGCAGCAGCTGCCTTCGGCGGCTACCATTTTTCTGCCCCAGCAAAACAGGGGCGCTGATCACAAATCAAATCACTGTGCCTCAGCCAGTAGTGGCGAGGGCAGTCCGACCTCAACGACATCTGCGCTGTGCACGCAACGAGAGCACCCCTTCCCTCCAAGCCCTAGCAGGGGAAACGCGTTGTGGCGTCCCCTGTTAGGCCACAGCTGCTTAGGAGCGCTGTGTTCTCTTGTCTTCTTCACAGGAGGGCCATTAGGGCCTGAGTGATCTTCGACTGCAGCACCCAGTAGCGTGTGTAGGGGTTAGGGTCAGCAGGCCTGGCAGGAGGTGAGTGCAAGTGATGAGTGCTCACCCTGTCTTCGAAAGCCGGTGCTGGCGTTAGTGAGTGTAGTGTAGTGGTGTCTCCTGTCCCGCGTGCTTTTCCTCGTGGGCAGGGGAGTGCGTTAGCTTTTGGCCTGTAGCAAAAATGGGCGTTTTGTATGCCCTTAGCACACTTGGCCACCTCTCCCCTCTAGTAGGTAGGGCTTTTGCCGTCTTACCCCAAGGATAGGCGCCAGCACAGAAATTGGGCGCCATAGGAGTGGTAATAGTACCTGATTAGGACCTTCGGTCCGACGTCAGCGAAGCCCGGTCTCCGGGAGCCACGCTGGGGAGAGAAGTGAGACACATACAGACATACGTAGCACACGTAGGGGTATGGTAATCCCTGTAAGGAAGGGTAGAACCCCATGGGTCTGGACCACTCAGGGGTCCTAACTGTGGGCTCGCTTGTTCCCAAGGAGGGAAGACACACCTTGCCTCATAACACCTTGCTTGTCATTCCCCCCTGGTGTAGTAAGCCACCGTTCTTCGTTGGCTCGCCAAGGTCATCACATTAGGGCAGTACCCATGCAACACATGGTCAACAAGGCACACACTCGCTGGGTGGCTGCAATCAAGATAAGCGGCCACCTGGCTCACGCTGGAAACCATAGGCATGGGTCTGCAGGGCACAGACAGGGTCAGTGCAGTGCTCAGTATGCAGTAGTCTTTGAAAAACCAATGGCCTTCGGCCAGGGAGTGGTTGTCACGGGGGGCTAACGGTCCTGTCCTGCGATGCAATGCGGGGCAACTGTGACAACTGCTCTTACAGCCATACACAGGCACGTCTGCAGAAGAGTGCTCACTGCACCTGTCAGTAGACTGACACAGGGTTATTAGTTGCGCTTCTTACGCTGGGACATAGTCTCAGCACGGGTTAGGAGCTGCCCCTCGTTGTTCTCAACGAGGTAAGTGCGGAAGATGGGGTTGATACTCCCATCTGGTTGTATGAAGGCTGACATAGGTTCCCAGGTCGCCTCAGACAACCCATAGCCATCCCACAGGGTAAGGAATTTCCAGCCCTGTTTATACTCGTGGCGAGCAATACCTGCAACCACGTAGTAACCATCGACTGCCATCTCATCGGCAGTCATCTCTTCGAGTTCGTCTGCCTCCTCTGGACTGGCAGCGTTCTCTAGGTCTATACGCTCAACCTCACTGTCGCTGAGGCGCCACTCATCCCAAGACAAGTCGTCAGGGGAGTGATAGTGCCTCAACTGCTTAGGTGCACACAGCAGTTCACCACCTAGACGTGGACTGCACCTGACATGGATCCTGGATACATCTATCCTGATGATACGATAGGGTCCAAAGTAAGGGTCCTGTAGGCAGTTACGTGGCCAGGAGGGTAGCCGTGAATGGTGTACCAAAACAAGGTCACCAACCTTGAAGCTGGCAGGTCGCCGTAGGCGGTTCCGTCGGCTCTGTTCACGGTCACGAATGTGCCTCAGGTTAGTACCAGCCTGGTTAGCCAGAGACTGCTTGTGTTCCAGCCAATCTCCCACAGGGCTCTTGAAGTCCTCAGGAAAGGGGGTTTTGAAGAACCAAGCAGGTCGTGCTCCATGGAACAGTTCGTGGGGGGTGAAACCCGTAGAAGAGCTCCGCTGTGAGTTCATGGACAGCACTGCCCAGGGCACTAGGCGTACCCAGTCCTTGGTGCGCTCCTGTTTCATCAGGATTCTTAAGTTTTGCTCCACCACACGGTTCTGTCTCTCACAGAGAGGGTTAGACGTGTGAGTATAGGGCACACCTGTGGTTACCTCCACGTTGAGGGCATTTAGCACTCGTTTGTACCACCCAGTGTCACTGCGGATGCGTACATCTTCATCAGAGTGCACCTGTTTAGGTGCTCCATAGGGTTCGAACCATTGTTCGACCAACATTTTTACAGTCTGCTCACTTGTGATTTTCTTATTGCAAGGGAACACACGGGTGAAGCGAGATAGACCACAGGTGACCACGAGGCAACTATCATAGCCGCCAAAGCGTGGTAGGCCGTGGATCTAATCCACGTAGAGAAGAGAGTTAGCACAATAGGGTATGGGTAAGCTGGAGATCAGACCCCTATCCCTACTGTCGCTCTGCTTGCTGGCATGACAGCCACAAGCATCCACAATGGTCTGCATACGCGACCACAGTTCAGTCAGGGTTAGACTAGAGTAGAAACACTCACGGAAGAAGTCCACTGAGCGATTAGCGCCAGTGTGACCAGAACTGAGATGGGACCACTGTAGGCACCCATCCAGTTGTGCCTCAGGCACCACAATTCGGTCCTCGTAGAAGAGGTACTGATTGTTTTTATACCACTGGTGCCCGTCAATGACACGGGGTTCGAGACCAGTGCTGAGGGTTTGGAGGATTTCTTCAAACTCTGACTGATAGTCGGTTAGACTCCAACCCTCCAGGATTCCAGCAGTGCGCATGGACAGGTCAAGCTGGACATCCATACGCTGGAAAGCCTCTTTGGCGAGCGCCTCAGAGCTCTCACCAATAAGCGCATCGAAGTTGTTGCGCGATATATAGTCAGACAGTTCATTCTTAATCCCGGGGATATGATGCACTGTCAGCCTGAACTGGCTCAGGTAAGTCCACCACCGTTTTAGCTTTGCTTTTTCTGGTGGTGGGCCCTTCTGAAAAGACTTCACAGGCTCCTGGTCACACAGCCAGACAATAGGGTTAAATCCCAGGAGTCGGCATTGTGACGATAGCACCAACATACCGGCCAGGAGTTCCTGGTCATAGGTACTGTAGTTGGAACGCGCTTGGTTCCATTTCCAATTCCAGTGTCCCAGTGGCACCAGTCGCCACTCACTGGTAGGATAGTCATGTTTCAACGAACCATCACGGTTCAGTCCAGTAGTACGATAATGGCAGTGGGTTAGTTCAGCAGGGTTAAGCTCCTGCCATTGATAGATCGTACCTCCGGCCCCTACATCACTGGTCAAGCGGTACCCAGAACCCCATGGCTAGGTTACGGCATACAACCGGTCTCCGGTCCACTAACCCCATGTACGGCGTGTTCCGTGCCGTGAAGCCCCGCATCGGCAACCGATGCACCGCCAGCGGAGATTTGTGTATCAGAATATCAGGAATCAACAGGGTTTTATTTTCATATTGTTTCCGTCAATTTTTACGCTTCCGTTCTGATACTCACTGTTTTGACTGCTGGCGGTTGGTTCGCGACTTTACCGTAACCGCCAGTTTAACTGTTTATAATGGAAATTTTAACGCTATCCGTCACGAAGGCTCCAAAGTCGCCAGGAACTGCATGGATGCTTCCGCAATTTTCATAATTAATACTCGCAATTTTAATCCGAATTTTTCAGGATGTCGAAATCGGATTTTCGACTTCGACATCCCCGCACTTGATTTGACCTCTTTCGAGTGGACCTACGTGCTTCCCTATGCACGAATCAACTTCCCTTTTATCTTGCCCTCCATTTGACTCAGAGATATGGGCAAAACAAAGTTGATTCGTGAGGCCACTTGTGAGGGTCATATCTCGTGCCGCTTGCGAGTATTGACGATAAGGAAACGTGGGATGTATTCACAATACTCCCGACGTAATTTAGGAAGCTTCATATGCCTTGCGTTTCTACACATGCGCGCTAGTGTAATGGATCATGGTCAAGAGGGTAGAGTTTGCGTTATAACTCTTTGGCCATGATATTGCGTGCGTTAAGATAACTTTCGAGTGTAGCGCGCAAGTGTTGATGTGGCATAGGAACTCTCCTTGAGTTCCTATGAGCGATTGACACAAAGTTATGCCCTTGGAGGGGCATGACATATCGTGGTGGGAGCTACCTTTTTGGGCAATATGTGGTATGTGCCATGTGTTGTGTTGCGTGCCCATTTGGCGGGTCCATTACTCCAAGCCAAGCCCGCCAATGGACCGCATATTGTGCAAGCCCCTTCTCCATACTCCCTACGGTCAATTGCAAGCCTAACCTTTGTGAAGGGAAGCTTGTGTGGTGATCCCGAAGCGATGCGTTGGGAGCAAGGTGTGTGTTTTACAATTTTCCATATTTTCATGTGCCCACTTGGGAAGTAGCGCTCGTAACCTTTCAAGGCGCCCCAAGTGGAGCTCATATGTGGGATCGAAGGTCATTGGTGTCAAGTCATTGTGTTTAGAAGGATTAGTTGATTGCACGATCCAAGCCAAAGATATTATAATATAATTATGCGCCTTTCAAGGCACTTTGGTTTGTCTTTGTGCCAATTTTGCCATTTTTGGCCCGTCATGATGTCAAGTGGCGACCGTGTATTTCAACGTTGCGCTCAATTGACATCATGACCCAAGTATGATATGAGGGTACATACTTCGGTGCCCAACATATCTTGGACCCGGCGAATAACTCCTCTTGAGCTTGGCATACCGTGGCCGCCATGTTGGCGATTTGGGACTATCCCAAATCATGGGCTCACTTGGCGACCCTGCCATTTCCAATACCGGAGGAGTTGGGCGACGCCCAAAAGATATGTTGGACAAATATGACTTGATACCAATCCTATGGCACACTCCGGTCCGAGTCGGGCATGTGCCTCATTTGCCCTAACCATGAGTGTGCGCAATTTTGGCCATTTTGAGCGATTTTCCACTTTTGCTGCCCGCCGTGCACTATGTTCTAACCCTCGTGCACGCCGGACGCATGGACCAATGGACCATATATGACATGGGTGTTATGGGTAATGGTCCCCATGGTCCACACACCACATGGGCGAAGCGGAGCCACCTTCGTTAAGGCGCTAGCCCAAGGTGAGTATGGGCAATTTTGCAATTTTGGCATTTGTGGACCCAATTGGGATCGTCACCACGCCAGGTGGCATGGAGATCTTTGAGAGCCAAGGGCATGGGAGTCTCCGTTGGACTCCCGGTGGATCACGTATGGAATGCCGGATCCGATCTCCAAGCCTACGTGGAGATATACTATTGGGAGCACACCGAATTTTGGCTCGTTTCAAGCAGCCAAAATGACCCAATTTTGGGACCCCAATATCCCCCTTCCGTGTGGTCAATTGGCGGCCCCATTTCTCTAAGCCCATAGGGAGCCCGGACCTAAATCCAAGTTGTACACTCAGATATAAGTCCTAGGTCCTGCCTCCTACCCTGTGAGCCATTGGCCTTACCTTGGCCGGGCGAGCCACGCGTGGGAATGACGCCAATTTTGGTGATTTTGGCATCATGACCCCACATGACTCATCCGTGTTGCCCTGATGCCGGGACCTCAGAGGGAACCAGGTTGGGTGAGGGCTCCAGGGGGTTCGTACTCGAAGGGCATAGGGTCAGTAGCCTCGTCCCTACCTCTGGCGGGTCCGGACGAGGGGTCAATTTTGGGGATTTTTGAGTTAATTTCAGTTTGGGCTGAAACAGCCCATTTTCAGCTACCAACTCCTGGGTGATAATGGCGGGGCCATATCTCTGGCTCAGAGTGGAGTTGGGACCTGCCATTAAGGGAGCATAGGGAGCCACTGTCGGTTGGCCTTGGAGCCCCTTGGTTCGCAGGAACTCGCCTCCGGCTGGGCGGGACACCCCCCCTATTGGCAGGGTTTCAGGGTCCGGACTGAGCAGGGCATGGGTTGTGTTTGAGCCCCCGCCCCCATCAGCCACTGAGAGGGTCGGACCTGGGATTGGGATATGAGTTGGGACTGAGTGTCTATGGTCCTGTGATGCCCTTACCCCAGTCCAGTCTTAACCCCATGTGTACATATCCTGATGTGTTGCTGTACATACTTTCGTTCCCTCTTTGCAGAGTGGCAAGGATTCTGAAACGCTTTGTCACATGACAACGCATTGATGCCCTTGTGAGCGTAGTGCTTTGCCTGCCTGCTCACTTGCGTGTGTCCACCGCAGCGTCCCGTGGCCGGCCCCCCACGGGAACGCGTCAAAAGCGTTTCACCGCCGCGGGGTTACCCAACCCTCGCGTGCCACTCGGGGCCACCAACCCCGAGCAGCGCGTCGCAGCAGCGCGGCGCAGCTCGCAGCTCGCAGCGCAGCGCAGCGTCTCGCAGCGCAGCGCAGCGGCTCGCAGCGCCACTCAGCGACAGCGCCGAGTTCGTCACGGAGCCCGCAGCGCCGTCCAGAGCACTGCCCTGACCGCGCAGCAGCCGTGAAAGAGGTGCACGGACCAGGACTCCTGCATCAGCCCCATCGGCCGACCCGGAGTCCCATCGGCCGACCAGCAAGGCCGCGTCAACCACCTCCACAACCACCGGCTGACCAGCACCAGCCGCATTTCCAATCCAGTGCTGCAGCACCCTCCTCAACAACCACAACCAGTTCGTTGAGTTGAACGACTGCACATCAAGGACTTCGAGACCATCTACGCCCCCGCTGCCATGGTGAATTGGCAGGAAGCGGGCAGGACGTGGCCGCGGCCCCACCCCCATGCAGCACGCCTGCTGCGTGGGTTGGTTTGGGACCAGCACTACCGCCACAGCAACCCCCAGTGCGAAGGCGGCATGCCCAGGAGCTTCGAGCTCCGCACGGACATCGCCCCCGACCGCCTGCAGGCCGTGGAGGACTGGCTGCGGGCGGAAGGGTACGAGTACCGCCACCAGCAGAGGCGCTGGAGGACGTGGACCCGGCCGGACAGGCCCGGCGAAGGCCTGCGTCCCGACGGGATTGAGGAGGACGAGGACCCCAACGCCTACCCGTCGGGCGCCTCGATCAACGTCTCCTTGTGGGACGTGATCGAGAAGAAGTTCCCCGAACCGGGGAGCGAGCGCAGGCTGCAGGGCAGCAGCAGCGCGTCTCCGGCGACGGAGAAGCGGTCCGCCGGGGACAAGAAGCGGGACCGGAAGTGGCGGGAGTACCAGGAGTCCCTGGCCGCCGAAGCCGCCCAAGGCGCCAAGGGCGGAACCCCAGCCCCCAGTCCCCAACGGCCCAATGGTGGTCACCACCCCGGCTCCACCACCCTTGGCGACTACATCCAGGTCGCCAGGCAGACCCAGGCCAAGCCCCGTCCGCTGCTCCTGAGGGCCCGGCAGGCCCCAGCAGGCCCCAGCAGCGACGTGGAGTCGGCCCACCGCGGGAGGATGCCGGCCGACCAGGCCAGCTCCAGCAGCAGCGTCGCTCCCGAGAGGGACGTGGCGCGCGCCTGTGAGCGCGCCTGTGGGGTGCCCTGCAACCGTCGGGTTGCCCGGCAACGGGCCAGGCAGTACAGCGCTGCCGTGGAGAGCGCCGCCGGCATCGCCCAGGAGGAGGCTGCGGAGTGGGCGCATGGCATGGCCATCCACGCCCAGACCGTGGCGGCCATTGCGGCCGGGCTCACGGCCGTGGCCGCCCATGGGGCAGCGACTGCCCAGGTCAACGGTGAGTTGGCAGCAGCCGACGAGGAAGCCCGCCTGACGCAGGAGGCCATTGCCTGCAAGGAGGCCGAGGTGAAGGCGCTGGAAGAGGCGCTTGCCCAAGAGAGGGCAAAGAAGGAGGCGGAGGAAAGGGCCCACGCCGAAGCGACGGCTAAGGCCCAGGAGGACGCCGCCAAGAAGGAAGCCATCGAGGCCGCGCGACGGAAGGTCGCTGAGGAGAAGGCCAAGACGGAGGCGGAGCTGGCAGCGTTGGAAGCGCAGAAGGCGCGGCTGCTGCAGGCCCGGGAGGCCGAGGCGACTCGTGCTCGGGAGGAAGCCGAAGCGCGAGCCGCTGCAGCCACCGCCGCCGCAATGGAGGAGGCAGAGGCCAAACTCCGCCGCGAGACTCCCCCGGGAGCATCACGAGTGGAGACCCTTCGAAAGCTTTTCGAAGGGGACGCCTCCTCCAGGATGGCGCTGGATGAGGCCGACACGGGCAGCAGTGGGAGCGGTGGCACCACCGCCCGTCGACGGAGGAAGGGCAAGGGGAAGACCCCCGAGAGGCCGCAGAGGCCAGCGGGTGGGCACCCCCACGACAGTGACCCCTTCTTCACCGCCAGTGACGGGGATGAACGAGGCCGTCGACATCGCCAAGTGGTGGCCTGGACGGGCGGAGGCGGCGGAGACGTCCCCATGGAACCGGAAGGTGAGGATGAGGATCCCCCTCCTCCCTACCGGAGCTCGGAGTACTCCGTGACCGAGACGCCCAGGTGGGGCGACATGGACGAGGATGACGACATGGAGTTCGGCATCACGAGGAAGCGCCCATCCTCGGACCCACCGAGGCGACCCGGCGGAGACCCACCGGGACCCCCTGGCGGAGGACCATCAGGACCCCCTGGAGGACGCCCACCGAGTGGACCCCCTGGAGGCGGACCACCGGGCGGGGGAGGACCCCCTGGACCGGGCGGACCCGGCGGAGGCCCTCCTGGAGGACCCCCTGGGGACTCCGACGACCCACCAGGGAACGGCGACCCGGATTCCACCTGGCGGTGGATTGTCTACCTCCGCAGGAGGGTCTTTGCCCTCGAGTGCGAGGTAGACACGGGCAAGGTCGAGATGGCTCGCATCTCCGGGGTCGCCGCGCGCGCGCAGAAGGACCTGGACATCGCCAGGGCCGAGACCAAGTCGCTGACCAACGTCGTCAGCGGCCTGCAGGAGAGGCTGGACGCGCTGGAAGCCCGTGGGAGCGTCGGCAGCGACCAGCCACCCCTGGAGTCTGGCTCGTCGGACGACGGCTGGGGACCCGGACCAGGTCCAGGCAGACCCCACGCCCCCGGCGGAGCCCCCAGGAGTCGCCCCAGCGCCAGTGCCCCCTCTCTCTCCGCCCCCTCTCACCACAGCGCGGGCCGCCGCAACGAGCGCGTGCCGCCCGGCAGTGGCAGTGAGGAATGGCGTGATGAGTGGCTCAGCGCGGAGTACCGCAACCGCCGTGCTCCACCGCGGACACCGGTACGCCCCCGGCGCCCCGCACCACCACCTGGACCACCACCTGGCCCGGTGCCAATCCCAACGGCTGGAGGACGTTATGGTGGACTCAGAGACGAGGTCCCCAGAGGAGACGTGAAGTGGGATGTCGGCGAAGGTGAGGACCTGGACCTGGACCTGGACCTGGAGGAGTTCGACATCAGCCCGCCGCGTGGTGTACGACGGGAGGCCGCTGAACTCAGCCGCCGGCGCCGTGATGAAGATGCGTACATGGAAAGAGTACGGCGTGAACATTTTGGTTCAGCGTACGTGGAGGAACCGCGGCGTAGCCACAGGGAGTCCATGGAGGAGATGGATGTGGCAGCCGTGGGAGTCCGTGGGCGAGGCCGATGGGAACCTCGGTCGACCTCGCGGCCGGCGTTCATGGTCTCTAAGGCCGCGGACGCCGCCGTGTGGGAAGACTTGAAGGACATCAAGCCCCCCATGTACGACGGCAACCCCCTCAACCTCGACCGCTTCTTGGAGAAGCTGGACGATTGGGGGCTGACCGTCACTGAAGACCTACCTCCCGCGGATGCGGAGAGATATGTCTTCAAACGGTTCAGGTACCGCCTGCCGGAAGTGCTCGGCGAGCTATACTTCGTGGCGACCAAGGAGGGGAGAATCAAGACCCTCAAGGACGCCAAGAAGTGGCTCAACGAGCAGGAGCGGGTGGACGCTCCGCAGGTGGCTGCCAAGCGCTGGAAGTCCATCAAGCTTGAGCATGATGGACGGGAGATCCGCCTACGGGAATGGCGTGACTTCCGAGGGAAATACACCCTCTTCCGCCGCAACGTGGAGGATTGGAACGAGGGTGACGAGCAGGCTCGCCTGCTCTCCATGCTACCGGAAGCATGGATCAAGAGGGTCACCAAGGAGGAATCCAAGAGGGCCAAGTCCAACCACACGGTCAAGATGATGCTCCCCAAGGAGTATCATACGAACGTGGTGTCTTGGGCGAAGAAGAACGTGGCCCGGGATGTCAAACGGCACTCCCTGCGGAACGCCCTTCTCATCACCGTCTCGGGCGATCGCGAGAAGACCGCGATGTGGCGCCTTGACGACTGTGAGTTGAGCGGCCAGACCATCCGTCTGCAGCCCATCCCGGCGCGGATGAGCTGCGACGAGATCCTGGATTGGGTTGGCGAGGAGGTACTCAAGGAGTACCGAAACCTCCACCACACCCGCGGGTTGAGGCCCGGCGACCGCGACGTCAACTACGTTGGCGAGGGACCTGGCGGGGAAGACGCCATGGACCCAGCGGGAGCCGGCGGCGATGAGACTCTCGTCGACGATGACGACGACGATGAGCCCGCCGAGGTGGCCGTTTGTGCCTTCGTGGCCAACAACCTGAGCGCGGGGAGCAAACCGGGAAACTGGAAGCCCCTGCAGCAGGGTTGGAGGAAGAAGGAGAAGAGGGACCCTCGCCGCATTGGCGACCCTCCGCTGTCCTTTGGGGAGTTCATACGAGCTCACCCTCAGGGCTGTTTCGTGTGTTATGGGAGGAAGAAAGGCTTCAACCATGACCACCGAACATGCCCCGTCCACAAGGCCGACACGGAGGCTTACAAGAAGGCGCACGGGTCGAAGAAGCGTGCGCCCGCGGGTATCCGGGAAGCCAAGATGGAGGTGGACAAGGACGAGCTGGCCAAGCTGATGTCGTCGGTGGGGACCGAATTGGCCAAGGAGATCCAGGAGATCAAGCGGAACTGGGTCCCCAGATCGGACAACAAGAACAAGGAGAACAACCAGAATGACCAGAACAAGGACAAGGACAAGAACAAGGGTAAGAAAGGGGGAAGGAAGAAGGGCGTCAACGACGTTGAGGCCGAGGAGAACACCCCCTCTTCCACAACCGAAGCCCCCTAGCGGAGCCCCTGCAGCCAAGGGCCCCAGCTAGGGCGGTCGCAGGATGGTGACGTGGGAAGCGCCGAACCATCCCAGTCGGGAGTCGATAAGCACAAGGGGACTGCCGCGGGCGGAAGGCCCGGTCTGGCACCCAGTCGCGGAGGCGGGGTGAGGGCAAGTGAAGGCACGAACCCTTGCACCCGTCCGTCCTTCGCGACCAAGAATGTGTTTGATGTACTACAGGATCTATCCGAGAGTATCGGAGGATCACCCGGACCGCAGCTGGATGCTGCAGATGGGCAGCCTGAGCCCATTGTCCACGACCTGCACCAGTCGCTTGTTGAGCTTCTGGAACGGCCGGAGATCCTGAGTTTGCACGCCGTGCGCCGTGTCGGTCGCGAGCGGCAGTTGCATCTTAAGGTCCGTGCCCTGTGCGGGGAAGTGGAAAAGGTTTTCGACGTGTTGGTCGACACGGGAGCTCAAGTCAGCTTGGTCAAGGCTGGCCTACTTCCACCAGAGTGTCTGACCGACAGTCGGAAACCTGTCAGGCTGAAGGTGGCGAACGGCCAGTACATGGTGGGAGGCACGAAGGAAGCGGCCATTGGGCTGCAGTTCGTGAACCATCGTGAGCTGAGCCGCCCAGACCTCGGCAAGGAAATCCTCCTGCACGGTAGCTTCTACGAGGCCGAGATGGACTGGGACATGATCGTCGGGTACGACTTCATGATGGAGACGGACTCCGGCGTCCTCCCGGCCCAGGCCTCCATGACCCTGTACCAGGACGACCAGCTCTCGTGGCTTTCGTCACCTGAGCACCATGTGGAATGCCAATGGATCCACCCCGAACGCAATCAGCTCGAAGTGGCCGCGCTGGACACTGAGCCCACTGGGCCAGCAAACCAGGAGTACGGCGTAAGGCCCGAAGTGGCGAACCGAGTGGTCGCGGACCTGGGAGCTTCGGATCTGGCCCTGGATGCGTTCTCTTCAGGAACCTCCGCCCATCTGCGGGTGTGTGAGAAGTACTGGAGCGCCCAGGACTCCGCGTGGAAGAAGCACTGGGGTCCGCATCAGGGACTGATGTGGATCCATTGCCCCCGTTGGGACATTCCAAGAGCGATAGCGAAGATTCGCAAGGACCGCTCCAAGGCAGTGCTGGTTGTTCCTATGGGATGCACCGAGGAGGAAAGTACCCGACATTGGGTAGCCTCATTGACCAACATGACCTTAAACAAGGTCGTCCTACCGGCTGGAGAGAGTGTCTATCAGGACGCTAAGGGACAGCCCATGCCACCCCAGAGATGGCCAACGGAATTCCACTATGTGGATGGGGGCCTTGATCAGGCCGACACCACGGACTTCGTGTGTGTCAACCGTATCATAGCAGAACCTTGGAGGCAATGCTTTGCGGTTCCCCCTGTTGACATCGAAGAATCGGACTCCGAAGACCCCCTCACTGAAGAGGAGTGGGATCTGGTTCAGGGGTATATGGATCAGCCCTTTCACGACTGGGGAAACCAGCGTGAGGGCAAAGGCCAGGACAAAGCCTGGTGGGAAGTGGACTCAATCGTCTCTGGTGCCTATGACGGGAACACCTTCGTACAGAGGGTGCTGGATCACATGTCCAGCCAAGACGAGCCGCCTGGCGGTAACCCACCCACCTACGGCGATCTGTTCCGAGGCAAGACCAGAGATGGCCCTTTGGGCCACCTGGGAAGACCACCTGAGCCGAAAGCGAGCGGGGTCGCTACCCCTCAAGTAAGCTCCGTGGTTCAAGTGCCCGGAAAAGCCAAGGCGGAGTCCGATGACTGCCCCAAGATCCAGGCGTTGAGGGCCAGGCTGAAGCAGAAGTATGGCGAGACCTTCTTCAGCGGCAAACCTGTATTCCCCCCACCGGCGCGTGGACCGTATGGCGAGGCCAAGATACGACTGAAGCAGGACCCCCGTGTGTATCGTCACCGGGAGTTTGCCCTGAGGGGCGAGAGGAAAGAGGCCATGGAGAAGATCCTCCGTGACTTCATCCAGAGAGGCTGGCTCGAGCCGTGCCACTCCGAATGGGCCTCTCCTTGCTTCGTCGTCCCCAAGAAGGTTGCCGGTGAGTGGCGGCTCGTGGTCGACTACCGCGGCCTGAACGCCCAAACGCAGCACGACAGCTATACGCTGCCCCTCATTGAGGACATGCTGCAAAAGCAACACCGGCGGAGGATCTTCACGGTGATTGACCTGAAACATGGTTATCATCAGATGCCTCTCGCCGAGGAGTCCCGTGCCTGCACAGCCATGAGCACCCCACTTGGACCTCTCCAGTGGAAGGTGATGCCCATGGGCGTTACCAACGGCAATGCGGCTTTTCAGCGGATGCTGGAGAACCTGCTTGAGCCGGTGCGCGACTGTGCGGACCCCTTCGTGGACGACGTGATCATCGCGTCCGGGGACCCCAGCATGAGCTACGAGGAGCTCCTGGAGGCACACGAGAGGGACGTCACTCGGGTGCTGGACCTTCTGGTTCGGCACAAACTCACGGGCAGCAGTGACAAGGCCACCATTGCGGTAAGCGAGGTGGTCTTCGCTGGCCACGTAGTCGGGAACGGGCAGCGAAAGCCCATACCTGGCAAGGTGGCTGCGATCGAGCACTGGGAAAAGCCCAAAACGGTCTCTGAGCTACGGGCGTATCTGGGGTTCTGCAACTACTACTCGGGGTATATCAAAATGTATGCCGAGTATGCAGCCCCCATGACGACCATGCTCAAGGGCAACCGAGAGGAGACCAAGAAGGGGTCCAAGAAGGCTTTGGTCTGGACTGAAGAGTCTGACCGTGCCTTTGAGGGGATGAAGCAGGCGCTGCTATCCGCAGTGGGTCTGCACCTCGTGGATCCCGACCGAGGGTTCGTCCTGCGCACCGACGCTTCTGACTACGCCATTGGCGCTGTGTTGGAGCAAGTGCTTGACGATGGGAGGCACGTGCCCGTGGCCTTCTGGAGCCGAGTCCTGGCGGAAGGCCAGAGACGGACGTGGACGCCCCATGAAAAGGAGGCGTATGCCATTGTCATGGCTCTCAGGAAATGGGCTGGGTACATAGCCCTCCATCCCGTCACCGTCTGCACCGACCATCAGAGTCTGCAGTCGTGGCACAAGGAGCACGTGGACACCCCCTCGGGTCCCGCCTCCCGACGGGCAAGATGGCACGAGACCTTGGCCAAGTTCGACCTTACGGTTGTTTATATTCCTGGAAAGGATAACACCGTGGCGGACTGTCTCAGTAGGTGGGCCTATCCCGCCAGCAAGGGCATGCAGGATATCTCTGCCCATGGCGATGAGGCTGAGACCGCTGAAGCCAAGAGGATCATTGAAATGGAGCGCCTGATGGAGGAGGAGGGTGCCAAATGCTTCGTCGTCATGGCCGCAGATGCCCCCCTCGCTTCGAGGGTGAGCAGAACGGTCAGTGTACTCGCCCCTGTGGGTGCCGCGGGCGGAAGGCCCGGTCCGGCACCCCCTGTGGGAACTGAGTCCGACAAGCACCTCTTCCCGGAGTCTTGCCTCCAGGACGACTGGACCGACGATTACGCCAAGTCTGAGGCCTTTGCGGCCGAATATAGGGCTGTGACCGACCCTGACGACGGGCAGAAGTGGCCAAAGGGGCTGACCGAGGAAGATGGCAAGCTCTACCGGAATGGTAAGCTGCTAGTCCCGGAGTCCCGGGTGCTCGAGCTGTGTGAAGCTTGGCACCACCACATGCTGCACCCAGGGGTCAAGAAGCAAGCTCTTGACATGCAGCGTCGGTTCGAGATCGACCATATCGTTCTCTACACCGCCATCAAGAAGGTCAGGAAGGGTTGTTCGGTCTGTCAGGCCTGCAATCCCGATAACCGGAACGTCAAGGGGGAACCCCAATGGACCCCGGTTCCTGACCAGCCCATGGAGAGCGTGGCCATGGACGTCTTCTCCATGCCCGAAGTGCACATTGGCAAGGAGACCTTTGACTGTGTGGTTCTCTGTGTGGACCGCCACAGCGGCTACGTTGTAGCCGTTCCGGCACGCAAAAAGGGGTTGCTTGCCAAGGAAGTGGCAGTCATGATGATTCGTCATTGGCTGACCGTCTTTGACATCCCCCGCACCATTTGCAGTGACCGAGGGCCCCAGTTTACTGGTGGCTGGTTCAAGGCTATGTGTTCCCTCATGGGGATACGTCATGCCAAGAGCGTCGCCTATCTCAGCCGGTCTAACGGCCGTGCTGAAGTGGCTGGACGGCAGCTGTTCGAGAAGCTGCGCAAGATCCACATCACCAATCCACGGCGGAACTGGTTCGAGGAGATGTGGCCTGCTCTCAAGGCCCATCATGACACCCCCACTCCGGGCGGTTTGTCCCCTCACCAGATTCTGTTTGGCAGGGACCCCCTGGGTAGGGGACTTCCCTTGTCTGGTGATGGCATGGCTATGGATGCCAAGGAGTTCTTCGCGCGGCAAGAGCAAACGGCGCGGGACATCCGCCAGCAGCTTGAGAAGGAGCATGCTGAGCGTCAGAAGTCCGCCCCGAGCTCGACAGCGCAGAAGTTCAGGGTGGGAGACCCGGTGTGGGTGATCAGACCCCGCCCCATGGGCACCCACCGCACCAAGACCTGGTTCACACCCGGCGAGGTGGTCCGCAGGATTGGTGAGGACACCTACCGCATCAAGGTGGGTCACGGACAGTTCCGGGAGCGCCACGAGAGTCAACTCCGTGAGCGGGAACCCGACCTCCGTGGCCGACATGTGTCCCTGGACTACGCCAAACATGAGGCCGACTCGGACGACGACTATGCCGAGCAGGACGACTATACAGTCGAGAAGATCCTGGCTCAGCGTCCGAAAGCCTCGGCACCTGGAGGTCTGGAGTTCAAGGTTCGCTGGCGAGGCTATGGGCCGTCCCACGACACCTGGGAACCCGTCTCCTCATTCGTGCCGCGGGTCAATACTCCCTTCATGGAGTACATCCGCAAGCACAAGACCAAGATCCACGTTTCGGACTTGGCAGCACTCACCCGGGCGATTGCAGCCAGGGGTGCCTGATCAGCGCCCTGGGCTCTCCCCTGATGCGTTTTGAGCGCTTGTGAGGCCGACGAATCGTCCCTTACTTGCTTGCTCTCTTCCATCTTTCGGTGACAGAGTGGCCATATACCCCCCCCTGCTGAATCCAGAGGAGGATGGCCCCTCTCTTCTTCTATTCGTCACTCACCCCCCCTGCTGAATCCTTGGGAAACCAGGTAGGGCGACTGACCTTCACAATTTTGAGCTCTTGGGGCCTTGAAGCCCATACGACGTTGCGCAACGGATGCCGCTGTCATCGGCATTGCGATTTTTTGGTGTGTGGTCTGGTTCCATGGCATTTGCGGAATCCAGACCAGTCGACGTGTGTCTCGAGACTATATATGCCTGAACTCAGGCGTTATCCTGTCCATCCTCCTGCATTTGCCTTATCCTGACCGTGGCGTGGTTTGGCACTCTGTTCTGAGTGTGTTTACACGCCTATTTACCCAAATTGTTGCTTGTTTTTCTGCCCTCCAGGATATGTGCATCTGTATGTTAAGTGTCATCAGCCCATCGCTGAGGGATGGACTGTTTTTCACCACGAATCGGGATACAGAGGCGCCTTGAGTCGCCGTGTACATATCCTTACAGCCTGGTCCAGCGTGGACCAGTACTTGATTACAGATTCTACTGTTTGAGTGCTCGTGATACCGTGTTGCCCTATTCGCTGTGATGTGTGGAGATCCTGATGGCGCCAGGCGGGAAGCCCAGTTGCCTGACTACACTCCCAGCGGTCCGCCACTGTCAGTCCCAGTGTGAGCCTACCGATTCGCAGACGCACTTGCATTCGGATGGCGGCCTCCGGTGCTCCTGACCTCGGTCAGTCTGCCTGGGAAACTGGTGGTTTGAGGAGTCGACGCCTCCGCCCACACTGCATGAGGACTCCCTCATGTATGGCCTTCGTGGCAGTAGGGCGAGGGAAAAGACGGCCTTGATGCCCGATCCCTTCAGGAGGAGTTCCCTTACGATCTGGGGTTCGTAAGGAGTTCGACTATGGCACTCTGGACTCGCGTCGTATGGATATGGACATGGTGCGCCCGAGGAAGGACCCGTGGGGACTCTCCCCAGTCGGCGGGCCTTGGGAAGCTTGGGGTAGCCTGATGGATCTTTGTGGTCGCTCTCGACTTGTGGGACCACCTCGGTCGTCGTGTGTCGCCTATGTTGGCCGTGTATGCCACTGCCACTGTGGTGGTGACCGTAGCAGCCGGCACCCGGTGCGCCTGGTATGGGTTAACGGGTCCTTTGGATGCCGAACAATCGCCGCCAGGACCCGGGACTTGATACTTGATACTATACATGTGCTACGAGCTGTTACAGCAGCATACCTATCCCACTGTGGGATACCTATTTTACTGTGACTTACTGAAGTGAGGATGTGACACCCCCACCCCCCCTTTCAGGAAGTGGTCCTGGGTACCCGCTGCCATGCGTGGGTGTTATCGAGCCCCCCCAGGGTTTGCTCTAAGGAGGGGGGTGAAGCGGTACCCAGAACCCCATGGCTAGGTTACGGCATACAACCGGTCTCCGGTCCACTAACCCCATGTACGGCGTGTTCCGTGCCGTGAAGCCCCGCATCGGCAACCGATGCACCGCCAGCGGAGATTTGTGTATCAGAATATCAGGAATCAACAGGGTTTTATTTTCATATTGTTTCCGTCAATTTTTACGCTTCCGTTCTGATACTCACTGTTTTGACTGCTGGCGGTTGGTTCGCGACTTTACCGTAACCGCCAGTTTAACTGTTTATAATGGAAATTTTAACGCTATCCGTCACGAAGGCTCCAAAGTCGCCAGGAACTGCATGGATGCTTCCGCAATTTTCATAATTAATACTCGCAATTTTAATCCGAATTTTTCAGGATGTCGAAATCGGATTTTCGACTTCGACATCCCCGCACTTGATTTGACCTCTTTCGAGTGGACCTACGTGCTTCCCTATGCACGAATCAACTTCCCTTTTATCTTGCCCTCCATTTGACTCAGAGATATGGGCAAAACAAAGTTGATTCGTGAGGCCACTTGTGAGGGTCATATCTCGTGCCGCTTGCGAGTATTGACGATAAGGAAACGTGGGATGTATTCACAATACTCCCGACGTATTTTAGGAAGCTTCATATGCCTTGCGTTTCTACACATGCGCGCTAGTGTAATGGATCATGGTCAAGAGGGTAGAGTTTGCGTTATAACTCTTTGGCCATGATATTGCGTGCGTTAAGATAACTTTCGAGTGTAGCGCGCAAGTGTTGGTGTGGCATAGGAACTCTCCTTGAGTTCCTATGAGCGATTGACACAAAGTTATGCCCTTGGAGGGGCATGACATATCGTGGTGGGAGCTACCTTTTTGGGCAATATGTGGTATGTGCCATGTGTTGTGTTGCGTGCCCATTTGGCGGGTCCATTACTCCAAGCCAAGCCCGCCAATGGACCGCATATTGTGCAAGCCCCTTCTCCATACTCCCTACGGTCAATTGCAAGCCTAACCTTCGTGAAGGGAAGCTTGTGTGGTGATCCCGAAGCGATGCGTTGGGAGCAAGGTGTGTGTTTTACAATTTTCCATATTTTCATGTGCCCACTTGGGAAGTAGCGCTCGTAACCTTTCAAGGCGCCCCAAGTGGAGCACATATGTGGGATCGAAGGTCATTGGTGTCAAGTCATTGTGTTTAGAAGGATTAGTTGATTGCACGATCCAAGCCAAAGATATTATAATATAATTATGCGCCTTTCAAGGCACTTTGGTTTGTCTTTGTGCCAATTTTGCCATTTTTGGCCCGTCATGATGTCAAGTGGCGACCGTGTATTTCAACGTTGCGCTCAATTGACATCATGACCCAAGTATGATATGAGGGTACATACTTCGGTGCCCAACATATCTTGGACCCGGCGAATAACTCCTCTTGAGCTTGGCATACCGTGGCCGCCATGTTGGCGATTTGGGACTATCCCAAATCATGGGCTCACTTGGCGACCCTGCCATTTCCAATACCGGAGGAGTTGGGCGACGCCCAAAAGATATGTTGGACAAATATGACTTGATACCAATCCTATGGCACACTCTGGTCCGAGTCGGGCATGTGCCTCATTTGCCCTAACCATGAGTGTGCGCAATTTTGGCCATTTTGAGCGATTTTCCACTTTTGCTGCCCGCCGTGCACTATGTTCTAACCCTCGTGCACGCCGGACGCATGGACCAATGGACCATATATGACATGGGTGTTATGGGTAATGGTCCCCATGGTCCACACACCACATGGGCGAAGCGGAGCCACCTTCGTTAAGGCGCTAGCCCAAGGTGAGTATGGGCAATTTTGCAATTTTGGCATTTGTGGACCCAATTGGGATCGTCACCACGCCAGGTGGCATGGAGATCTTTGAGAGCCAAGGGCATGGGAGTCTCCGTTGGACTCCCGGTGGATCACGTATGGAATGCCGGATCCGATCTCCAAGCCTACGTGGAGATATACTATTGGGAGCACACCGAATTTTGGCTCGTTTCAAGCAGCCAAAATGACCCAATTTTGGGACCCCAATTTCCCCCTTCCGTGTGGTCAATTGGCGGCCCCATTTCTCTAAGCCCATAGGGAGCCCGGACCTAAATCCAAGTTGTACACTCAGATATAAGTCCTAGGTCCTGCCTCCTACCCTGTGAGCCATTGGCCTTACCTTGGCCGGGCGAGCCACGCGTGGGAATGACGCCAATTTTGGTGATTTTGGCATCATGACCCCACATGACTCATCCGTGTTGCCCTGATGCCGGGACCTCAGAGGGAACCAGGTTGGGTGAGGGCTCCAGGGGGTTCGTACTCGAAGGGCATAGGGTCAGTAGCCTCGTCCCTACCTCTGGCGGGTCCGGACGAGGGGTCAATTTTGGGGATTTTTGAGTTAATTTCAGTTTGGGCTGAAACAGCCCATTTTCAGCTACCAACTCCTGGGTGATAATGGCGGGGCCATATCTCTGGCTCAGAGTGGAGTTGGGACCTGCCATTAAGGGAGCATAGGGAGCCACTGTCGGTTGGCCTTGGAGCCCCTTGGTTCGCAGGAACTCGCCTCCGGCTGGGCGGGACACCCCCCCTATTGGCAGGGTTTCAGGGTCCGGACTGAGCAGGGCATGGGTTGTGTTTGAGCCCCCGCCCCCATCAGCCACTGAAAGGGTCGGACCTGGGATTGGGATATGAGTTGGGACTGAGTGTCTATGGTCCTGTGATGCCCTTACCCCAGTCCAGTCTTAACCCCATGTGTACATATCCTGATGTGTTGCTGTACATACTTTCGTTCCCTCTTTGCAGAGTGGCAAGGATTCTGAAACGCTTTGTCACATGACAACGCATTGATGCCCTTGTGAGCGTAGTGCTTTGCCTGCCTGCTCACTTGCGTGTGTCCACCGCAGCGTCCCGTGGCCGGCCCCCCACGGGAACGCGTCACTGGCATCAGTGATCAGGACTATCTCGCCCTCAGGGCGGGGCACTCCCAGGCAGTTGGAGGAGGCAATCTTCTTCTTCAACTCCTGGAAACACTCTTCCTCTCTGGAGGTCCACCTCCAGGGAGTAGTTTTCTTGATCAGGTCAGTGAGGGGTGCAGAGGAGTAAGTAAAATTGTGGATGTGACGCCGATAGAAATTACAGGCGCCCACAAAACTCCTCACATCGTGTAGACCCTTCTTAGGGTCATCGCGAATCTGCATGTCCTGTAGGGGCTGCATCTTAGACGCGGCTGGTTTCCACCAGCCATACCCCACGTCGAAACCCAAATACTCCATCTCCTCTTTCATAAACTCACATTTTTCGAGTTTGATTCGGAGATGGTTTTCTTGACAGACAATGAAAAATTCACGGAGGAGAAGGACATGGTCCTCTTTGGTATTAGTACCCAAACTCACGTCGTCGATGTGAGCCTCCATTTCTGCACCCCGAGAAATCAACTCTTGTACTAGAGGCCTGCGCCTCAGTATGTACAAAATTTTGTTCATAAGCTCCTGGAAGAGCGCTGGGGCATTAGCCACCCCGAAAGGCATAACCTTCCACTTGAAGACACGACCCTTAGGGGTTATAAAGGCCAACAGCTCCTGAGCTGCGGCGGTTAGGTCCACCTGCCAGAAACCAGAGCGTTTGTCCATTTTGGTCTTATACCTGCATTTGGCAATACGCTCCAGGGTGTTTTCCATGTTAGGAATACTCCCTGAGTGGTTCTGGGTTTTCTTGTTGACCTCACCATAGTCTACAACAAGACGTAGAGCAGTCGACCCTGGTTTAGCAACAAGGAAACAGGGGCTGTAGTGATGGGGATAGTCCCCATGTTTATACTCTTCAACGAGGCCAGCATCAATGCATTCTTGGATCTGGCGCTCGATTTCTTCAACCTGTTCCTGTGGAGCGGGATAGGGACGACGCCTCGCTCGCGTCTTTTCGAATTCTGGTTTCAATTTCAGGTCCATCTGGACCAGTTTTTTACAAGAAAGGGGCGGCGGCAAGGCGCCGAACACCTCCTCATAGGTTACCAGCAGTTTCTTCAGGCGGGGATCAAGGTTAAGACTCTCGAGTTTCTGAAGGAAATCCTCCTCAGCATGGAGGTTGCTTTTTCCATGTTCTTTCTTTTTATGCCGATCAGCAATTTCGGCAGGTACAGTACCATCGTCCCACTCAGGGGGACATTGCTGCCCATAGTGTAGAGAATACACTAGAGGTATCTCAGGATCAGGTAGCGTATCGGACTCATCGTCCTCCTCAGACCAGATGGAGTATTTCCAGGTCTGTCTGAGGTATTGCAGCCGCTCTTGGCGCTCAATACCTTCGGCCTTCAGGTACAACAGCCGTCGAAGTTCTTGAGTGTCATGCCCAGACAATGGCATGTTATTAGCAGCAGGCCGTGCCAGAGCCTCAGCACTCCGGGCCACGGGTTCACCTGTGTGCACAGGCTGCATGTGTAGCACTGGTTTCCCAACAGAGGAAGCGGGTTCAGAGGTTGACTCTAGATCTACCTCCTCTAGCAACAGCTGGGCCAGGAAAGCACTATGTTTTAGGTCAACACAGCTGGGATCAACAGAGGGAATAGTGCTGGCGATCTCAGACAGTTGGTCGTCAGCATCCTCTTTTACAGCTGCAGGTTCCAGATAGTCATCAGGAGACTCACACCCTGTAAGTGTGGCAGATAGGTGCTCAGGAGATCGATTTTTGAGATCATAAAGGGTCAGGCCACGATTTTCGGCCATGACCTCTTTTAGTAGCACCTGGTCCAGGTCACACAGGGGTACAGGATTGAGAGATCCATCGATGATGGACAGGAAACTGGCCCACTCAGGGGCCTGCATAGCTGTGTCTGAGTCTTCAGGCACATGGATGGGGCCGGCGGGGAGTTGCACTCTTCCCACGGTCATTCGGTCTAGCATACGGCGCCAGTAAGCATGTTCACTAGAGCAACCCCAGTCAGGGGTGCACATAACAACCCTTCCTCCCTCATAAGCGATCTTGGTTAGAACCTTCGCGAGCAGGGAGAAGGGAGGGTTAGCATACGCTAGGCCCATTGCTTTCCAGAAGAAACGGAAAGCATTGTTCAGTTGTTTCGAGCAGTACAACTGCATGATGTGCTGTTGTTGGCTCGCAAACAATTCCACCTGGATCTCATCCAGGTTTACCTGAAGGGCCGCCAGTCCATTTTCAAGAACGTGACGGGCCAGTTGGTAGTTTTCAGTACGATAGTTCGTCTTGGCTGCGTAGCGCAGCCCAGACTCTTTTCGTCCTGACAGCTCCAAAGGAACGGAGAATAGCCCACTGCCAAAGTCGCAGTGCAAAGAGTAAGGATGCTGTAGGGACAGCATTTTAACCTGGGGGTTTCTTCTTAGAAAGTCAGTGCCAATGACGATGTCAAAGGCGTCAGTGTCCAACACTCTGCAGTGTTGGGTCACGGTTTCGTCGCCCAGACATATGGTCACATCGACCCCCCCCAAGGAATGGTTGGTACGCCCATCCCCTACTCTTATGGCCACGGTCTTAGTTTTCTTGAAAGTTTTAAGCAGGCGCCGGGCCACTATGGAAAGTGTTGCACCGGTATCAAGCACTGCTCGAAAAACCTGATCCCCGATTTTCACGAGGATCCAGAAAACCAAGTCCTCCTCTTCGGAGCCGCCCCCCTATTCCTCATCACGGAATTTCACATCCACCCCTGCAGCCATGAGGGACTTGGCCATCCAGGCCAAGCGCCTCTTCTTAGAATTATTCCCCTCAGGGGTAGCGTTATCCCCTTGGGGGCGCTTCTGGGGGACACCTGCGGCAGGAGCGGGTGTAGCAGCAGGAGTGGGTGTAGCAACGGGCGCTGATGAGCGCCTCTGGGGGTTAGGGGGTCCAGTTTTGCCACCCCCCTTGCCACCTCCTTTACCTTTATCCCCATTAGGGGGATTTCTGGCGGGCGTCTGGGTCTTCTGGCGCTCCGCCTCCTGACGCTTGAGTTTGTCACTCTCGCGTTTCTTGATGTGGCATTCGTCCTCATAGTGACGACGTTTGCCACAGTAACCACAGGTGATGGTACACCTGAAGTGGTCCTGATGGGTCACAGTTTTCCCATCTTTAGTATGCTGCTGACGTTTCATCTGCAGCATACAGCCACTGCGGAGATCGCAGTCAGAGGCATGACAAGGTCCCCCCTTGTCATTGACAGGTCGGCAGTAAAACAGGGGGGGTGTGCCTGCATCAGTTGGAACCTCGTTCATGGCACGTAGGTTGCCCCTCCCTTTACCACCTCCCTGGTTGGTGTTAGTGGGATTTTTATGCCCCTTCCCTTCGCCACGTTCGGGGGTAGGGGTACCACCTCGTCCCAAATGCTTCTTGAATAATTTCTCCATGTGGGAGTCATTCTCTCTCTCAAGAGCTAGCTCAATCAAGAGATCCACCAGTTCATCGTACGAGTGTATCCTGCTCTTCCTCTCAGAGGTGGAGCGGCAATCATCCCACGTACGCTGGGGGATCTTACTCATGAGCCACAGGTGGGGCTCAGTGGCTCCGTAGGAGCCCACGTTCATCCTCGAAAATAAGTACTCCAAGTCGCACACATACTCAGAAATTCGCGCAGCGGATGGAAACTCAGGGAGCATAGGTAGCTCCTCGATCTGTGTGCGTACGCTGAGGTCAGTCTCATAGACTGGGAATGTTTTCTCTAACCTCAGGAGTACCTCTGCCCAAGTAGAACAGGTTTTCACAATCTGTTTGACCTGTTTTTGCAAAAATTTCTTTTTGCATGAGCGTTTTAGCAGTGTACATTTGGTGGCCACATCCACATGGGATTGGCCAGTCAACAAAAGGAACTCTGCAAATTCTTCTGCCCATTCAGGCAGATTTTTGGGGTCGAACTCCGGCAGTTCCAGCTGGATGTTCGCCTGGGCAATTGGTCTGCCCGTCTTCCCACCCCCCGGAGTTAGGCCTGAAGGCGACACGCCGGCAAGAGGGGCCAGGGCTGACAGCCCTCTTCTCTCACTCTCTGTGACAGGCACGTCCTGTAGATCCGCCATAGGCACAGTCCTGGCACGGGGGTGAAAGGGGCTGGGGCAGGTGACCTTAGGCAACAGCCTTGAGACCCTCGATCTCTTGAGATCTTCGGCCAGGGTACTCAGTCCTGGAGAGAGAGAGAGCAACTCAGGCTTGGGTAAGGGTTCTGCAATACCCAGTTTAGCCTTAATGGCCTCCGATAGGGCCGTCACATCTGGATCTTCTGATCCAGACAGGAATTTGGCCAGCAGCTCGGCCGTTTGATCCAGGGCACCGTAGGTTGGCCTTGGATGATGTTGTTCTTCGACTCGTGTTGGGCCCACTTCGGGAGCCCTTGGGGTTGGATAACATGGTCTTGGATACTCAGGTCTTGTTCGTCTTGGCAGGGATGCAGTGGACGGAGGACCCGAGTGCGCGTAGGACCCTAGGTCTGTACGTGGTATGGATCCATGTACAGCCAGTGGCTCCTCTCCATCTTCCCCACGGATGGATTTGTAGTACTCCTGATGTACGATGTACTCATCCATCTTCTTCCTCAGCTCTTCATACTCCTCAGGTCCTTCAATGGCAGTTGAGGATGAAGCTGGACAATTTGATCTTGATACTGAGGCAGCTACACGTCTGTGGAGGTGACTGAAGCTATCTCCACTGTGTGCTGCTAAGGCCTCGGTTGTAAGGCCTTTATTCTCTTCCGCCCTTCTGCATTCTGGATCTCCTTGGGACCCAGATGCGCCACTGAGATGATGTGGAGCTCGGTGTGGTGGTTCACTCATTGGGTGGGCCATGCTGCCCATTTGTACTTGGACAGTTCGGATAGGCCAGGTCCTGACGCTTGGCGTGGACATGATGAACTTGTTGTTGAGCTTTTGTGCTGCACTTCTTCTCAGGGTCGGTTCAAAAGGTCACAAGGGACTGTCTCTGCTACCGGAAAGATGTCCTTGAATTATGCCCTAGGTCTTTTGATGTATTCCTGCAGGTTTTGTAGTTGAAAACCCCAAACCAAAGCAGCAACTAGAGCAAGGACTGAATGTGGATCGAATCAATGATTGGTTTTGGAATCCAGTGTAACACAGAAGGGCTGCAGATAGACAAAGCAGGTTTATGCACATAGATTCAATCACAAATGGATAATACAAAAGATTTTATATGACAATTGGTCTGACTCTTGCCTCAGAGGTTGCATTAGGCACTTCATGTGCACTCTTTTGGGTGAAATGGTGCTGGTTAGGACTGAGGGGCATAGATGTCAGGACCACACAGAAAATGACTTGGCCAAGCAACTGAATTCAGAAACAGTTACAAAGTAGGACCACAATAAGTGGTAGAAACAATTGAGTATAGGGGTCTTGGGGTGGGAGACCACTTAGGCTTAACCTCCAAGGCCAACAAGCATGAAATGCCTGATTTATTTTGGTATGTCCTCCATGAAGGAAGGTACCTCCGCTCAGTTGAGTGGTAGGGGTGAACTTCATGGGGGGGCTAGGGTCACAACCCTAGTTACTTTGAGAAAGTGTACTTTAGGCAACAAAAGAGAGATAAAAACACTTAAGTTTGTCTTAGCATCAACAAAGGGTTTTAAGGGGGGCTTAGCCTGGATCAAGCCCTCCAAGAAATACATGGCAGTGACTTTTTCTTACTATATCTAGGGCATAATTCAAGGACATCTTTCTCCACGTAGCGATGGACATGTAGCAATTTAGAATTCAGTGTAGGGTACGCATATAGTCTTGTAGGGCTCTGAGATGATCTTGATATATAACAACAGCACTTTAGCATACTGTTTGTTAATTGTTGTGTTTGCAAAGCCATAGTTCTGCCCGGCTCCTCTTAGACTTGATTGTTAGCTCAATGTTGACGCTACGGCTCTCACGGGGTAAGTAGGATGCTTTCTAAGGTTTTGACCTGGTAGTGGATGAAAATGACCGGTTTTAAACGATTATTTTTACAAAAACCACCGGTTTTGCCGATTAATAGGTTTCAAAATAACCCGTTTTTTTGATAATTGCCCTTTACTAACCAAAATCTTGCCATCGGCAGAAGAGAGCCCATACAAGTCGGAGCATAGTGATCAAAGCTACGTCGAAAGTAGTAATTCACCATCGGCCATCGTTTATTGCTACCAAAGCCTCTATTTAGTGCAAAAATTGGACAAAATGTACTGCGGAAAAGAATCCGAAAAATTTGGAACCATTCCGATTCATTGGTTCAAATCAGTTTTCAAAATAGCCGATTGTGCCAATTGTGTTGAAAATGACCTCCGATTATTGGCGATAACCGGTTTCTCCGATTAATTAGTAAAACCGCTTCCGAATCCTAATGCTTTCGTACCGGATAAGCTACCACCTAGGAGCCAATATGGTCCACCCCATAGCCACTGCGATGACATAATTTCTTGCTCGTGCGGTTCTGCAGAATGAGCAACTTTCGTTGGGATCAATTCCTACGCCGAAACGTTGCGGAGTAGGAACTCTTTATTCTTGCTAAGAAAGTTGTAAATACTTGCGGTGTCACATTCAGTGAGTTGCGACGGCATTTGGGAATGGTGCACTACATATGTGACTGAGAGTTTCAAAATATTAGATATGCGAAAATGTTTAAGCTTTGTTCTTCATGAGAACCACTGCCGGTTGGTGAAGGAAGCATAAGGAATCTTTATGTGGGATCTTTACATACTGAAGTTACAAAATGATTTACAGTATAATAACGTAGACGAAAAACGAAAATGTAAAAATGTAAATGCTAAAAAAAATAATGTGGCCGAAAAATGGACAATGTAAAATGTTATTTTTTAATAGACGGGGGTCTCAGATAATGTTATTGGATGTTTTTCTCAATTTTTGCTTCGGCTCCTAAAAACTCCCTCCCAGGAAAAAAATAGAAGAAAAGGGGGCGGAGGGTTGGAGAATGGGGGAGTTCAGCTAGACCCCTAGTTTGTTAGCCTTTCCCGTACCTCTCTGCCCCCTCCCACCCTCTCGAAGGCACATAGGACAAGTAGTACATCAAAGCAACACTGATTTGAAGTGAACCGATTCAAAAATTGGGCCTCTCTCTTTTGCCTCTCAACTCTCTCACATTCATTAGCCTTCTTGGTTTCACGAGCTTCGCTTGGATTGGGTGTCTTCGGTTTGGGGAGAGATGGAGAAGCAATTGCGTAGGCTTCTTGTTTTCATCTTGTACACCAACATTGAACGATTCCTCATCTTCAACCTGACTTTTCCTTTCAAGAAGGCTCGTAAATAGCATTATCCTAAATGTAAATGTAAAGTAAATCATAATGCTCCAGACCGCACACTGTAAATGTAAATTTAAAAAATAATAATGCAGCCGTAATCCGGCGCGTTACTGTAAATCACTTTGTAACCCCAGTAGCCCGGGTATTACTCCTTTGGAATGTGCAGGTCGATCAGAGGGCGGAAATCCCCACAGGAGGCATGATGGCATATTTGAGAAGGGTCCATAAAAAAGATAGTAGACACTCAGAAAGATGACAACTCAGCTGACGACAACCGGCTGTTGAGCCTTCCGCTTCCGCCGGCGGAGCTACTAATAAGAAGCGCTCCATTGTCTAACCGGAAGAAGCAGGTGATGCCAATCTAACCTGGGGAACATCAATGGCGTATGTTTCTTTCTTTGCCCCCCTTTTTCTTTGAATCCATCCGTAGCCTTATTTGAAGTCACTCTTTTGTGTCAGTTTCCGCTCCAGACACACCCGAATTTCACGTTGTAGACTCAGCTTAGTATCAATCCTGTCTCTGTGCTGTAATTCACCCACTTCAACTTGCATTCACCGCTCCAAAGAGAGTCCAACACCCTGAAGAGGGGCCAACACCCTGCGGTAACAAGATCAACTGATCGAGCATGCAGGCCAATAATCGACCAAGTGAACGGCAGCATTCCATACACCGCCAGCTCCACTTCCATTTTTGTCTGTCCTCAACTTTCTGCAACGAACGTGTCCCGTAGCCGGAAGGAGCTAGTTGCCTTGCAGTATCACACTGCATGCCTCGAAAGCGAATAATTTGGACAGTGCAGTGTGTCGGGTCTCTGTGTTCGAAACTTGTGAAAAATAGCTCCGGGAGACAGTAAAATTTTTTTGACGCATACCGCCCTGTAAGCGAAAATAACTACGCCTGCACAGCAGAAACACAGCGATGCACAGAAATTTCTCTTCGGGGTGTTGTTTGAAACTTTGCATGCCGAAGAAGGAAAGTTTGCAACGTTGTGTCACTCTGAGTCACTGTCCGTGTCTCCAGGCAATCTGGCGTGCAGCATGCATTTTTGCACCTATTCAGGTACTACCCCCAGGACAATTACCCGGAATACCAAAATCAATTCTACGGCTACGGACAACCACCGCACGCCCATTATCACCAGCATCATCGCATCCCTCCCGGTTCTCCATACTACAATCCGCAACAATACCACCACCACCAGTACTACCAACACTACAACCAGTACCAGGGTGAGGGATATCCACCAGGCTATGGTTATGGTCAATACAACGGTGCTGCACCGCAGCAGCCACAGCAACCTCGCGCAGGAGATTCTCGCAAAGGTCTAAACATTGTTGATCCCAAGGAGAGAGAGCAGCAAAGGGCGGCAGCGGAAGCCAACGGACCCGCCCCGTCTCCAACGTCTGGTCCCAAAAAGACGGGTACCGCCCTTCCTATCAAAGACCCTGTCACAAGGCAGCCGATTAACTTGGACCAGGTGTTTTTTCTCTGCGTGAACGCTACACGGTGATGCACTCGCAACCTCGATGGAATGAGTCCATAAAATTTCTGCACATGATTCTAGTGCCCAGAGCCCGCCTGGACAACCATACATGCAACACATGTCTTTTTATCTTTTTGCAGCCCCAGGCACAAGCGGCGCCAGCGCCACAACCACAAGCGCCGCCGGCAGAACCTGCAGCACAGCCGGCCGCAAGTCCTCAAGCGCCACAGAAAAAGAAGGCGATTCCTATCCTGGACCCAGTTACCCGCAAGGAGGTGACTGCGGCAAACCCAACTGCAGCGACGAGCGCAACTGCAGCGCCAACAGCCACGGCATCTGAAACATCTGCTTCGACACCTTCCCAGCAAACTGTTTCATCCTCCTCAGCGTCGGCTCCTGCACCAGCAGACGGTGCCGCAGATGCAGACGCAAGCGCAACCAAAACTGTCGATGTACCGACAACTGCAGATGCACCAGCAGCTGCGGAACCTGAGGCAGTGGAAAGTTCAACGCCACAGACGCCACCCGAGGAGCCCGAACCTGACACCGCCACCACTCCAGTTCCTGGCCCCGAGACCAGTGCGGAACAGGCTTCTGACACACCTGCTGAACCGCCAAAGGCAAGTGTCCCAACTGCTGCACCAGAAACCCTCGTCTTTGCGCCCGGTGCCACCTGGGGTGTGCTTCCAAAACTACCCAAACAAGACAGCGCCGACCCATATTACACGGGTGCGGCAAGTCACAATACCAGCTCCTCTGTGGAAGAGGAGAAGTCTCGGGCGCCTGCGCTGGTGGTTAAAGAGGACAGTGACAGCGAATATTGCACCTCAGGGAGCGATACCGAAAAGCCAACGTCGTCCATCTCTGCCTCGGGTCGGCGCGTTTATGATTTCGAATTTCTACTTTCAATCTCCACGGTATGTCTCCTTGTCGTTACAGGAAAGGCGAGACGAAGCGACAAGTAACAGACTTACAACTCGCTGCACGTAAAATTTATGTTGACGACCTCTGAAACTGTTTCCAAACCTCACCGCGTGAAAACGATGTTGCAGTATATTTTATAATGTTCCAGTGATTAAAAAAAACCAACGTCGAACAACTTTGAGTCTGTTGTTTGCTACTGTTTTTAGAAAGCTCCGCCTCCACCCGAGAACCTGCGCACTTTTGAAATTTATATGCACGATGCAAGGAATCGCAAGAGCCAAGCGGTATGCGTGCTTGTTTGCTGTGCAAATGTGCTGCAATCACTGCTGCTTGGACAGCTCGCAAGGGTTGCTGAGTGTGAGTAGCAACTGCAGTGTGAAACGACCATACTTCGCTTTGCTGCACTCTGCGGGCGCCGCACTGGCCGTTGTTTCTTGTTTCAGACGACCCCTGACTCCAAATCGAGAGATCGACGGGGATTCGGTAACAAGGTGGCCACACCCACCTACGGCAGCAACAAGGTGTGAAGGGAGTGAAGGGTTGGACAGGTGTTGTGTCGGTGGCCTTGCGTGCAGATATTTAAGTTAAGCTGACTTGCGCACGTCGCCGGAAATCGTGTTGGCAATTCGTATTCTTGTTTTCAGGCTGCTGGATCTTTCGATGGAGATATGCGAAGTAAGATGGGTAAAGTTTTCGTGGTATGCTGCCATGTGAGGGAGGCTCTGCTCACGGATGCAGGACGTCGTTTACCTTTCCTTGCCGACAACCGCGGCACTTGTTTTCTGAAGGTGACATATCGCCTGACAGACCCTCTGCCTGCAAGCTCCAGAAAATAGAATCCGCCCCCCCCCGAAAACCTCAGCGAAGTCGCGTTTGATGGGTGGAACGGTTGTCTCCGAGCGCACAGGGCATGCAACCAATACGCACGTGGCAAATATTCTATTTCTTTTAAGGCAATTTTTCGAAACATGCACGACGCGAGCAGGGGCAAATGATTGGAAAAAGTAGTTCAGACCGTACTGGCCTTTGTTCCCGAACTATACCCGATCACCGAGCGAAAGCCTTAACCAAACCAGCCAAGCAAACCCATTACCCTGTTTTGCCCTGATGCACGCCTCTGTGTATTGCAGCCGGGGCCACCAGGTGGCAACAAGCAGACGTTCGAAAATCTATCAAATCGTGCGGAAACTGCTTTCAACCTGAAGAATTCCGGGAACATTAATGCCGAGGAGAAGATTTTGAAGAAGGTCAGAGGGTATGTGGTGTTTGTTTTCCTGGAGCTGAAATTTGGCAGTCAAGTACCTTGGCAGAAAAATTTCCTTGTACTTAGCCACCAGTAGTAGAAACGCTTATTGCATTGACGGTCCTTAGGACGAAGGGATTTCATCCATCCGGATTTTTTGAGGAAGGTCCAAAACGGCGTGCACCCCCTCTTCCTTCTGCAGTATTCTGAACAGAATTACCCCTGAAAAATACGCGGTGTTGTTCGACCAGCTGTGGGCTGAATTGTACAACGAGGAAGACAAAACCGACGAGTCAAAGAGAGTTATGCGGATTGTTCCTCAAGTCATTCACACTGTGTTTGACATTGCCCTGGACCAACCGAAGTTCAGTTATTTGTATGCGGATATTTGTTATCATCTTTGCCGGAAGATTCAAGTCCTTAAGGATCAGCAGAAAGAACAAGATGCTGGAGACTCCAAGGAGAGTGAAGATCCTAACAAACAATGTATGTCGTTCATCCCCACATCCCCACATCATTCAGCGGCGCCCCTGTGTGTTTTTTGCACAATTTGGAGGTACAGAGCGCAGCAAATACCACACCCACACAACCCACAACATCACACCTACACCCGTAGATACATTGTTTGTTGTTTTGGATGCATTTTTGTGATTGTCTGACAACATCAACTGTATCATATTGAGGGGTCGTTGAGGCGGGGGGGGGGGGCTTTTTAGGAGATTGGATTGGATTGTAAAGAAAACAGACAGAGGTAATGCACTCCACAGTAAGGCACAGGTGCATCTTTTTTCTCTTAATTAACCAGTGCCAAACCTGGTTAATTAAACCTCAAGACACACACAGTGTCTCACACAGAAACACAAAGATATCATGTCTGCCTACAGCTATTGTCGATTCCTGGGACCCTTGGGTGCTACAGATTTGGCCCCTTGGAGACTCTGAATCCCATAGCAAAGAATTCACACCCTCTAACATCATGTCATGGTGCATAAGAGATGGCGATGCTGAGGCATCCATCCCAAGTCAAAGAGAATCAGCAAGCAGGCCCCAGTAAGCAGATGCACCCCAATGAGAGTCCAAAAGGAGAAAATCACCTTGAAGAGAGGTTGTTAGATCAAGCGCAACTGCAGGCGTCATACCTATTTTGGGGCCATCCGCGTAGCATGCCCTAGTGGGTGATATCTGATGTCCAACCCCTTGTAAAATCATCATTTTGGGAGACAACATGGTCTTTTTATTTTTGACCCCTCTACCCCCCCCCCCCCTCCCAGCCTGGAGTCTTCGTGATGATCTCATACCGGGCACTGATCAGGCCGTCAGGGGAGGACGCCATGGCATTCTGGATTCCCACCTAGGAAGGTGGATGCCCGCGGCAGTGCGGATGCCCGCAGTAGTACGGATGCCTGCTTGTCATAGCAGAAGGTTCAAAGGTGAGAGGCCAATAGGCGCCGCCGCAGGCTAACAGAGCCAACCACCAAGGCGTTGTGCCAACCCCCCCCCCCCCCCCCCGGTACCTGGATGCCATTTTGGGGGGGGGGGGGGCTAATTTGCGTATTACGGCCCCTGCGCGTTGATATGGGCCCCAAGTCCTGAACCATTTTTTGATTGTACATGGACCCCTAACCAATGTCGGGGGGCCTGGCTGGCTTACCAAGTAGATTTTTGAAAATTCGATTTTTTCTGAAACCATTCTATCAGCCCTGGGATGGGTTTGGGTCATCATTTAGTGACATTACAGGAATGCTGGGCTATGTAGCCATTCCACCCACGATCTATGGGTACCAAGTTTGCTTCCTCTACATTTTGGTGCATTTCAAGGGGTTAGTAAAATAGTTTAGCCCATGTGGTCATGCTCAAGAAGGCAGGAGTTATGTTGCTACCTGAGAAGGTAGGGGTTCCCCTTTGCTTCCCCGTCATCAAACGTCCATAATTTGCTAGATTTGCATGACGAGGCGCTATACAAATGTTGCTGGTAATTCGGAGCTCTTCCCCAGCTCAATTGCAGTCTTTGTGCTGTTCACTCAGTGGGTGTTGCACAGGCAAGTACTCTACATGGTCATGGAGTGGTGTTTTTTCCCTCTTGTTGCAAGTTTCACTGTTTCTACAGTTTAAAAGGATTGTCCCTGCCCTGCGGCGCACCTGCGGGGCGCAGGTGTAGCCCTCAATATGGGCACTCAAACACACATGGGGACCCACGTAATGGCCATGGGGCCCATTTAGCCCGGGCCATGGGCCCCCCTGAAAGCACTGAACTAGCTGTGGTTGAGCCTGTTTAGTGGAACCAGTAAACTTTCAAAATTTCGACCGCACGAGATTCGGGCGATCATGTGTGGGTATTTCAGCACCCACCTAGTGGCCGCTTGGCCCATTTAGCCTGGGGCAGGGGCCCCCCCAAAGCCCCGAAATTGCTGTTGCTCAGTTGTTTTGTGGCAGTTGAAAATTTTCGAAAATTCAATTTTTCCCTCACTCCTCTCTATTGGCCCTGGGATGGGTTTGGGTGATCATTAACACCCAAGGGGACCCAGGCAGTGGCCTCTGGGCCCATGTAGCCCGGGCCATGGCCCCCCGGGAGCCCTTAAGACCCCCCCCCTGCCCCCCTCCAAGGATGCCTCTGACCAACAGTTAGTCGTCTCTCTTCGCGATGTCTTGCCAAAGGCAATAGAATTTAAAGGGGCGAAAATTTGGGAGCTAATTGTCTCAGATTGTTCATTTCTGAGCAAACAGTGTGAATTTGCAAGCACGGGCAAACATGTGACCAAGGCGAGTTTGTTGTTCCCTCAAACTTCCAACCAAATCCGGTTTTTCAGTCCAGCAACAAAAATTAGTGGGAACTCCTCCAGAGAACTCTGCGCCAACCCAACAGAGGTGGTCATGCTTGGTGTTTTGATTGACTCCCTCACAATGGAAATTGCACTGACATCTCAAGGGAGTGTTGATGTTATCGAGGACCCTGGTGTCCCAAGGACCTCAGCAGAAAAGCATCGCCACACGTTTGATGAGCAGTGTCTGCTCATCACAGCGGTCCACTATCTCCCAAAGCCATATTAGTCAGAATGTTATACATGTTTCCCCAGTCGCCAATACCCTGAGTAGGCAAATTGTTTACGATCCTCATGTTCACCTCATTATGAGCGTATGTGAATGCCCCTCCTCTTTTCACACATACCTCAGCTGTTTTGCATGTAGTTCAGGAGATTGATTCTGTACTGTCTGTATCGTGTCAGTTTGGTCTGTTGGCATGTTCTGGGGTTCAACCAGGTCTGGATTGGAGAAGGAGGAGAAAAGTGCACCCGTGTCAGACTGTGGAGTGCATTGCCTCATTTGCATTCTCCTGCATTTGTTTTGTCAGTGTTTGCCTTTTTTATCAATTTCAATCTCTGTTCATTAATAGGTTTCACCCCCCCCCCCCCCCCTCAACTGCCCAGCCATTCCAAAAAGTTGATGCTTTGTTGGAACATTTTGCGTGTCAAGGGGATTTTTGGCGCCACTCGTGACCCGATTAGTGCAAGTGTGTTCATGAAGTATAAGAGCACAAACAACTGCACTTTTGTCATAAACATGCCGCATTTTAGTCACATTTGCAGAAAAGCATGCCCCCAATCAGATTTTGATGTTGGTTACCTTTGCCTCAGTGTGTCTAGTGGGCTTGGGTGGCAGAAAATCAGTCAGACAGTGTGGGCAGGTTGGCCCCTCAGCATTATTAACCCCCCCCCCCCCTCTCTTCCCACTGTGTTGTGGAAATCACAATTTTTCTGTAGTTGTGTTTGTTTCTGTTTATCTTTCTATCATTCTTCTTCTCCAGTTTATTAGGTCTCACCCTTTATCTTCCACCAACTGCTCCTGCAGTCTGACTGTTTGAAGCAGCCATAATCACAGACCATTACCTGGTGACTGCAGCGCTGTTTTGCTTGTTTCACAGCTGCTACCCTGAAGGAATTCCGTCGCATCCTTTTGAATACGTGCCAGGAGCGATTTGAGGAAGGTTCACGCCATCAGCAGGTTTGCACCATTTTTGTGACAATGGAGTTTGCAGCTGTCGTGTCTGCACCAAAAACCTGCCCACGCCTCATCAGGACTCCAGCATAAAGAGGAACACGTGGTTACCCAGTGTTTGGCTTTGGGGCAGCATGCGCTCCCTTGGACAGCGAAAGACAGTAGACAGAACCTGGAACACAGCACCAACCCCCAGACTCTGCATGAACTGGGTTCACGAGCTCATTTGTCAGGTTTTTATCGGCTTTGCATTGTGCAGACGGTTATCCCAGACGATGCTCCTGAGGAGGAGCGGGAGCGAATTCAAAGGGAAGAATACCGCTACAAGGCGAGAAGCTTGGGCAATATCAAATTCATTTCAGAGCTGTTCAAACGATCCTTGCTGTCCGAAAGAATCATGCATATTGTCATCAAGATTCTGCTGATTGATACAGACCACAGTGACCCCAGGTATGTGCTGTTTTGGCGCTCAAGCAATACGTTGAAACACAATATATCTGTGTTTGGGGGGGGGGATTGAGGATGGTCGTCATGTGCAATGGGACAGATGCAGATTGGTTGCATGGAAACAACACCAGCACATATGGACGGCACGCAATGCAGCAGCAGCAGCAAACACAGGGCATTTGCAAGGGGCAGCACACCAAGCATGCAGACAGCAGAGAGCACAAAATAAAAACAGTGTGGCTGGGGTGTGTTTTCCAGGCATCGAGCTTCAACCTTTTTATCCCCCCCTTCTCTACCTGTGAAATTAGTGTATCTGAGCATTCACCGTGGCATGCTGTTGTAGAAACCTAGACATGTGGTTGACACTTGGAGCAGGCAAGTGATAGACAGGCCAAATGCGAGTGGACACGGGTTGTTGTGGGGCAGATCAGGTTTGCATGCACAGACGGACAGGCGGCAGGAAAATTGGTGCAGCGTACTCGTTGTGCAGACGAGTGCGCATGAATGGATAGAAGGGTGGCGGAGGCAAAAGGCACAAAATGTCAGACAAGATTGACACATGGTGGAGCGATGGAGGATGAACGAAAAGCATCCTTCTCTTTTTTGTTACGCGACACCCCCTTTCAGAAAATGACGAGAACACAATACCATGGCTTCTTGCCAAAACCCCCCTCAAAGAAAAGTGTGCGCCACCTATGCAAAAAAAAAACACGCGGCCTACATTTTATGCTTGTTTTTTTTTGGTAACGCGACCTACATCCAAAAAAAAGTGCATGCGACCTACGCCAAAAAACAAAAATGAACGCCAAGGACTCCCACGCTTTGGTGTGGCCCGTCCACCTGGGGTGATGGACTCCCACGCTCCGGCGGGGCCCCTTGAGTTGGGGTTATGGACTTCCATGCTTTTGATTTGGGGTGATGGACTCCCACGCTTCGGTGTGGCCCCTCGACTTGGGGCGATGGACTCCCACGCTTCAAATTCAGTGTGGCCCCTCGAGTTGGGGTGATGGGCTTCCACGCTTCGGTGTGACCCCTCAAAGTGGGGTGATGGGACTCCCACGCTTCGGTGTGAGCCCTCGAGTTGGGGTGATGGACTTCCACGCTTCATTCAGTGTGACCTCTCGGTTTGGGGTGTTGGATTGCCACGCTCTGGCGGGGCCCCTCGAGTTTGGGGTGATGGACTCCCACGCTTTAAATTCACTGTGGCACCTCAATTTGGGGGTGATGGATACCATTCTTTGGTGTGGCCCCTCGAGTTGGGGTGATGGACTCCCACACTACAGTGTGGCCCCTCGCCCATATGAGGTGCTCATCATGATTGCAAACAAAAAATGCAATTTGCCCTTCAGTCTTTGGCGAGCGACGAATTTGTTGCCGACGCCACTGGCTACAAAGCTCAAGTCAGTGATGCCAGTTGAATCCAGCTACCTCAAGCCAACTACATTCTTCCCATGTGAACATAATGGTCATAATGGTGTGGAGCCAACTACAAGAATCAGCAAACACACGCTTGCAGATCAAATCAGATTTCGAGCCTAATGACTGAGGCTTTGCACGTGGATTGGTGTTTAGCACACAAGCATCATGGATATCCTTCACATGGTGCTAGTCTTGCTCGTCAATAATTTTTTTGCACCAACCAACCCCCTGCGCCCTTAGGATACGCCTTGGGGACCTAGAATCGCTTCCCATGGATGAGCACCTGTGGACGGGTGTCATCACCCTAGTTTGAGGGGGTCACACCGAAGCGTGGAAGTCCATCACCCCAAATTGAGAGGTCACACTGAGGCGTGGGAATCCATCACCCCACTTCGGTGTGCTCCAATATTATTTCTTTTTTTCCGCCATCTTCAAGGGATGAGTATAAACACCACCCTTTACGCCACGGCTCCATTGCTTTGCCAAAGGTACCCAAAATGTCTGTTGGGGGCTATGCCTCACTCTCTCCGGTAGCAATGGTGGTTCTTGTGATTTTTCTAGTTAATCTTTTTTTCCATACGCCGACTGCAACCCCCCCCCCCCCAAAAAAAAAAGTGCACGCAATTCATGCCTAATAAATTTTTGTCGTTGAAAAAGACAGCAATTTGCACCACCAAAAAAAGATGGGCTATGCCTTTCCGCATTCAACCTACGCTTTCCTCATCTACCCCTGCCAACAAGGCCACCCACAAGACTCACCAACCTGAAAATTTTTGGCCTGGGAAACCAGATATTTCCCAAAGGACCGGATTGAGCTTTTGCCTCAATGACGCGGGATCTGCCCTGATTGCTCTTTGGTGATCACCCCTGGTGGCTGGTCGATAGAATTCTGCATTCCATCAGCCTGCTGGTTGTTGCAGGAATTTTGAAAGCATGGAGACGCTGCATGAGATGCTTCAAGCGGTTGGCAAGAAACTTGACCGAGCGCAGGCCAAGCAGCATATGGACAATTATTTTGAAAAAATGGAGGAAATCGCTCAGACCCATCCTGTGAAGCGGATCCGGTTCTTGATCTTGAACATTGTGGAACTCCGGAAGGCAAACTGGGTCAGCAGGGCAGATCAGAAAACCACTGTCCCAGAGGATGATGGTATGTTCCGCGTGTTTGGGGTGGTTTTGTCCATCAGATGATGCAGAGGAACATTGCAAAACGACATCCCTTTCCCTGCTTCTACTTGCATATCTTCTTCAATCTGCTAGAGGGAAGTGTGTTCACTGATGAAACGCGCCCCGTTTTCTGCGTGGTTGGTCACCTTCGTGTGTTTTTTTAATCTGCCAGTGAACTCACCGTAGTAGTGAGCGTGAAATCCCTCAGTCCGTGTAAGCAAAACAGTTGAACGGCGTTTTTTCCATCCCCAGTGCGTTTCATCGGGTCGTGGCGTGGCCTGAGAGTTGGACTCTGCTTCATTATCTGTTGTTCCCCTGGAGCAGGCCTCTGCTTAGTGGCCTGTTGACTGTACCCTGGTGGGGGGATGGGTCAGAGGCCAAAAAAAAAAGTCCGTGTACTTAAAATCGGCTCCTTTGATGAATGGCATTTTCCCCCTGAGGAACATTTTTCATGAGTCAGCAGGGGCTGGCCAGGGCCCCAAACGCCTGTCCTCGAGGACGGCCGGTCCCAGGCATTGCTCGGCCCCCTGGAATGCAAGGATGAGCCCCACAAAAAACAGCGCTAGGAAGGCGTTTGGTGCAAGGCCGAATGGAGCCAGCAATCGCATCCCAGTAGACGAGGAATAGTTCCCAGAATGCGTGCCACAACCGTTAACCTACCGTAATGGGTACAAGGCCCCGGTTTCGCTCAGAGCTGACCAGGTGCCATGTACCATTGGTGTACATTTGAATGTTCCATTTTCGTTCTTTCCTCTCCTTCACCTCCGCAGCATATTTTGTTCCTGCTCAGGTCGAAGGATCTCCAAGACCTACAGCTGGAATGGGGAACGAGTCGAACCACAGAGGGTTACGTCCGCGAATCGCCCCGACCGCGGTGGGATGGGGAAGGATGCCGGCAAAGGCCGACAGCAAAGTGTTGAGAGCGATGGGTTCAAGACTGTGGGAAAAGCTGCCAAAGTCTGTCCCACTCAATCTATTTCACTGTTTGAGTGCAATAGGATCTGCTGACAGTCCTCCGCTGCGTGTTGCGGATGATGGGCCGTGGAGGTTTTTAGCGGCGTGGGGCTGTCATCCAACCCTGGCCGATCATTGCCCAGGATTGCTGATCTATTTCTCCGTGAGTTGTCGTGTATTTGTTGACAGGCATGAGGGTTATGGAGACTTTTCCCAAGCATTTTGCAACCGCAACGCAGACTAATTCCTTTTGAAGTTTGGGCCCCCTGAAGCTCTCTTTCTTCCCATGCTCAAAGATGCACATGTTGGGCCACCACCCAGAGACGAATTGGTGCGTGCAACGCGTTGCTGCGGGGCACCGTAGTTGTGCGCCCCGAATGCGAAATAATGCACAAATTTCCTGCACGACTACACATTGGGGTTTCCCACCAAAAAGCGAAACAGCGGAGCACAGAAGCAACATCCAAAAAGTTTGTCTCAAGTCAGCATGGTGCGCTGAAAACACTGTCATATCGCAGTTTGCAGCGTGTGAGTGTTGGATTGTAATGTTGGCGTATGAGCTAACGACTGTTATCTTCCTCCGCGCATCTGCAGAACAGCGTCTGGAACTCCAACCCTCCGAGTACCCCGACCAGTCTCCCCAGTCCGGGCAGTGGCTTTGGAGGCAGAAGTCAGGAAAACAAGGCATCCCCCCAGCGCTCTAACCGTGAGCCAGAGCCAAAGGCAACCAATTCTGCTCCCGTTGATGATGGGAACAGTGCAGCTGCACAGAAAGGCCCTCCCCCACTCAAAGACGAACAGATTGCTGCCAAGGCCCGAGGTCTGCTTGAGGAGTTTGCTGCCGACCCAGAAGACAAGGAAAACGCCCTTGCGGTGCTGCGAGAGGAAATTCCGGTATGCTGTGAATTCGTGGCGTTGCGGAAGCATTCTGTCTCATTACTGGTTGAAGTGGGCAGACACTGTGTGTTCATGGGTATCTTTTGAGGGCTCTGACTGAAATTGTGTGGTTTGGCCTTTCATGTCGACGGTCTTTCCTTGGTGGTACAAAGCAGCAGTAATGCTCCTGCTACCATAAAGTATGGGTGTCGGGTATGCTTCAACACAAGATGCGCGCATTTCTCAGCACACCCCGAAAGGGGTGCACCCCATTTGACAAAGGGTCCGCTCTTTCTGACAAGATACCAACTTGAAAAGCGACGCGTGCATTGGGGAATGGCGCATTAAGTTTGACAACGGACGCACTCAATCTGACAAATGGTGCACTCATTTTGACAAATGGCGTTGATCACATAGAAGATGATTAAAGGGGATTGCGCATGGATCATTGTGTCAATGGCAGATCAGGCACCAATTTATTTATTGATGCACCCAGAGCACATGAGCCTCTGTGGACATGTGTGTTACATCCATCCCATGGACGGGGGGATTCATGCTATTCGCATATTTTTTGCATTTTCTTGAGTTCTCTGGCATATTTTTGTCACGTTCAGCACCCATGCTGCAAAATGTCTGGCGTTTCGTGCGCCCCATTTCGGGGGTTGCAAGGGGTTTTGGGGGTTGCCTCCAGGACATTACAACAGGCATCCAAGAAACAACAGCAACCAACCAACGGCCCCGAGGAAATAACAACCACCATTCACGGTCTATGCTGGTTCTTGTGCCACAATCTGGGGATTTTGTGCCAAACCTCCAAGAGATGTTATTAGATCAAGTGCAGGCGTATAAGCACCATATAACCCCCCCTGTTTTTGTTTGCATTTGTGCGTCCTTTTAATCAGGTTTCAGCCTCCATTTTTGGGGTTATTCGCGTCGGATACCCCAAGTATAATATGGGATGTCTAAACCGTTGTAAACTCATCATTTTAGGATAGGAGAGACAGTTATCCCCCAATGAATTACCCCTGCGCTCTGATCCAGACTCGTCCGAGAAATTTTCTTTCCATATGGACCCCCTGGCCAATGACAGGCATCCCCCTGAATCAGAGCAATTTTGCTAAAAAAGCAGATGCAGCGAAAATATGTGACAGTACCTGAGTTTCGCATATTTTCCACATTCGAGAAGCTACAGATAGGAGGTATCCTACCCCATTTCCATTACGCAGACTCAGTCCTACGCGCAGTTCATTACCGGCATGATCCTGGGTGCAGTCAGCCAAAACAAACGTGAAAAGGAGCGTGCAGATCTGCCCAAACTGTGTGCTTTGTATCAACAAGAGGAGCTGGTTGAAGAAAAGCATATGCAGCAGGCCTTTACAGGGGTCATGGAGGTATGTGATGCGGCTGCCTGGGACATTGGATTTTAAGGGAGAGCCCAGCAGTTGCCATGTTTCACGCACACCCCAGTGTCCGATGGCAATGCACTGATTGTCCATTGGATGGAATGCCAGGGGCATTGACATTGGGGTGACGGGTGCACACGTGCGCGCCATTTTGAGCAATTACACCCCCCCCCCCCCAAACCGGAACCCACAGAAAAACCCCAGATAGCAACATGGGCACCAAGAAAACAGCAGATGGGCAGCTGGTGTTCTTACCGTCTGTCACAGTCGATCATGGTTCAAGGTGCGGGCAGTGTTATTTTCCATCCACACTGTTCATCAGTTTCAAGTGCAGAAGATGTTGAGGGTGATGGGGATGGGAATGTGGAACTCGAGGTGGTGGAGTGCAGCAGCATCATAAATCACCAGCTCCCCATTCACCCCCCCCCCCCCTTTGCAATCTCCCAACCCTTGCAATCCCCCCCCCCCCTCCGGGAGACCGTCAAGTCCCAGGGTGTCTGACTAGACGTATTCAGACATGATATACTGTCTTTCTGTCTTCGACACAGTTTGTGTCTTGAGGTTTAACCAGGTTTGGCATAAAGAATAAAGATGCATTTATGCCTTACTGTGGAGTGCATTACCTCAATTTGCATTTCTGATGCACTGTATGTTTTTCTACATCACAATCCATTCAATTTAATTAGGTCTAATCCCCCCCGCCAGACCAAAGTGACCATAGTGGGAAGAAAACGAAATTCACAGAAGGGAAAATCTGGTTAGGCTATTTTTGATACAAATTTTGGTCCCAGACCCCCCCCCCCCCCCCCTCGACCCCCTACTACTTCCTTACGGCGGCCATTTTTGCTGTTTCAGGGGCGTTGGCAACCCCTCTCTCATGGTTCCTTCCTCCTACAGAAAGCCAAGCGTGAGGAACTTTGGGTGGATGTGCCCCGGTTATGGCAGAATATTGGTGTTGTCCTGGGCGGATCCTTTGAGGCCAAAATTGTGGATTTGGAGGTACTTGCGCCCATGGCTGAGGTTTTGGCCAATGGTGACGAAGAAGCCCAGAGCAAGACGACCGATTTCCTGTCTGGAGTGATCCAGTGTCTTGAGAAAGAGGTACGTGTCTGGGGTTTGCGCGTGGTGTTTGCAGTATATCGGCAGCTTTGCAATCCCTTTGGTGCCATTCCATTTGTGTGCATGGATATTTCTGTTCCTACAAGTCCTATAAGTCATATTTGAGTGCTGCTTGTGTGCGACCTCGTGATCATGTATTCAGGAATTCAGTGCTGAATTTGATGGTGAAAAGGCTGGGCGAATTATTGCAGCTGTGACGAAGGCTGCAACCAAAAAGAAGACTAAGGCAAAGCCTCTTGCTACTCTGGATGAATTCAAAGCAGCCGTGGACAAGGTGCATTTCACTCCACCTGTGGGGGCGCTGTTTGGGCTCCAGGCGCACAGGAATGCGGTGCAGGTTTTTTTGGCATTTAAGCACAGCCCTGCGTCCGATTTTCTGATGCCTGATTCTTGTTTGCATTTCATGCCGGCATGTCTGTTTGTCATGTCATGCGGTCTCCCATTCGACCTCATCATCTTCCCTTCAAGTACACAAAAGGAAACATGGACCAACCGCCGTCGGTTGCAGTCCTGCAATCAAAAAAGTTGGGGTTGCCCAAGGAAGAAGCAAAAAGAAACATCTCGGTCCTCGCCATGATGGGACTATAACCACAGAATTTGGGGGAAAGCCATTTGCGTCTGCCACCCCGATTCAGGGGTCTATACAACAACCATTGCACACGCATCGCGAAAGATAATAATGGGTGGTTGTATTCAACAGAAGGACAGGGAAGGCAGAGGGAACCTGCGGATTGAAGATTCCCCCAAAACAACGTCGAATTTACCGTTAATTTCACACTTTTCTTTTGAGGCCCTGCAAACATTGATGTTCTGGTTCATCCGTATCGTATTTGCCTGCATGCGAGTATGGACCCCAAAAAACAAGTTCAGGCAACAAAAGAAGCTGGCATTGCAACAGGCAGACAAGTATTCACGCACCCAAGCTGGCGTCTGGTGTTGAGACCCCAGAGCAAACAAATTTTCCAGACCGACGAATAGAAAACCAGAATGCATACCTGCTGTGCGTTGTGGATTGTTCGGGTGATCAGGCCTGCTGGATTAAGGGATGGGATGATCGGACTGGGCAGAGTGTCGCATGGCTGCATTGACCTGTCTAATAATGAACTGCTGTTGCACCATGCTGGCTGACCCACACCAATTTTCCTGGCAACGTCCGCATGCAGTGCCCACGGGGGGGGGGGGGGGGGGCGGGCCTGGTCCTTGTGTGCGCCCCCCCCCCCCCCCCCCGCGCCTCCCTCCTGAAGTGGCCGAGTGGGGCCAGCGGAATGCAGCACAGGAAAGGGGTGACCCCTGACTAGCGCCAAACGCCGTCGGTCGGTGATGAACCGTCAGCCTGGCAAGCGCTTTTTTTGGGCAATCCTCGATATGAGGCCGAAAACGAGCATGTCATCATGGAGCACCTTGGAATGACCACACCAGAGGTGACTTGTGTCACGCACCAACCATGACGTATCGCTGACTCTCGCATGGCCTAGTGGCAGTGGTGAGGCCAAGGTGACAGCAAGTGGCACAAAGGGAACTGCTCATGTGAATGCGAGTCCTGTGTGCTGCCTTCAGGCTGACTGTGGTATCAACAGCTGAGCAACGTGCTGCATGTGCTGTCTTCAGTGGCAGGTTAAAGGTGGCAAGTGGCAGTGTGCCCTCTTCAGCATAAATTTCACGTGCTGTCACCTGCATCTCCAGAGACCCCTTTTCACCTCAATTTGGTTAGCATTGTAGGGGGGTTACGCCTAATCCAGTAGAGTCCAGAGGGCCAGGAGGGCGAGCCAGTGCAGGGAATGGGAGTGGGCAAGGCTCACACAGTACTTTGAGCAGCAGCCAGACAATGGCCGTTGGACAGAGGGCAATGAAAGCCATGGGGCAGGTGCGGCCAGAGCCTTATGCGGACACTGCAACCTGACCATGTTGAGGCCCCCCCTCCCTCGAGTTGTGAGAGATAGTGGTGCGGGGGCCATGGCGCCAATGCCATTTTCTTTTTTGCATTTGTAGTTGAAGGAGGCACTATGTGTTTGGTCCTTGTTCTGCTCTCTTTGAAGGGGGTACCATGTCTTTGGTCCTTGCTCCCTTTGTGCAGCCCAGTGACAGACCACAGCAAGACTTTGACTTTGAGAAGTTGCATGAAGCCCCCCCCCCCCTGGGAACCGTACCAACAATACCCCCCCCCCCCCCTCCCACCAACCCCCCCCAAGTTTTGACAGATAGCTGGGGGGTGAGTCACATCAGGACCGGGTGTAGTCCCCCCCCCCCCCCCCGTGGTTCCCACATCACGAGTCCACCTGATACTCCTAAAGTCCCAGAATATGTTGCGGCAATCAAACCAACCAGGCTATGGCTGCCCAGGACCTTATCGTTCCCCTTCTGCTTGGGTAGTTTGGCTCTTTTGTTTTGTCCTGTGTGTCTTGCAGATTACCTTCCAGTGATGGCAACGTTTTACTGGCGAGTTGGTTTGCAGCCTTCAGTCGGGACCGTCTTGACAGTTTATACATCCATCACCTTTGCGCTGGTTCACAGTCTGGTGCTCTCTGATTGTTTTGTGCTCTTGCGTTGGCTAGCCTTGGAGAAGGGGCACACAGCATTTTTTGCTTTCCGGTTCACGAGTTGTTATTCTTCTCATCAATGGAATGCTTCGGTGCAGCATTGGCTGAGCGATGCCGGGTCAGCACCCAGGACAGAGATACATTTGCCCTGTTGCTTGTGTCTGCCCCGAATCTGCATTTCGCTCTTTCCTGTTTATCAATGCGAAAACCCCCAGTGCTTTTGTGTTCCAGCATCTATCCCGGAATGCAACCACATGCGTCGCGCGCTGTGGTAGATTGGTTGGGGGTGGTGTCTTGTATGGTGCGCTGCCCAGTACGTAGTACAATTGGGGTCGTACGGTGTGGTATCAAGGGTATCAAGTAGTAAGCCGCGCACCGTGAACGCGAGTGGACTGTGATGTATTGAATGATTCCAGCATGCCGTAGCATGTCAAGGGTACTGCAGAGTGTCAAGGTAGTGCAGAGTGACAAGGGTCGTCTGAAGATCCTAGGCTCCCACGGGCTCCTACAGACTCCTACGGTCCTTAATAGATATGCTTGGGGACCAGCTAATCTTCACTTCGCAGTCTGCACCTGCCTGTCTACTGTGAATCAGTCGATAATCCGTAATGACAGGCCCCCAACAGAGGTATGCGGCCGTGAAGCACCATTGCTCTTTCACAGCAATCTGACCTTCCCCCCTTCTGTTGGCCCTCGTCTCCAAGGGCTCCACCCCATGACAAGGCGCTTGCACCAATGGTCACCATCCTTCCTAACCTTCCCCTCCCCCCCCCTTCTGGTTGGTTTTTGCTCAATGGAAGAGCATCCAGAGGGTGTCCGTGCCTCTTAATGTTAACTTGCTTACCCTTGCTTTTCCCCCTCTTCCACCTGATAGCTATCCTGAGCCGCAACAGGACAGAACTGGCAACGTACCCCCGTGTCACTGTTGGCAAGGTCCGAGGCCCTGCAATCCATCATCAGCCTGGACCAAAGCTGCCACCGGCTCTGTGACCACATGCCACAATCTGCTCCCTGTTTGCACAAGGATCTGTGATATTTCTTGCTTTGGGACTCACATCACATGTCTGCAGTGCCCAGTGCCCAAGATTCCCCGGGGGGTCAGAGTAATGACCACAGGATGAGTCCACTGGAAGACAGGTTCTAGTGTGAGCTGCCTGAAAAAGCGGGGCAGCCCACACACCATTTCTGCTCTAACCCAATCCAATTTCCACCTCAGGCATGCACTGCGACTGGCACTGGGTTCATATTGTTGCCCTCTCGCTGTCGCATCCCTGAGATGGTTAGTGCTCTGCTTGCCCAGTTGCCAGGAGGCAAGCAGTTGCCTGCAAGCTGTGGCAACACCTTTGGCTACTATTTTGTAGTCTTGGCAATTGTGTTTCTGGTGACACTGCGTATCACATGGTGCCACCAGCATGGCTTCTTGGCGGTACGCAATGACACGTGCAAACACCGCATGGCGCCCCTCAGTTAAGCGCTCATTAGCGCCAGCCTATGTGCCTTCAAGGCATGCTACGTTCCTTCGCACAGGGGTGCATCGTCCCAGCTCTGGCTCGTTGATATCCGTGCTCTGCACCGCAAAGTGTAAGGGAACTGGCCACTCACTGAGAGGTGTCATACAACATTCAGCGGGGCTTGGTTCCCTATGCCCTTTGCAGGCCCCAAGAGAGGGCTGCTTTAGTGTGCGATTTTTTTTTGCATTTATATTTCACACTGCCGCTTGGTTCCCTGTGCCTTTCGCAAGCCCAAAGAGGCTGTTTTGGTGTGTGATTGTTTGCATCTGTATCTCACACTGCTCCTTTCTTACCCAATTGATTCTGTTGATTGCTTCCATCCTTGCACTCCTACCCAGTTCCTCCCAACTCCTCTTGCGGCTTTTGACTGGCATCACAAAGAGGTGCAACAAATTGATCTTCTGAAGCTTTTATTCGCACGTCAGTCATCTACTCATCACCCTCTTAAGGTTAAAACAAAATTCCATGCCTCAAGGGGCCAAGGCAACCCTTTGAGCATAACAGGATCTACCCCTTGAGGGTTATTGATTATTGAGGGTCAGGGCTTTGAGGGGCATGGGAACTTGTGAGCAAACCCATGGAAGGTCCAGGGGAGCAGGAGGCACAGTAAGTTGATTGTGGGAGACAAATTAGTTCCCAGGCAGATGTCATGGCGTGGAATTGTTGGAGACAGCCGGAGTTCCACCGTTTACTGAATGGTATTCTGTTTTCTGTTGGGGGCAAGTGGGGGAATCCGTGCTGTAGAACACAATGATTTTGCAGAGTGCAGTCATGCAATCTGGATCCCGCATTATGCTTCCTCTCTTGTTGTTATTCCTCTCTGCACAATCACACAGCCAAGGATTTGAGATTTGAGATATGTCAGTTGGGGATGTTTTGGCAAAGGTAGTTGTAGTCCTGTTCTGGATTTGTTGAGAGGGGAGTGGTTCAATGTATTTCGGAATGGGTGGCTGCAACAAACCCAGTAAATCGGAATGGGTGGCTGCAACAAACCCAGACAGAGGTTGAACAGGGAGTAGAATGGGCTGCGGTCCCTTGCGGCCCACTTGACTCAAGGGTGGCCACGGGGACGTTACATCTTGACCGTACACCATCGTTGTGAAATGAGGTTACAAGATCAAACAGAGAACGTCAAATATATGGACAGAGAATGTCCCATGAAAGAACAGGTATTCTCTGCAAGGCAGCATTCAGATTCAGAGTGTTTGGAAAGTAAAAGTCTATGTGCGGTGAGCACTATTTGGACAGCAGCACATGGATACACAATGTTGTTAACAGTGTGTGCGTAACAGTTCCTGGGCATCATCATTTGAAGGCTCATCGACAGACTGCTCGTACATGTCGGTTCGGGAGTCCCATTGGCTCGTCAATTGGCTGAGGTGGCGGTTGAGGGTAGGTCCTTGTCCGACTCTAGGTTGGGGCAGTGGTTTTTGCTCTCTTTCTGAAATTTCAGTTGCTTTGTCTGCGGTCTACATCGCTCGTTTCCTTCAGCCTCATCTCCTCTTAAATTTCTTTGTTTTCTCTTCTTTTTGTTGTGTTGTGTGTTGCAGCTCTTTGTCGGTGCAACGCTCGCAAAAGCTGCACACAGCTCTCTGGTGCATATTTTGTGTCCCTGCAGTGTGTCGGCCCAGGATTCAGAAAGGGTTGGAGCCCTCGGAGCTGCTGATACTGTCAACAATCTGTTCTATCAGAGCAGTAGTGTTTGTGGCTGCTGTGCGCTAATCAGCAGCCACGCACATGAATGACAGAAATGTCAGCACCGCTCACCCCTGCCATGTAGCAGCAGTAGGTTGATTGGTTGCACAATGGGAACCGTGTAACCAATGATGAAGCTGGATATTCAGTGGGTTAGGCAAAGGTGTAAGCATTTACGGATCCGTTGACACCAGAAGTGGGTATTGCTGTGCTGTACTGTTGCAAATCCTCCGGTCAGGCAATATGCATGTGCAGCTTTTGGACCATGTCCTGAACGTTTTTTTTTTGCAGTGAAATGGCACAGCTGTCCCACCCCACCCATATCATTTCCGACGCATGGGATTTTCCGTCACAGGACAGCGAACCCCAAGAAACTAACAGCTGAAAATGCTCTCTGATTATTGAGTGTTCCAAGGTCTTACTTACTCTGGCCTCCAAATCATGATGCATGGCAAGTGGTTGAGGTTGAGTTGTCGCTTGGTGTGAAGGCATCGGAAACTAGCATGCGCTTCTTCAGGGACTGACAACAGATTTGCGGTGCCATCATGTGAAAGCTGATGTGTCATCCCACGGCCAAGTGGCGCCAGTGGTGCCCCGGAATGTGCTTGCTGGATGTCAATGATATAACGTCTCCGCATATATATCTTGATTTTGAGGCTGGAAGTGAAGAGTTGCTTGCTGCAGCTGCCTCAAGTTCGTGCTTTCACCGTAGCAACCCCAGGTCCCACGTCACCCCCTCCCCCAAATTTCTCATTTGCTTCATCTGGAATCTGGAGAGTTCTGTTCTAACCTGTTGAATCCCAGGTTTTATTTTGAGTGCTCTTGTTCTTTTTTTTTTTGCTGCAACATTCCCCATCAGATGGTGGTGAATTTTTATGGGAGAGGCCTGGGGCCCACAACACTACAGATAAGCCCTGCACACTGAACCTGATCTTGGATTAGTTTGGACAATTCTTGGGCATCACAGTGGTTTTTGTGCATGTTTTTGCTTTCTCTGTGAGGGAGTTCCAAGGTGGACAGGGAAAGTGAACTGTCGGATGGGGGGTTCAGGTGGTGGATGTGCCCAATGATAAATCCATCCAAAGCCGTGGTTGACCAATGGCTGGGTGCAATGTCAAATGTCAGCCCGGTACACAAAAATTTTGGTCGCCATACATTTTCCTCAAAAGTGGGCAATACGTTTCAGATGAAAAATGCCACTGTTTAGCTTTGATACTGCTCAATTTATTGCTTTGTGGGTTGTTGAGGGGGCGTACCGTGCGCTGTGCGCGCGCTGTGTGAAAAGTAGGCCATTCTCCACCACTGGTAGGCAGTTTTTGGGTGTAGAATTGCCGCAGGGTACTATTGCCATTGTGTATCTTTGTAGCATCAACCCCCCCCCTTTTTTGCGTGTATGTACCTTTGCAAGCAGGCACTCTGAGGCCGGTATATGGTGATACATCCTCAGGGTGTCGGCCGCGGGGCATCATCTTTTGCTCTCATTTCTCAGACCCTCTGTTGCATTCACCATGGACTTTAATGTGGGAGATAGAGTATTCCACACTCGCTCCAATGGGGTGTGAGTTCCTGCCACACTGGTGGGGTTTGCGCCCGACGGATTAGGGGAATGCCATGCACGCAGTGCAAAGTTTTGGATGTCGGCAAACACTCAAACCCTAGTTTTGGCCCCTTTTTACAAGTTTTTGGTTCCGTACCAGGGTTTTTTTGACCTCCCAAGCATTTGGGATGTGGCATATTTGAATTGTCAACCATTTCCCCCTAGAAGAGGCCCATCGACAAAGTGTACACAGTCGACAGGACCCGGATCTCGACGCCGTCATTGTCGACACTGCAGCGAGCCTCGTATCCGTAGAGGCGGTTCAATTCGCCCTGCAGAGTACTCTTCCGGACAGATAGTACGTGCACCAAAACCTTGGTCGACTTCAAGGTGATTCTCGAATCGAGATGCTCAAGATCATCGATCGGTATGGCCACGTCCACATTTGCAAAGAAGTCCACGTGGTCATCGTCGCTTGAAGGCTCTCGATCGCCGATACTCGATGGTGGCGAGTCGACACCAGGACCGGACAATTCTTCTTCGACGATGCTGTTGGTTATAACTACAACCACAAGTATGGATGGACACCTGGCCAACCCTATGGTATTGACACCTTTCAGTCTTCCCCCTAGTAAACAGGTGACAGGTATTCTTGGGGAGTATCCTAGCCTCTGCGTACACAATATGCACGCAGCGCGTACGCAGTGCGCACACAGTGCAAACACTTGGCCTAGTCCACTTGGAGTATTTCCGAGATGCGGTGAAGGTGGTGAATCGGTACTGCAAAGTTAAGTGCATCTCTTTTGCCATCCCGAGTGCCAACTCACTGCCCTTTATTTCCCGTATCTTGTGACCCATTTCACCGATGCCATGCGAATCGGTTCTATTGGTGGTGCTCTTTCCGATATACTATTCAACCCCAAGTATACGGGTTGTGTATAGAAGATTACCATGGCCGTGGACCACCTGGGTAACATTGCGTGGATATGCCCTGTCCTACCCGGCACTAGTGCCGATTTTAAGATATGGGACACCGTAATAACTAGCGCTGTTGGCGCGCTGTGCGAAAACGCCCCCTGAGACCCCGGGGGGGGGGGGGGGCACGGTCTTTGTATAACACCCCCCCCCCCCCCCAAGTTTTGAAAGATAGCAGTGTGGGGGCGCCAATTTTTTGTCACATGCTTAGTTGAGAGGGTTACTCTGCCTTTAGTCCTCCAGAACCTGAAGACTTTCTTCCTGGCAAAGACAAGATACCGCTATTATCGCATACATACCTGTGTAACCCCATGCCCCACACACCCCCTTGAGGTATGCATGTGATAGTAGTGGGTTGCACGCACCTCCCTCCCCGCCAAGTTGCCAATGCCACTCTCTCCCCCCCCCCCCCCGCCCGCAAGTTTTGACGGATAGGTGGGGGCGGGTTGCATCGGGACCAGTTGTAGTTGCCCCCCCAACCGGGGTTGAGACCAAGAGGGACAGAAAATGCCCCCCCCCCCCATTTTGCAACTGTCGACTTGACAATAGTTTTTTCTGATGCGCTGCCTTGTTCTTGTTTTGTTGGTGCCCCTTGTTAGCGCTGACTTCTCTTTCCATTCACACAAATGTATGCTACGGGCGCGCATGTTTCGTGCCATTTTCTTAGCAAGGGTGCCCCTTTTCTACCAATTGTGACTGGTTCTTCACCCTCTGGACCTCAGTTCCTACATATTCGACGTTAGGGTATTGGTCGTATGATGGTAGAACTGGACAGCTCCAAACCTTTATCCCGAGGGGTCACTTGGAACACTGCGGCTCGAGCATGCTACGCGAGCTCATTTTGGTATGAGGGAGAAAAAAATATTCAATATAGCACCCAAGGCATCTCGGTTTTTAGTCGGATACAACCCGGGCCGCCCACATCCCCAAATTCTGCAACATCGAAAAATCCCACAAGGGCATACTTGGAAAAACTGCAGCAGCAAAGTGGTGTGTTTTTGTGGCACCCTCCCCCCTTTCCCCCCAGTTCTTCTTGGGGGGTCCAACGAGGTTGCAGGGAGGTGCCAGATGCGGCAAAGCAAGCCTACCAGGGGCTGCGCACTTAAGGGAGCGACCACGGCAGCAAGTCCCAACGTGCTAGCAATGAGAAGCGAGCACGGCAGAGACATGTTTTTTCGCGAAGCAGCTAAACCACAAAAGGGACACACCACATGCTCATGCGCCTGGACCAAGCTCGCATAAGGTTGCCAGCAAGAGTACCATCATGCCTCCACCTAGCACGGGGCACCAACCTCAACCCAACCCATCAACAACTAGGTGCTATGCGTGATCACAGAATCTTGGTTGGAAAAGCATATTTTGAACAGAAAAATTGGTGTTTGGGGGGATTTGTACCGCGGTGGGTGTACCCTATCGAGGTTTTTCACCCCTTCTTAGGGTCCACGGGTGAGCAACACATTTTAGCAAGTAGGAAGTAGCAGCACCAAGAAGCAAACAGCAACAACAATAGGCGAGTAAAAAGACTTTGCGACGACACCATGGCTCAAAGCCGGCACCCAAGTAGCTCAAAACCACCGGGGAGCAAAGGTGTATCACCACGAACAAGTTTTGTGCCGTTTCAAGCCGTCTAGGTGGTTCTATGGTCGATTTAGTGTCCTAAAAAAGGCCGTTTTGGGGCTGTTTTTAAGACGATCGTTGGTTTGCCGGGTTGGTGTTTCAAATGATGGCCGTTGTTCTTCCATAGCGATTGGGCCATCAACCGAATGCAAATGGGTGGAGAATAAGGCGTGTGCCATGCCGTGGTGCTACGGGGTGGGCAATTTCGAGGTGAAAACAAGCCGTTTTTGAGCCATGTTGCAGGACGATCATAGTGACCGTGGAGGAACATCTGCAAAGCTAGCGGGCTTTGCTCCACGGTGATTTCCAATGCGTTAACCAGACTAGGACCCAGCTTGGTCCTAGCCGTAAGTTTTGATAGTGGAAAAAATTGATTACCGAGTTGGGTTTACTCTGTTGAGGTTTTACACCTTTTCTCAGGGTCCAAGGCTGAGTAACACATTTTAGCAAGCGGCAAGCGGGCTTTGCTCCACGGTGATTTCCAATGTGTCAACCAAGACTAGGACCCAGCTCGGTCCTAGTCGTACGTCTTGATAGTGGAAAAAATTGATTACCGAGTTGGGATTACCCTGTTGAGGTTTTACACCTTGTCTTAGGGTCCAAGGCTCAGTAACACATTTTAGCAAGCAGGAAGCGGGCTTTGCTCCACGGTGATTTCCAATGTGTTAACCAAGACTAGGACCCAGCTCGGTCCTAGTCGCGAGTCTTGATAGTGGAAAAAATTGATTACCGAGTTGGGATTACCCTGTTGAGGTTTTACACCTTGTCTTAGGGTCCAAGGCTCAATAACACATTTTAGCAAGCAGCAAGCGGGCTTTGCTCCACGGTGATTTCCAATGTGTTAACCAAGACTAGGACCCAGCTCGGTCCTAGTCGCGAGTCTTGATAGTGGAAAAAAATTGTTTACCGAGTTGGGTTTACCCTGTTGAGGTTTTACACCTTGTCTTGGGGTCCAAGGCTGAGTAACACATTTTAGCACGCAGCAAGCCGAAGGAGCAAGTACCAACAAGTAGGCAATTACAAAGTCTTTGCGACGAATCCGTGGCTCAAAAGTGGCATCCAAGTAGCTCCAAACGACCAGGAAGCAAAGGCGTATCACCACGAACAGACTTCGTGCCGTTTTGAGCCGTCTAGCCCATTTTATGGCCGATTTAGTGTCCAAAAATGGCCGTTTTGGAGCTGCTTTCAAGCTCATGACGATTGTTGGCTTGCCGCGTAAGTGTTTTGAATGAGGGCCGCCGTTCTTCCATACCGATTGGGCCATCCAAGGAATGCAAATGGGTAGTGAACAAGGCATGTGCAATGCCGTGGTGACTCGGGGTGGGCAATTTCGAGGTGAAAACAAGCCGTTTTTGAGCCGTGTTTCAGGACAATCGTCTTGACTTTGGAGGGAGATCTGCAAAGCAAGCGGGCTTTGCCCCACGGTGATTTCCAATGTTTTAACCAAGACTAGGACCCAGCTTGGTCCTAGTAGTGAGTCTTGATGTCCCGAAAATCATTTTTGGACAAAAGAAGTGGAACGTGGGCACCTATTCAAAAACCATACATAGCACCCCAAAACCATGAAATATACGCTAAATGTGAACAACGTAACTTATGGCAGCGATGCTTTTCAGCTCTTCTTCTGTGGTGTTTTAGGATGGCAATCACTGAGTACAACACAAAATCAAATGTGGAGGTTGCGGCGGTGTTGGCATTGGCCGCGTCAAATTAGCGCAATGATTCGCTAAGTGCCCATGCATGCCATACTGGAAGCATGGTCAATGTACGCCAAGCATTCTGCCGGCTACGTGAGCCAGCTGCGCGGGCATTGGCGACTGCAAGGGATGGGCCTCCGCTTCCTCCCCTTCATTCCATGCTGAGGGAATTTTTGTGGACCAAGTGAGACGGAAGAGGGTACTTTCAAGATTTGGGGACTTTCGCATCATTTTCCAAGTTGAGCATTTGAACACCTAAAAGGCTCGCATCATGCACTCCTTTTGTCCAAATTTAGGCCATGAAGAGATAAAGGGTGAGGGCAAAGTGAAGGCAGAGGGTGTATGTTCTATCCTGTTCATGTTCCCGGGATGTTGCCCCGCTCTTTTTTTTGGGTTTTTTTTGATACATTCCGGAGCGGGGCTTAGTGCATTGTGGAGCGGCTTTCGGTACATCTCGGGAGGCTGTTTAGTACATCTTTCAGTGCTTTTGAGTACATTTTGAACGGAGTTTTTAGTACACCTCAGGGCAAGGAGATGGAGAAGGAGAAAGGGAAAGAAAGAGCAAGAGTTGACCGCGAAGCATCACATGAATGAAAAAATGATGCACACTTTGCTGAGATGCCCTCCAAGAGTGCCCCAGGCGCGACTGATCTCCCTACACATCCAGCTACATCCTTTTCTCTAGCCACTACACTCCAAGCTGCACAACCAGCTGCATCCTCTCCGCTTGTGGCGTTGAGGTCACTGCTATGTCACCAAGGATCTTTGTAGTTAGCTAGGCTGAGTAGGAATTGAACCCTGTAGTAGAATGGGCAGGCCTGTGCCCATCGCTGCATCGTTGATGTCCTGCAGGTCTCAGAGAATAGCGCGCTGGAGTTTCGCAAAGCGTCGCCGCGGTCATGCTGGCGTCTGCAGTGAGCCATTAAAGCTTGCTGCAGAGTTAATTTGGTGTTTTCTTTGAGAGTTTTTACGACATTTTATTACATTATAAATTTCGGATATTGATGGATGATATGGATGACAGTGCAAAGCGCCCGGTGGTTCGGCGCCAAATCCGCGTTGCATGTATGCATCTCAGGCATGTAGGCCGTTGGGCTTGGGGCCATGCAAGGCCCGTGGATTTATTTAAGCACAGATAGCGCTGTCATCAGCGCTCCTCGTCGCTAGGCTTTGCCAGCGGCATCGTGAGTGGCCGCCATCAGCGTTCCTCGTCTCTGGACTTCGCCAGTGGCATCGCGAACGCTAACAAGGATCAGTCCCTCGCTGCCGGAGCTTCCTGCAGCATCGTGGAGCTGGAACTGTACACTGTGCAGGATTGAAGGTCTCAGCCTATGGAAGTACTGATGAACTTTCGACAAGGTTGGACCTCTGTGGCCTTGTGTTGCTGCTGTGTGTTTACGTGCGACAAGAGTCAGAGCTTCGTGTTTACGTGCGACAAGAATCTGTGACAAGAGTCTGTGTTCACGTGCAGCAAGGTTTTGTGCTTCCGTGCGACAAGCAAGCAGGATTTCACGGTAAAACATTTTATTATCCAAACAGCAGTGGTGCAAGAGCAACCAGTGGTGCAGTGCAAGGCTAAAGATTCGTGGAGCCAAAAGCCATTTTGGATGATTCAAGTAGATCTTTTGTGGATTTTGACAAAAAGGGATTTCTCAAGTGAAAGCAATCTGTGTCAGTGAAAGGATCCAAAGTAGAAAGCAAGAATCAAAAGCAAAAGATGGCCCAGCAACCACCGAATTTGCTTCAACCCTGGACCTCTCAACAAAATGGCACCACAGCCCCCTAGGCTGCACACCACTCGGATAAGTAAGCATTCATGAAAAAATAGATAAAGATGTATAGGCTCGGAACCAGAGCAGTGCCTGAGTCAACTCAGGATCCTATCATAAAATCAAAATAGTTTGGGGGTCAGGGGTCCTCACAACATCCACTGTTTAGTGTTTGGTTTTATGGGTCAAAATGCATTATCCTCATTTTGGTGGGGCCAATACTACGATAAAAATGTGATATGCCTCAAGGCATCTTTAATACAAGTAAAGCTAACCCCAAAGGCATTGAAATACACTTTTTCTTACTTAAGTAGGCGCAACGGACAGTTTTCACCAGAAATGTGGGTATGTGTGTGCGGTGTTGGCGGGGCTTGAGACATGGTAAAGGGGGCTGTGGGTATGGGGCGGACATATTTTTTTAAGCGGTGAAAATGGGTGTCTTTTTGGGTACCCAAGGGGTCTTTTTAGTACCAAGCGAGAGTTTTTTTTAAGTACAGTAAAAGGGGTTTTTTAGTGCAAAATGGGGGGCTTTTGTAGTACAAAAGGAGGTTTCTTTTCGTACAAAAAAGGGCTTTTTTTAGCACAAAAAGGGAGCTTTTTGGTACAATCAGTGGGGTTTTTCGGTACAAAAATGGTAGGTATTTTTTAGTACAATACCCCGTTTTTTTTAGTCTAAAGTAGAAGGTTTTTTGGTACATCTCGGGGAGTTTTTTCGTATTCAGCACTCGTTTCCGTGGTGTACATCGCTGTTAAGATCCTGTAGGTACCATGGCCATCGCAATATTAGGAGGTGGCAATGGGACCACCCTTCACAAATCTATTCGCATCTTGTTGTACCTCACCTAGCTTTGTATTGGGTGCCAGCCTGGCTACCCCTCGTATGGCCCTTGGCCCCATATGATAACTCATGTTTTGGTTGTTATCTTGTGGGCTTTGCTGCTTTGCTGTGCTAGCAAGCAAGTGGTAGGTAGTCCGGGGTGAGTTCCTTTGCATGTGCACGCAGTGCCCACACAGTACCCACGCAGTGCCTACGTAGTGCGCACATAGTGCAACACCTTGGCAGGAGAACAGAGACAGAAGAAGCCGAGAATGGTTAGCAGTAGGCAGCCAATGGTTGCAAAGCGAATGGCTTTGTACGTAAAGTCGGAAGGTTTAATCCTCTCTTCGAGCCGAACCCTTTTTGTTTAGGGTGGCGGGGGAGGCTGCAATACACTCATGGTACACGGTCTGGTTCGGCATGGGCAAGGGGCCATACACTACTCCCTCCACCACAGCTTGTGAGAAAGCTTTGTGTAGCCAAACTACTATGTACCACCATTTTGCAACATGGTTGGGGACAGCAAACCCACGAACCCATGAACCCTAGTTTGGTCCCACTGACCCTCATCTTTCCAGATGTTACAGTGAATAGTCTATTTGACGGCGCCATGCACTCCCACCTGTCAATTTGGTTATCCCGCTTTGAGCTGTGCCTGTCTCACGGGACTAAAGTCAGAGAACTTCAGCAAAACTGTTCGTCCGCCACATCAAAACACTTTTTCGCTCTCAGGTAGCACCTCACCTTAGTGCATCAAGAAATCGCATCATGGAAACCTTCTATGCAAAAAAATGCCCCTCTTGTAGGCCACATACTCACCCAACAACCAGTAGGCATCAAACACTGAATCTTCATGGTCTAGTTCCCACACATCTGACACCATACGTACCGCGGGGGGGGGTGGGGGTTGGCAGGTGCCAAATTCGGAGAGGCGAAATGTGGCACAACAAAATTGTACCACTTTTTGCCGTGGTATTTAAAAACTAAACCCACAATCTTCTTTTTACCAAATCTATGCACATTTTCTCTCCATTACAATCCAGGGGATTGGGAACCTGCTTTTGGCGATTGCCTCCAACAACGGCAACTCCCCCAAATATACTAAACCCCCCCCCCACCACTGCCTCGTGCCGGGGCTGAGCTTCGAGGGCCGGATCTTCAAAGAGCAACAAACGACATTTCTTACGCACCTCGTCTTGCCCAATCTAGCGCAGATACTCAATGGACAACAACAAACGACATTTCTTACTCAAGAGTATCACGGATTAGGCCTAAAATCCCTAGACGATGGGCCCCCGGGGTAGGAACTGTGGGTGCTTGGGTGGGCCAGAAGGCCAAATCTCCGCGCCGCGCGCGTGCCGCCTCAGGTGCTCCCCCAAGGGGCCAAAACTAGGGTTCAAGTATTTGCCGACATACAAAACCTTGCACTGCGGGCACGGCATTCCCTCAGAGGCCTTCACACACGCATGGCTACTGCATTGTCTCATACCTCCCAAAGACAACAACATGTTCCTCAGATAGGATAGAGCAGTTAACTGAGTTTCTATGCACATAGGGCGGCAGTGGTGTACAATGTGCTGCCACACTGGGAAGAATTCCATCCCTCCCCTGAAACGGCGCTTTGCCACTGCCTACAAATAAAGGCAGCACGGGTGTACTGTCTGCAAACTTGTGCGTCCCTTAGGGCGCACAGTGGGTCAAAGGAAGAGAGCTGTGTCCACTGGTTCCCCACCCCGCCCCTGCATAGTAAGCGGCTGCGTGCGATGGTATCCTCGCATACCCGAGGGAACATACCCCAAATGACGGTTCCCTCACACCCCCGATTACTATGCAAAACAAATAGAACAATACAATACTGCCCCCTGAACGCTGGAAAAAATGACAACAGCGCCAGCTGGGTATGTGTCAATATGATCAACATCCATTGATGAAATTGCCAAAAACTGAAGTGTTCTGCATGATACAGAGTACCATGGAGTGCCGTGGATACAAGAAGATTGAATTACACAGCAAAGCACCAAAAATAGTACCTTGTCCAACCAGCAAACGCACAGGAGAAGCTCAATATCCGACCTTTTGAGTAAATTTGCAAAATGGAAAGAAGTGACGGTTTCCTCACCCCCCCGCTTACTATGCAAAGGCACTTACTATGCAAAGGGGGGGGGGCAAAAGATGCGTATACTTTTTTTCTTGACCAGGCCAGGTGTACAGTACATTAAGGCACTCACCAATAGCATCCCGGACTTACGTCAACAGCACGCAACTGTCTTTGTGAATGGGAAGCCCATCGCCACAGACAAATTGATAGCCAAAAGGTTGCAGATCTTTTATGCCATAGAACGCATGGTAGTGCAGCAGTAACTACCACACCGTAGAGGTCCCAAACAAAAATTTCTCATGAAGTACGCCGATCTCATAAGTCTAATATGCAAGACGGACAAGTGCAGGAAATGACGTTACTCCATCAAATTGTACCTTCCTCCCCGCCCGCATGTCCACCCGGGGTAATCTTTTTCTTTAGATGCGAAATCTTTTTTTTGAGATGCGCGAAAATTTAAGAAAAGTGCTAAAATTTAAGTCAAAACAGCTAAAAAATGAGCAAAAGCAGCTGAAAAATGAGCAAAAACATCTAAAAAAAAAAAGATTTCGCATCTAAAAAAAAAGATTCCCTACTAAAAAATAAGATTTCAACAAAACCCAAAATCTAAAAAAAAAGTCATTCGCATGTTTAAAAACGTCAAAAAAGCAGAATCTTTTTTTTTAGATGGCCAGGTAAAATGTGAGATTTTGGGAAAACTAAGAGAACACAAAGCCAGGGGTGGGGAGGGGAGGCAGAAATGCAGTTCCTAGGGGCACCCCACCGGACGAATCATCCACATTCCTGAGGCGAACCCTGCAAAACAAGGCACAAAGCAAAGAACGGTAAAGAATGCCAACAAGACCGGAGCAGATGGCTGAGCACTTGCAGAACGTGCTTTTGCAGTAAACACTACATTACGTGAAGATGATGTGACCCACTTGATGGCGTCGGGACATGCCACTGTGCAACTGATGCACAAGACGCCTTCCTTGTGGAGAAGGGCTAAAATGCCGTGGATTTTTGGAAATGCCAAACAAATACAGAAACAGCATCCCTCCCTGTGTGCACCTCAAGATATTTGAAACGAGCAAAACTTGAGCATGAAATTATGGGCAAAATTGTGCACCCACTGAGTAGTGGTTGAAAACAAGCTCTACGAGGCAATGCCACTCGGCTTTGTGCACCGAATAATGCCTCTAAACAAAGTTTGAGCAAGGAATCTGAACGTTGGGACTGACTGGGCAGACAACAAAGGCTGCAAAAAATGAGCATATAATGCAGGAACGGAAGTGTTGAATGCAGGGTTCTCAGGAGTTGATCACTATGGCTGGCAGACACTGCAGCACAGGCACGTGGGTGGCACAATGCACTGCAGAAGAAATGCGCAAAAAAAAAACTGTGAAAAAACCTCCCTGTGAACAAAATCTGAGCAAGGAATCTGGAACTGGGGACTGACTGGGCAGACTGCCAAAGCTCCAGAAAGTGAGCATACAATGCAGGAACGGATGTGTTGGGATGCAAATGTCCCAGGAGTTGATGACTATGGCTGTTAGACACTGCAGCAATGTACAGGAAGGTGGGTGGCACTTTGCAGTGCAGAAGAAATGAGCAGAAAAAACCTGGCTGGATCACTCTGCGTCTGAAAAGAGGTCCCCACTCAGCAACCACAACACACTGCTTGTGTGGACAGGCAAACAGTGGGGATCACTGTCATTCTTCTTCCATGTACTGACCACACACAATCTGCGTTGCAAAGCTCCCAGAAGTTGATCACTATGGCTGTCAAATGCTGCAGCAAAGCAGGGGCAGCTGGGTGGCACAATGCACTCCAGAAGAAATGAGCAGAAACAACCTGGCTGGATGTAGTCCCTTCCTCAAACCCGAGACCTTGGTTCCCCGGAAACATGCAATTGTGCACATGGGCTCTGGCCAACATGGCCAAGTACTCGGCTTTACAAAATGCAGGCATGCCCTACCAGACAATCTCAGTCTGCTCCATAGGGGACTTGGAACATTTTGAGAAATGAAAATCTACATTGAAAACGAAACACATGACACCAAGGATGGTGCCCATCACATGCCATTGCACACTCAGGAAACTAGGCAAAAAAGGGCAATTTGTGTGCGATTTGGTGAAAAAATCTCGGGGGGGGGGATGTTTCTTCCTTCGAGAGGGGGTAGCTAGGGGGGCCATGTTTCTTCTTTCGAGACGGGGGGGGGGGGGGGGGCATTGGCATGGGGGGTCCATTGGCATTGGGGGGGGGGGGACTTTGTTGTCCTGCACACCTGAATCGCTGTCCTACATCCACCAGAACCATCAAAAACCCATTACCCTGGAAAAAGAAGGTGATGTGGAAAATTCGACCGTGAAACCAGGGGGCGGTTCTTGCGCAAGGTGGTTCCTAGGCATGGGGGGGGGGGGGTACCTAGTAAATTTTTTTTTGAAAAAACGTTTACTAGGTTTTACTACAGACCCGCTTGGCAGGCGCAAGCAGATTTTTGGGAATCTATTTCCCTTCGGGAATGTCCCTTGTAAAATACAACTTGTTCCCAAAACTGCGTCCAACGACCTGTGCCAAAACAGGTTCCCCCGCAGAGCGAATGAACATCACATTTGTCCCAGGGAGAAACATGGCTGTGCTGTCAAGTTCCATTCAGCGAAAGTGAGCAAAATGTCCTGCCATGAGTACAAAGGATACAAGTGGCAGTACCCCACAACACAGTCACCCACACAACAACACAATGAGCCGTAACGAAAAATTTTGGGTTGACCAAGTGACGGTCCCCCAGCCCCCCCCCGGGGAACGACAAGGGGTGGGGAACGACAAGGGGGGGGGGGGGAGGAAAGGGGGGCAGGGGGGTAGGAGTGAGACATTTGTTCCAGCTACCAGCATGTAGTCCCTTCCTCGATCTTGAGACGTCGGTTCCGCTGAGACTTGAAATTGTGCCCCTGGGCTCTGGCCAACATGGTTGAGTGCCCTACTTCACAAAATCCAAGCATTACCTATGATCCGTTCAAATGACCTCTCTGCATAGGTCCCCCAGCGAAGGGAAACCCCTGTTCTCTGAGCAGATGAAATTGTGCACATGGGCTCTGGCCACGGTGGCTGAGTACCCTACTTTACAACATTCAGACATTACCTGTGATCCTCTCCGATGAACTCTCTGCATAGGCCCCCCAGCTCCAAAGGGACACCCCTGTTGTGAAACACAAGTTCTGCGTAATGCACCCAAAACCTTCCACATTCATGACATCCCTGCATAGGGTACCTCCTCACCGCATGGAGCAGGCAACAAGGAAAGAGGGCCACTGGGTGCATATTGGGTCAGTCCCGAAAACCAGGTTCCCCTACTGTATGAAGTTGTGAACATGGGCAGGGGTTGGCTTGATGCAGTAGCACTCCTTGTAACCCCCCCCCGTGCAACTTTTTGGGACATACATGATGATCATGTAAAAATCTTTTTTTTTAGCGCGCAATCTTTTTTTTTAGCACGGAATCTTTTTTTTTAACGCGCAATCTTTTTTTTTAGCGCGCAATCTTTTTTTTTATGCTAAAAAATAAGATAAGTGCTAAAAATTAAGATTTCGCATCTAAAAAAAAAGCTTGGACCTGTCCACCCCCCCCCCAGGGACGACGGTTCCCCCCCACCCTGGGGGGAACCGTTGCCAAGTGACGGTCCCCCCCCCCCCGGGGGGGGATAGACACCATTGCCAACGAACAAATTACTGCCGCATACTACGCAGAATTTATGACCGATTTGTTGCTTGCTGTACGTCGCCCAAGGCTCTGAAATACACACTGACATACACAGATCGAATGGTGCCATGCAAATGATGCAAACAAGCAAAATTCTCAATACAATGCATCAGTCCATCAGTTTGCTGCATGCCCCTACTGCTGAACAGGGACAGTGTAAAACTTCTTTTTCGGGTCCCACATAGTCTTGAACAGCTGCACATGCTGCCCATCAACCACAGGGATGGATGAACTGGCTGCAGCAGGCTGTCAAACGTTTCAGGGAAGCGCGGTCATGCACAACTTCTGTGGCACTGCGTTTGTACGTTATGGTTCTGTACTGATCACCGTGAGGAGAAGAGCCTTGCACAACAGCCAGCACAGGCTCCTTTGTGGAACGAACATAGCGCACAATAGTGCCTTCAGGGAACATTTTGAGAAGTCTGAGGAGTGCAATGGGTTAGCACAAAGGAGGTACGCATAAGCTCTAACAACAAGCTCTCATAATTATGCAATCCTGTGCAATATGACACTGTTGCGTTTTTTTTTTGGAACCAGCCGGTGACGGTCCCCCTCCCCCCGGGGGGGGTGGACACCGGGGGGGGGGGGTGGACACGGGGGGGGGGGGGGCACAAAGCATGTGTGTTCTTGTGTATCAGTCTTTTGTTCTGGACCACATATTCGATACGAACAACGGTCTGGGGGGGCTGGAACACCAGCGACTAAATCCTGGTTAAGGTCAGGTCGCATACGTCTTGTCGTCGATTTATGCAAGACGCTGACAAGTCAATGTCCAAGTGCATGTTTGTTATCAGAGACATTGGTCAAGATCACATGAACATGGGGAGCACGCTGAAACGAATTTCTGGGCATTGGTGCATGCAACCTGCGCAGTCGGGAGACAGACATGTGGTCACGGCGGACGGAGCCACAATTGGTTGAGGTTGAGATTCAGGTGCACAGGAACAAAGGGAGGAGCATAATTAACATGGTGTGGTAGAAAGGATAGCATGCGAATCAGGATAGCTCATGGGCTAGGCGTTAACAGAGTCAAATTCGCCAGACTACGATGCAATAGCGGCATGAAGTCTGATAATAGTGGGTGGGGACCCACTCCGCAGCAACTTGGATGATGATCCACGGCTTCCATATACGGAAGTGGTGTGACCAATGAATGCAAACGGCATACCGTTGCCCGCCCTGCTCAGCTCAACCATGTGCCTCCATGTTGCCGTTTATTCAAAGGGGACAACTGTCCACAGGCGGTTAGGTACGCGAATGCTGATGTTCTGGGGCGACCGGAACCCAAACCACAGCCTTCTCCGCGCTTCAAGTAAAGGACAGCCTCGTGTGTTGGCCTATATATCTAGGGATCACGCAGCTCATTCATGGCTGCAGCAGGCGACCAGCACCTTCATAGCCACAAAAGAAGTGGGCATGTTCATGAATCTCCCACTTTGGCTGTTAGCAGCACCAGTGCGAGAAGATTCATGACCGCACGGACTCACATATGTACTAACGTACAAAACGTGAACCGCTTGTGAATCAGACAATTTGTGCGAGACGCACAAATGCGATGATTTGGTCGGTTGCAGACTCATGATATATCTCCCTTGTCTAGGGGCACAATACGGTACGGCACAGGTGAGGGCTCAATGAACATGATTACCTCTGTTAGACAGGGTCTCTCAGATCCAGCAAACAGACCGAGGTCACAAGAATCATAGATGGCACAACAAGAATACTGAGGGTCCCACGAAGCAACATGGTGGCGGACATATCACATAGTGAGGATGAGCTGAATCTCAGACCAGGAAATGCAACGGTGATAGTTTCTGCCAGCAGTCTGAAAGGGTTGCTGTTTTTTTTTTTTGGATCTCAGACTCACGTGTGTCCTGTAAGTGCTCAGTCAGACGGACCGGTTCAAGCATGACAGACTAAGTACAACATGCATTGTCCTGTGCGGGGCATTGCTCGCATGCCGCTTTCAGCAGTGGGACGTACACTTGGAGGTCAGCTACCTGTCACCTGTTCATGCAGCATAGGTGACTGCTGCCACGCCACGTAGGCATATGTGTAAGACAAAAGGAAAGAAAGCGATTCTGCGGGGTATGCCAAGATTTCTGGACTGGTATCTGTATGTACCCTCACGCTCGTGTCCTCTTTTTCAGGAGAAGGGTGACACCGCCAACTGCTCTGGTGCGCTTGTTCCCCCGGGGTGCAGCGCACTGTGCTACATGGAATTCAAAAAGGTCTCTCTTGCACTCCCAGAGGATCTGCACCTGTTGGTGTATCTGCTGTCGCCATTCCTTGAGACTGTGTGTGGTAAAACATCGCGTGGCATGAGCCGCTACGGCTCGGTAGAAACGCTCCAGGGTTTCTGATGTGTGTAAACCCACCCACCGGTGCATTGCAATTGATGGGTCACCCCGCCCTTCCAGAAGACCATTTGTTTCAGTGTGGGGTGGCGTAGTGCTGTGAGGAAGCATCGTGTGACCCTTCGGGCATGCCTGGAGTACCAGCGTGCTTGGCACTTGTGGTGTTGAATGACATTCCGGTACATGCTTCCTTGGCAGTGTCGCTCTTGCAGCATGTCGTTGGCCTGCGCGCGGAGCTCTTCCAACATCCGGTGTAGTCCTGTACCCACTATACCGGGGAGCGTGAACAATGCTGGGTGGTGCCCTAGATATCGTTCAAGGACCAGCTTTGCACATGTGTGTGTTGGCGGCAAACACCCAAGTGCTTGGGTGGCTGTGACTTTGGTGGCGTGTGTGAGGGGCTTGGCCAGAAGAGCAAGCACTCTTTTCTGTTGCAATTCCAGCGGCACGGGGACCGACTGTTTTTTCTTGTGTTTGTGGGCCTTGTAGAGGCGCTGCTCTCGTAGCTTCTTCATGGTAGGGTTTGGACTCACTCGTCGCCCTTTCAATTTTGAGAACCACGGGCTTCCTTCTCCCCCTCTTGCCCTCCCTCTCGTGGTCCGAAAAGTTTGCTGGTTTTGCGCACGGCCGTGATGTAACGTTTTGAAATAAGCAGCATCGTCCCGACCTCATGCAAGACTCAGTTTATTCCACAAAATGCAGCAGCCTGCAGCTGTACCAGTACATGCCTCCATGGCTGTGTCTGGTCACTGTCAGATATTCCTTGGCTACATTCAGATGCACCAGGATTCAAACATGGTTCCCAGGCACTTGGGATCTTGACCCACACAAATACTGCGGCAACACACACCCCATCCCGTTGCCCCCCACCCCCCCTCCACCTCTTCCTGTACCCCCCCCCCCCCCTGTATAAGCTACACCAAAGTCCCAAATTAATACGGTCCCTATGCCTACTGTAGCTTGGACATGGGCGTAGCTTGCGCGCGACACATACAACTACCAACACAGGGCACCCAGGTTCAAACAGAGAGGATTGCATGGTGAGCTGGTGCAAGAAAGGGGGATATAATGCACAAACATCCCCAAAATCAGAGCTATGTGGGTTCAAGTGGGCAAACACTCACAACAAATGTGTCCATGACTCTATGTGACTCACAAATCCGTCACCGAACCCATGTCTTATGTGGCTGCACTACGTTTGGTACCAAATTAAAATTAGGTCCCAAATTAATACGGTCCCTACGCCTACTGTCGCTTGGACAAGGGCGTAGCTTATACAAGGGGGGGGGGGTACTTGTCCAACACATGCCCGGTCCCAAAAAGTTATGGTCCCTATGCACAACCCCGACCCAAAACTACGCCTGAAGTACATGTTATTGCTCTGCTTGCGTCTCTTTTCGGATCGCTCTCTTTCTTCAACCCGGAAGCTTCTTCCCTTCAGCCTGCCCCCTGTTGTTCGTTCAACCAGAAGATATACACATATACACATAGGTCAGCCCTGCGCAGTACCTCCTGGTTAGCTCTCAGACCACGGGGTTAGATCGAGGGGCAAGATGCTCAAGGCCGGCCTCCCGTTTTGGCCAGAGGCTCAATGCTCTTCATGGGCAAAGGTTAAAGTGCAATTGGGCTGCAAAGGGTGATTCAGCCCAAAGCGGTTGCGTCAGCAGAGGTATAAACGGAGCAGATGTGCAGCAATCTTGTACACCAATTGACTCGTTTCTCAGCAACATTCTGCACACGGGTCTGCAGCAGGGGCAGCAGCGCCCTGCGTGGCAGGTAGTCAGTCCCATGGGAGAGCAGACTGCCAATCGGTGGTGTGTGTAAGCAGGGGGGTTGCCCCCCCCCCCCCCCCAAATATGCTGGACGTGTTTGGGAGACATGCTTTGCAGGGACATGTTGTACAGGTTCGTCACAACAGTAAAGCCCAACGCGGTGATCAACAGTGACATACAGCGGACATGGATTGTCAGACATGCATTGAGCCCGGGTAGGGCCATTGCCTGCAACTTGTGCAACATCTGTTTCTCTTCTGGCATGCAGGAGTATTTGCTTTGTCATGACTGGGAAGAAAAGGATATGTGAGCACACCCGAAAATAAGCTAACACCAATGTTTGCCGTTGCAAGCGATACAGGGCAAAACAGGCTGAGCAGGCTACCCTCCCCCCCCCCCCTTGCAAACTCCCGGGTTAGCGCGCGACGGTCTCCCGGGTAGGGGGGGGAGACGGTCGCCAAGTGACGGTCTACCCGGGGGGGGGGGGGAGATTGCAAGGGTATTTCAAGGCAAACCGTGGTACCCTCCACTGATGCAAGCAAAAGGAACACGTGTGAAGCGACTTTCGCGTTGATGCCAATGTGCTTCATCCAACACAAATGTTATTGACCACCACACACCCATACAACGCCTTTGGACAGAGAATATCACAGAACACACACAGGTGCTTGATTTGAAGAAATGGGAAAGCAATGCAAGGCCATGCGTAAAGCAGATGGGCAACACAGACCAGCACAATACATGTTAACTAGAAAAACATGGAAGGGACGGTCTCCCGGGTGGGGGGGGGGATTGCAAGGGGGGGGGGGGTACCAAGGAAGCTGCTGTCCCGCAACAGGCCCACACACAAGCAGTGGTCCATGCTGTTTGTAGCCTGGCTACTGCTGCCTGTATCCTTGCTACTTGCATTTGCGCTGCCTTGATACATGCTCGGAAGCCTCGGCGTCCCATACTCCTGTGATACATGGAAGACAAGTGGGCTTGTTCACCTTTCTCCACAGTCCTTCTCCAAGGAAGCAGCAGCATGGTTGGATGTGTATACATGATTTGCTAAGCCCCCCAAACACACACACATGCTCGGATCCCTGCTGCCAATCAAGGGCACCAGAAAATTGGGTCAACGTATTCGCCTGGGCCTCACTTGAACCCAATGTATTTACCTGGGAAGGTGGGTAGATCAGGACCATTGCCCATATCACCAGCCCCACCATTCACACTGTGGCGCTGCTGGGCGGTTGCACCATGAAGACTGGTTGGTTTGCGTGTAGTACAATCTGTGTTCAATGTGCGTTCGGTTCAAGTGTGGGGTTTTGTTTGCTTGCCCTACTAGAGTGCCCCCCCCCCCCCCCTGCCAAGGGGTGGGGCCGGGGCGTTCCAAAGGAGATATCCAGTGCAGCATTTTCTGTGCATGGCCAGCTCCATCTTGATCAGGAGGGGGTGGTGGGGGCAACCCCCCATGTAATGGGGTCGGATGGGATGGTTGGTGTTGAGTAGAGCGGCTGAAAACCCTGCACCGGAGAATCTTTTTTTCCACCACCACAATATGTACCTCAAGTTGATCAGCGCAACATATTGATTGATTTGAAGTATATATCGTGGGTGTGGGAAAAAGCTGCTGGGGCCTTTGGCATTGGATTTGCAACCACCTGATCCCAACACACACCCATCCTGTCATACCCCAAACCCAAGCCCCCCCAACACCCCTGCCTCTGTAAAAAGATCGCCCCCTCCAAAAAGGGGCCGAGGGGATGGCCGCCTCCCCCAGAAATCAAGTTGGACGTGCCCCATGTATCCAGGAAATGCCCCCAAAATGGATACACACCCACAAGGTAGCCTAACCCCCCGCCCCTTGTGCAAACACGGGACATGTGCTTACACAAGGCAGTGCGTGCGCGTGACCCGCATCTGCAGGGCGTTCCTCAAGGAAATCAGCATCTAATTGACTCAACTGTAGGCCATTGGGGAAAATGGCTTTTCTCATGGCAGAGGGCAACTTATCCTCAGAATTTGCATGCCATGCTTCAAAAAACACAGAAGGACCAATGGTAGTGGCAGGCACATGTTCACCGGTGGACATGGTGTACGTCACAGAAACATCATAATTGCCACAAACATGACCCCCCCCGCTTTGCCTCAAGAATTGCGTCATGTTACGCTCTCGACAAAAGTAAACTGTGGGCAGAAAAATAATGACCAGATGGAGTCCCTCAAGGTCATACTTGCACAATGTGGGGGCAGGGAGGTATATGCACCTTAGCCCCCCCCTTGTAATCTCCCAACCAATGTCGTGACGCCCCCCCTCCCCCCCACAATGGAGGGGGCGGTCACGAAGTGACGGTTTCCCCCTGTGGGGGGGGGGGGGGGGATTGCACCACAAAACTGTACCATGGTGTCACAGTGTGAATCAGCTTTGGCGCGTTCGGCACCTTGTAAAAATTTTCTTTGGCGCCTTTGGCGCCGAGTATTTTATATGCTTTTTGGGCCAAGTGACTGTTCCCCCCAGGGGGGGAGATTGCAAAGGGGGGGGGGGAATACAGGGGGGGGGTAAGGTAACACATGCACAGGCTTTCACATGGTGGCCTATTGGAGTGCAATTACCACATCCGCACACAGAGGCAAACCGAGTGCAGCACAACGCCAAAACAGAGGCCACATTCGCCTGCTCCTCGCCCTCAGGCATTCCTGAAAACAATGGGAGCAGGTCTTCCCCCTATTCTTCTAGAACTCTCAACCACTCGGCACCTGTGTGAGTTCCCTCTGAACCCTCCACCAAGCCTCATGCCATCCACTTGTGTTGGTGCTACAATTGGGTGCATCCTTCTGCGGCCCCACACTATGATACAGAGGCACATATACAAGGAGGAAAGAATTGCACCCACTTTTGTCTTCACCCCATCCGCGAGAGGAGAGGAGTGATGCGGCCATGAAACCCCTGCCACATGGGGGCCACACCAGAATGGGTATGGAGGGTTGGCTTCGTGGCCTGTGCCATTCTTCTTCTAAGGCCCTGCAGAACGAGAGGCATAGATGTCTGTCGCCAAGAACACGGAACGCCAAAAATTACCAACTGTGGCCAAATTTTCTGCCCTTTGTGCGCCCTGCACTTTTAACCATTTCTCAGTTAGAGTCAGAGGCACTTGCGAAAACGGGTGGCAAAATTGATATATATTGTTTTTGGGTGTCACAAAGTGACTTCTATTCCCATCATTCTGTATGTCGTCCAAGGTGAGACGGGGCAAAAGGTGACCACGGCATGGCGCCACGGCGTGCGAGAGACGTTATTGAACACCCAATTGCAATCGTTGGATAGCCCAATCGCGGTGGAAGAAGGACGACCCTCATTGGACACGCCTACATGACACAATGGTGATTGTCCTGAATATTCAGGACAATCATCCTGAAAATTGGCTGAAAATAGCATTTTTTTTGGACACTAAATCGGCAAATAAGCAAAAAACGGGCCAGACCGCTCAAAATCACAGGTGTCTGCACCACAATGTGCTGGTGTCTACTGCCGCTTCAGCATGGCTGATACATACAGACCAGGACAGCAGCACTTGTGAAAGCGCGTGGCATCATAACAACCAGTTAGGTCGGAGTAGCTTGCCACATAGCAGATAGGGTGGATGGGTGGCCTGCTGGCCTTACTCAGCAATGAATCGGATGATAGATCATTCAAAATACCTAAGTGGTTATAGTACAGACAGCATGCAACCGCTATGCAGCCAAGCTGCAACCGTCTTTCTAGTTCAGGGCGGAAACAGTTTCATCAAGCATGGCACTGGTGTGGGAACACCTGACCGGTTGAGACGGCCTGTGGCTTTTTGTTTTTTGGTGCTCTGACACCACATCAACACAGAATAAATCCATTGGCGTAGATAGGCATCGCAGCCTAGAAATTATGTACAGCATATACAGCTTATCCACCCGCTTCATACATGCAAAGCATGTCCCCATCAAAACAGGGACGCTGGTGGGGGTGCTAACCCACTCATACTGCACACAATGTGCAGGTTGAGTTTCCTTCTACGGTCTTGCGGCCTCCACCCACAACGAACTTAAATTGAAGTAACTCAAATGCAGCAGATATGGAAGAACCAAATCGGCGAACCTGCGAAAGACAGAACCGCCTGTGCCCCACCTGACCAGGGCCCAACAGTCAGTCAGACCGCCTGTGGTTTATAACAATGGGTCTGCAAGAGACTCTTGCCCCCTCCCCCCCCCCCCTGTGCGAGGCACCGCTTTCCTAGCTGCCGCTGTCCATCCAAAGCGGATTTTGTTTCGCTCAGGCGATTTCCTGCTCGTGGCGCATCGTCTGGGAGGACCGAGTAGAAATTGGCCATTCAAGTCGCCGTGCCCGCATGGAATCTTATATTCAGTGCTCAGGATAGGCCAGAAACAAGGGGTTGGTTTTCACGGTGCACAGCTGGTGGGCAGCTCACACTCGGGGGGCTGCATATGTTGCCACCGTTGCCCCAAATACTCCCACATCAGCCCAAAGCGCACGAGTGTTTTGTTATCAACACACGGCAACAGTCTGCTGTTAGCGCACGTCGAACGCAGGACCAGCCCGGCCACGCCAACACGCAGGGTCTCCTGTAGAAACCGGGGCTGTTGTTGATGTAGAGGGAGGCTGTGGTGTCAAACCCTCCGCCCCTGCAAGCGATTTCCTGGCCATGGGTCATCTATGGTTCGTTATCAGGAGTTAAACGGGTGGCCAGGACCGGGCGCACTGCAGCAGAGGCCTGAGGTGGGACCTCCGGGCCCTCGTGCAGCACCGCGCCCTGCTGCGGCGTCCACAACAACAAGCGGTGGTGGAGCCGCATGGCGAACGCATCAGTAGGTTTGGCTGCCAGGTATTGGTCCAGGAGCGCGCGGGCATTCACCAGAGAATCGGCCTGAAGCGGGGAAGTGATGTATGATCTGAAGAAGGTGGCATTGGATGGGGGCTGGGCTGGGGACTCATGCGAAAGCCATCCGTACATTCAGTAGGACGTTTAAGGATCAAAAATTTCCATAGGGGGGCCAATCTTAGAAAGCTGGAGGTAGCACCCGGGACCCCGCCATTGGTTTGGGGTTCCATATAGAAGAAAAAAGTGGAATGGGATCTGGGTCCGAATCAACGCCCAGTTGCAGCTACAGGCTAACCAAATACCAAACCAGAAACAGCAATTTTGGGGCTTTCAGGGGGCCCATGGCCCGGGCTACATGGGCCTAGCGGCCACTACATAGGTCCCCATGGGTGTTATATGGATCCCCATGAGTACCCGTGTTGTCACCAAATGACCACCCAAACCCATCCGAAAGGCGACAGAAGGGGTTCCGGAAAAAACAAATTTCAAAATTTTCAGGTGCCACAAAACAGCCTATGCAACGGCAATTTCAAAGCTTTCGGAGGCCTATGGCCCGGGTTACACTGGCCTAGCTGCAACTACGTGGGTCCCCATGGGTGCCGGAGTACCCGTACTGTCACCAAATGATCAGCCAAACCTGTCCCAGGGGCAACAGAAGGATTTAGGAAAAATCAAAATTTTCGAAAAATTTTCAGGCGCCACATAGCCGAAAAAACAGTAGTTTTAGGGCTTTTGGGGGCCCATGGCTCAGGCTACATGGGCCTAGCGGGCACTATGCGGATCCCCATGGGTGCTAGAGTACCCATATTGTCACCAAATGATCCCCCAAACCCATCCCAGAGGCGACAGAAGGATTTTCAGAAAATTCCAATTGTCGAAAAATTTTCATCTGGCCAAGACGCGGGGCCCCATAGGGGTGCCGATCTTGGAAAGCTGGAGATAGCACCCGGGACCCCCGTAATTGGTTTGCAGGTCCATATAGACGAAAAAAAGTGGAATGGGACCCGGGTCTGAATCCTATAGGCCAAACCAGGTTTTGAACCTCATGCCCCCGAAAGTGGTACCCAGGTACGGGGGGTAGAGGGCAGGTGGGCCTCTCAGCGGTCCAGAGGTGAGTGCTCAGGATATGATATATTCGGTTTAGGCAGGCTTGAATGAGCGAGGCACCAGTGTAGGAGTATGTGCCTGGCTAGGTTCGGCAACAGGATCGAACTGGCCCCCCACTAACACAAATAATGGCAAAAGGACTGCAAGATGCGGAAACACCCCCCCTGCGTTTGGACAAACAGCCGTCTACTCCCAGTGTTTGGGCCCTCAGAGCGCAATCATAGCTTTTCCTTTCAATGCATTCAACCAGTGGATGCCCATGCAACTGTGCACTGAAGACAATCATAGGTACTGGAACAGAACCACAACGATGTTGGCACGAAGAATGACAAATGCCTCACTCGAAAGGGAGCTGGTAAGCAGCAAGAAAACAAGGAAATCCATGCAGAATACATGCAACATGCAGAATGCAGATCACATATCTGCCACACAGGCTATTGCGCAGTGACTTGGCGGGGGCGGCATTTGTGACCCTGACCAGCATCTGCTGACCCACCCAACCACCCACCCACCCACATTGAAACAATTTTTTTCAGGGGAAAAAACGAAATATATGAAGGGGACTGGAAAGGCTGATTTTAGGTACACAAACTTTTTTGGGCCTCTGACCCCCTTCCCCAACCCCCGGGGCCAGGTCAACAAGCCACTAAGCAATAGCCTGCTGCCACGGCACAGGAAAATTTTTGGGGGCCTTTGCCTGTTGAGGAGTCCATTCAGACTGTATACACTCAGACTGCATGCATGCAGACCGAAGGGAATTGCTCGTTCTCAGAGACAGCAAGCAGAAGCCTACATGCACCATCCCGCGCCAGGGCTGCCTGTACCCTCTTGACCTTGAATCAACATGCATGGTCACATGGTGTGTGTCACCCTCCCCACCTTCGTGCGCATGCCCAACGGTTCTTTTGTGTTCCTTTTTGCCCGTGGTGTACAGAAATATTTTCGTTGAATAAAGAACTGCACCTCATGTAATAAGCCCCCCCTCCCTTCTCCTTTTGCAATGGTTTCTTTGGGAATGCACACACACACTGTTGAAGGGGCTGCCAGTGTTGCCATTTTTCACATTAGTGCCGCAGTGGCAATTGCTTCAAGCCCAGTGGCAGCCACAACATGCTCAAGGGGGCAGGGGTGGATATAGTGGGGGGGGTCCCCCCCCAGCCCCTCCCCCCCCCAATGACGATTACGATTACGACTGACTGAACTAGCAATTTTGCCAGCAGTTTTACAAGAGGACTGATGGCCAGAAAACACGCCAGAGCAGGTGCTACCCTGGATTTGAACCCAGGGCCATCAATTCATGAGCCCCGGCATACACCACTGTGCTACTGAGCCATTCTACCAGCCCTCAACACAAGACAATAAATTGCACAGGGGTTGGTGTGTCCCATGAAGACAGTCCACACAGTGCAAGCATTTCTTGACACATTTTGCCAAAATGGTTTGCAATTCCGAATCATCTGTGCCTGAACTGCCTGAGCTAATCGTAATCGTAATCGTAATCGTCATTTCGTCATCACTGCCTCCTGGCTCAACAGCCCCCCCCCCCCCCAACCCCCACCTTGGTAATGTCGTAACTATTACATCCAGCACTGCAAGGGGGAACATTTGCAGCACACATGCACTGCGCTCACTTTCTTTACTTTACGCAAACCAGCCTCATTTCCCCAGGCACGATAAGAGTTTCAGAAGAGGGACTCTTCCACAGAAAAGTTGTAGCCCCACAACATGCCACTGCTACACATGTCAACCCAATTCTTGTGGTTCATGGTTTGGTGTGACTGCACCCGAATTCCATTCAGCCTTCGGCTCCGCTGCGCTTCAATTGCTGCATTGCACACACGCTGCTTACAGTGCTCCCCCTAAACCTGAGTCTGAGCCTTGCTGCGACCACATGCCTGGCTGGCAAAATTGGACACACCCTGTTTTTTGCCAAGATACCCTTTTTCTGCCCATAGCAATGCAAGAAGCGCTTTGCTGTAACACAAATCTGATATCTGACTGGGCATGGGGGGCCATGAGACATGGCCCTACTGTGTGATGTTGACTGTGGCAGTAGATTCCGAAGAAGTGAAATGGCAACTAGTACATTCATTTCTCTCAAAATCAAAAATTGATTGGGGGATATTGTTATGTTCCAAAATGATGATTTTACAAGGGGACAGATATCCAATATCATGCTTTGGGGTATGCTACGCAAATGACCCCCCCCCCCCAAAAGGGGCAGGGTATATGGCGCTCTCACCTGTGCTTGATCTAACAAACTCTCTTCGAGGTGATTTATTTCTTAAACCCCAAAACAGCGTGTACACTCGGAAATACCGACCGCCACACTTATTTGGACTTCATGGCACCCCCCCCCCCCAATCTATCACCACCTTCGTTTAGCTCATCTTAATTAGGTCTCACCCGCCCCCCCATATCCCGACCGGCACACTTACTTAGTCTTTATGGCACCCCTCACTCATCACCACCACTAAACAACAACACCAGCAGCAAAAATACACCCAGATCCCTTGGTACCACAGCTCACGTTTGCTACGTGTGGTCTCCTTAGCATCCACTGTGTGTGTCAGGAGGCCTTCCATGCACCCCAACCCAGGGCCATAAGGTCATAATATGCTCAGCACGACCAACGTGAGCTGTGTGACGCAGGGCTCAGGCAGCAAAAGTATACTCGTTGGGAGTTTTGCCTTTTGTTGCTTTATGAAATGCGGCGGCAACACATCTTCACCACAGTCCAGCCAACAACACCCCCCCCCCCCCCTGTCCTGCGGTGTTGCAGCCGACACAAACAGAGGACAGATACTTGACACGGGTGACCGTCCGCACGAGTTGTTGTGCAAGAAGTCCTCTGTGTTGCTCTCCCTATGGCGCTTCTGGGGCATGCGTCGGAATGCCAATGCAACACCGCGCTGGTCGCTTCGCAGAGCACTGCACGCTTGCTGGTGTGTGCGCGCGCGCGTGTTTTTGTGTGCGTGTGTGTGCGTTTGAGGGGGGCAGACACTGATGCGATTCGATGACCAGGAACGTGTGGTGGGGGCGGCGGCCGTTCAGGAAAGAACCATGCCTGCGATGGCATCCGCGCCCCTACCCTTGCCCCTGCCACTTCTAGTGCCCCAGCAACGCCTCTGCCCCCCGCCGCCCACTGCTGCTGCCCGTGTCCAAGCACCGCCCCTGCTTCCCCTCCTGCCTCTCCCCCTGTCTCCGGTATTGCCCCTCCCCGGCCCCAGTGTACAGGACCTGCACAATCCGTTTGAAAGCCGCAGTCCAGTCATCCGCTTCGCGGTCTCGATTGCCAACCTGGTACATCCATTCGTCTGGCTCTTGGTCGTTGGCCTTCACGACGCGGTAAAGCCACACGGGGCCCGCGTAGCTCGAGTCGTGCACCGCCAGCGAGGGCAGCCGCACGAGGTCAATGGGCGAAAGGACGAAATTGTACCGGAGCCGGCTCTCGACGCGCGAGTCCGTGACGATGGCACAACGCACCCCCGTGACGCACAAATGCGAGACTAAGGCTGCGAGCTTCATGACACTTCCCTGGGACGCAAGAGCGGGAGCGCGCGAAGGGCCTTGCCCAGTGACTTCCTGGGGGAGGGCCCTACTCCGTGCTGGGTCGGCGGCTGACCTTCCTCAGTCCCCTGGGCCGTCAAAGGGCCGGTAGTCCAGGGGGGTCTGGAGGGGATGTGGTGGGGGATTTGCCAGGGGTATCTCAGGCGGCGCTCCCGGACTCCAACCCCTTAGGGCTTGTGGGATCATCCCGTGCCCCCTGTTTGTGCGTGTTCCTCCGGGTGTTGGGGCGGTGCACTGTGGGGCGGGGGGCGTAATCCGCCAAGTCCCACACAACTACGCATGCCTCTCTTCCACCCTTTGTATGGTCAAGCTACCGTGCACACCAGTTGCAACCGCCAGAGTACAACCAACCTAGGCCCCACTGCATGGTCCCAGTGGAACACGCACTGGAAGCAAGTACCTACCTAGGCCCTGCTGCCGTGCCCTGTGGAGTAAACATTGGAAGTACATAACAACGTAGGCCCCTAGGGCCTTGCAGTGGTGGGCCCAGGTAGATATGTGCTGCGAGTGTTTGTCCCTTGGTGGTGATGAGCTTTCTTTGTTTGTTCTACGAGGGTCCCGCAGGGCCTGGCAGTCACCAGCTTCTGGTGTTTGTTCCACTGGACGATCAATTACTCCACTGCACACCCTGGTGGACCAAACAACAATGAAAGTACCTAACCTCCCAGGGGAAGGGCCCTGGTAGAATGCACAACTACAGTGCACAACCATGCCTCAGCCCCACTGCAGGGCCTTTGTGGAATGACTTAATTTAGACGCACTCCCAACAATCGGCGGGAAGGCCCCCATGACACCACACCACACCACACCCTGACCTGACCCGATGTCCTTGTCAGGGGACCGCCTCTTCAAGAGTGCACATAGCACAAGGTCTTTGGGGTGGGAGCCTACTGGCAGACCGAATCCGTCTTAATCGGTTTTGCGACCCCACGACGCACCCAATGACAGCTCTGTGCTGGGGGCCACTGACTAGGAGTGTAAGCCTGGGGGGCAAAGGGGAAAGCCCACGAAATCTCTGCATGGAGGCGTGGGGACAGGTGAAATCGGGAGAGGTTTGATGCACCTACCACCACTGGCAGCTGGAACCAGCGGTCCCCGAAGCAGTGAGCTGCACTAGGCGTGGGGTCTGGGAGAAACCAAGAAGGTGAGGGGCGGAGCAATGACGTGGGGATGAATCCTTCAACAACAAAGGCCCTATCAGTAACCTCCCCCCTCCTGCACACACGGCAAACCCCCCTCCCCCCCAACACACATACATACACACACACACACACACACACTATGTAAAGAGCTCCCAAACCGTTAAACCTCTGCAGGCAAACGGAGCACTGGGCAGCTCAGCGACTCATCAGGCCTCCAAAGAACAATGGGTGCATTGTCATGAAGGCTAGGCGCCTTTCTGCAGTAGACAGGAGCGGGCATCCAATCCTTGAGGACCTACAGGACAGAGGGAGAGGAGCTGCGCCTTGCAGCTCCACTGCATACAACAGTCAAGGGTAAGGGTCTAGACATCATGTGCCCCCGTGGCTCAATGCGTGCCGAGGGCGTGTATGCACCATGCTCACTATGACGTGTGATCTCCATCTTTCACACCGCTAAAATGATGGGCAACACTTGGTGATCCGGCACCACCACCACCACCGCCAGCGCCACAGCCCGCCCCCTGCCCCCTGCTCCCACCACCATCTCAGCCCAGCCCTAACCCATTCACTGAGCTCATACACCACCTACAACTTGGCCACTTGCCACAAGATGCCACTGGAGGCGAGCGCAAAGCGGGTTCGCCAGATGGCTCTGGCACAAGATTGCTACGCCCAATCCCTTGAATGTCACGGAGGTGGTGTGTGCAGCCCCCCAGTCCCCAACGCCTTTCAACATGAATAGGGCGATGCGGCGACCATTTGAGGAATATATGTTGCCCCCTCCCCCCCCGACAAAAGCCACGGTCCCCCTCTGCATTTTGCTGCATTTTGAGGCAGTAGGGTGTGAGGGGGATTTGGTGGACCCAGGCCCAAGGCCACGACACAGGGCGCATACCATGCAGGCCACGCTCCGAAACCGGTGGTAGCCCAAGATGCCTACATAGGCGTTGCCCACAGCCAACCCCATAAGAAAGGAAAAGCGCTGGTGCTCGCGCATCAGAATGTCACGCAGGCTCAGCGCTACGTCGGCGGCGGCAATGATGGGATCCGTACACGGGAAGTGGGCGTTGAAGGTCACCCAGATTTGATCCCCCAAAACCGCATCGATGTTGCCATTGCCTGGGAATGATCCATGCAACGGTGCTGGTGACACAGTGGCTGTGATGGGCAGGGATGCGCTTGGTGGGGGCGGGAGGCTGAAAGGGGGTTTTCACAATGGGTTGTTGACGCGGCTGGTGGTGGTTGGAAAAGCGGCGGCGGCGGCGGCGGGGGGGGGGGGGGGTTGGCGGTTGCAAAACAGTTGGTGGGCGTGGGGTGCGGACAGACACGGCTGTGACGGAATGAACTGTCACCCCTAATTGGAGCCGCCCTCACCTTCAAGCCGCTGAAGAGGCGATTGCGCCAAAACATCAGCATCCCCAGCTCCGGACTGGGTCGAATCTCACATCATGTACCATGACATTCCGATATGGGGAAATCCAGTGAAAGCTCCAGTGCTCGGAGCCAGAACGTTGTAAACATGAGTCCTCTGCCACGGTCATAAACCACCCACCGTGGTGGACCCTGTTGGCGACAGGGTTCTGAATGCATCGCAGAAAGAAGCAGAAATGCCCTGAGGCAACCCGCTAAAAGCGTCTTACCCTCTTCGAAGCAATGTTGCATGTGCAACGCGGGTGTGAGACAAGGAGCGGATGCCCAAAGCAGGTGTGTCAATGAACCACTCTCTTTACCAGCATCCTGCTGCCAGCCCCTGGATACAATGGGACAGGGCCGCACATCCACTGCAAACCAGAGGCTGGTACACTTTGAGCCCATGGATCCTACTGCGCGCCCAGTGACAGAGGTGACCGGCGGCTGCGTGATCTCCAAAAGTTGGGGAACAAGTGGGGGTGTGGCGAACCATGCGAACCGGGGACGTGAAGCAAATGCGTGCGCGCGTGTTGGGGTGGAGCTGGGGGGGGGGGGTGATCGGGCGTGCCGAACATGTAACATAGTACCCCTTGCAACCGGAAATAAAATACCCCTGGGCCTGCGAGAGAAAGAGGGCGGAAACCTGCCGTCACGGTGCTGTGGATGTCGGAAATGTAGAGATTCATTGCCTTGCCCAGCTCGTCATCAAAGACGGATAACTGAGTCTCGAAACCCGTGATGTTGACCACGAGCGCAGCCACTCTTTTGCGGAGCAACCCTGAGACAGAGAGCACCAAAAGTGGCATCTACTCTGTATATGGCGGGTATACGGCGCCATCACCTATGGCAAAAATGTCAATGACCCACACATCAGCACTACTCAAAGCAATTTGGTTTGTATTTGGGTTATGATACTCAACATCCGCCAAGAAGGGTGACCACGTGATTCAATAGCATCAACAAAAAATGGCGCACCGTGACATCCACATTGGGTTCGCCGATACTCCATCCAGGGCGGGGTCCACACTTGGGACCGCGTGGTACTTGGTCTCCGTGCACCCTTCATGTAGCCCACGCTACCCAGTTTGGAGACGGCACAGGTGGCTCTGACAACTCAGAACTAAAGCCGCGCTTGCAGCATCTTCGAGCTAGCTCGGCTGCATTAGCCACTGGGTGTGGTGTCCAGCGGTCTGCAACATTCAACAAGTGAACGCCCCCCTTGTATAACACCACGTAGTCCAAAATGATAGCCAGTCCCTGATATCATTTTGTTATGTCAACAGTAATATCCAGTACCTCCATTTGTTCCACATGCCTCCTAGCAGCCTGGAAAATGTCCGTACTATCGTCATGTTTGACCCACAGTCTGGCTACAACCTTCTTCCCTACCATTGAGGGGTCGGTCTGGGGGTAACATCCAGTGGTTGTTGCAGCACGCTGCCTTGAGGCATTCCATTCCTTGTAGGCTGTCCGTCATAATTCCTCAAGAACTTTGTGTTGCTTTGCATTGGGACTGGGAACATGCATCAGATTTGTCAATATCCTCAACCACCTCATCATCACGAAATTCTCAAACCTCTTCTACAATCAGTTCATCACCTCGTGCTTCATCAATCGCATTCGCAGAATCATCTCGGACCCCGTCCCCATTGTCAGAATATCCTGAATTGAGTAGTCCTCCTCATAGGAGAAATCACAGTCAGAAACTCACTATTGTCAACGACCGACACCACATAAACAGTGCAACCGGAAAAAGAATAAAAACAATGGCTCTGGGTGGGAAGGGTCCTCACAGCGCCCCATGTGGAACCATGTACGCTGCACCTTTAACCTTCTTTGGGGCTGATGCTTTCATCTCTGGCACCGTCGGACGTGTTTTGGTGCTGCATCCACCGAGTCTCCGCTTCCATGTGTGTTCCCCTTCTAGTCCCCATTTCTTGTGGGACTACCGCAACTCCTTGTGGTTCCGGCCTCTTGTCTCATCCTACCGGTAACCAGCCAATGTGTGTCAGTGCTGCACCTCCCTGACTTCCCTTCCAAACTTCACATCCTGTTTACCACTACCACGTTGTGCCACTGTGTGCTCCTGCGAAGAATGAAGGGAGGGACAGAGAGGGAGGGAGGAAAGGAGTGAGGGGGCGGAAGAAGGAGGAGGAAAAGGGAGGGAGGGGAGGAGTACCTGACTTTGTCAAAGAAGGTGACACCCGCACAATCGACTCTGCCGACTGATGCCTGTTCCCGGCACGGCCCAACGCGACCGTATCCGTGGACATGTGTCGCGGACGCATCTTCGCTTCTGCCTCACTCCGCCGCCCCTCAGAGGCTCGCGGCGCCATCGGCGTCGCGACCACCCCTGGAGCCTGGGCGTCCCCCTCCACGAGGGCACTGCTGTTGAGGTCTGTCAGGGGCTCCGGGACCATCGGGCCCTGAAAAGTCACCGCGCGTTTGCGCCGCCGCCCGAAGAATGTGCCGGAGCGGCGCTTGCCCGGCTCCCGGCGATCCATGTCCTCGACGGTCTCCTGCTGCTCCGTGAAGAGGGCCTGGGGCATGTAGCTCTTGTACTCTGACATCCGCACGGCCATGATCACAAAGGCCCTCTGAGGCGTGGGAGCAAGGCCAAGCCACAGGCACTGCGTCTCAACGGAGGGGGAAAAGAGGTGCGGTGAGTGTCTGCGGGGGATTGGAGCGCCCCGATGATGTTCGGATCCCATGTGCGACTTCCTACCGGAAGGTCGTCCCCCTGGACCAGCCCCATTGCGTCGCCCCCGATGGACACAGATCCTTTCGAACGAGCATCCGCCGCGTGTGCCACTCACTCAGCCGACCGGCTGCATGAATGGGAGGGGGCGCGGGCACCCCATCTGTCTCCTCCCTCCCTGGGGACCTCGGCATGGAAGGGGGGATGTTGCCCGCACTTTAGCCCCCCCTCCGCGCAACCGAGTTCGATGGGCTGAAGTGGGCCTCCGCCACTGGGAAACGCAAAGCGGATGCCCCTCCCAGGCCCAGGGAAGGGGCGATCTGGATGAAGCAGGCACATCCCTGCCACATCAAGCGCCACCTCCCACACACAAGGGGGCCCTGGGTCCGCCCTGCTCGATCAACCCACGCACAGGGCACACACACTGTGCCACGCCTCAGAAGAAAAATCTAACACTTGCAATTCGCCGGCAGCCGCGGCCCTTGGGGGCCAGCTGTCCTTCGCGACGGCCAAACCAGTTCCTGAAGGGAGGAAACTTCTCTCAGGGTGCCCGTCAAATTTGATGGAGAGGCCACCAATTTGAGGTGAGCCTTTGGTACACTACCTCAGAGTTCTCCCGGCGCGCGGAGGTCGGGGTTCGTCCCCAGCTGAAGCCCCGCCCACATGCACATGCGCACTCACACGCACACGTGCGCGCGCACACACACGCGCACACACACACGCACACGCACACACCCACACCCACACGTCTGCCCAGGAATCTCGAGGCCGGAAGACGCTCTGGATAAGAATGATGCGCGGATGTCTGATGTAGTGAGGAACTACGACATGTGGACACATACATATTGTGGTCCGACGATGGTTGTGAGCCATCATGTGCGGACATCAGACAATGCGAGGGAAATATGTGCCGGGGTGGTGAGTGCAGCGCCATCGACGTGCTTGGCCCCTAGATAAACTAGTAAAGCCCTGATGATGGTGGTGAGCCATCGTGTGCAGACGGTGCGAGTGGAAAATGTATCGGGGTGGTGAGCCTCAAGCACAGCACCATCATTGGAAAATGTGTTGGGGTGGTGAGCCTCAAGCACAGCACAATCAGCACAATCAGTGTGCCAGGCCTCCATGTTCAGGGTTTGGTTTGGGTGGGCAATCCCACTACTAATGCTAAATACCAATACGCAGCGCCATCATGCCTTCAAGCGTCGTCTCCAAAGAGGTGCTGTGGCAGATGGACTTGCCGTCAACGGGCCATCACCCAAACCCAAACCCAAACCCCACCCACACGCACACGCACACGCACACACACATGCACACACACACAGGGTGAAAAACTGCATCAGCAGGTTGTGTACCGTCCCATTCATTCAAATAAGACATTATTGGTGGAAACAGTCACTTCGCGTCTTTGGCACGGGTTTTGACCGGCCCTTGGCAAGGCTAAAGACAGCAAAAATCGGGGTTTGCTTCAGCGGCGGCACTCGTCAAGGGTAGCACTCTTCTGGGGTTGGCTCTAGCGGCAGCACTCTTTAGGGGTTTGCTTCAACAACAGCACTCTTCTGGAGTTTGCTTCAGCGGCAACACTCGTCAACGGCGGCACTCTTCAGGGGTTCGCTTCAACGGCAGCACTCTTCAAGGGTTTGCTTCGGCGGCAGCACTCTTCAAGACTTGGCTTCAGTGGCCCCACTCGTCATGGGTTTGCTTCGGCGGCAGCACTCTTCAGGATTTGGCTTCAGTGGCCCCACTCGTCATGGGTTTGCTTCGGCGGCAGCACTCGTCAGGAGTTGGTTTCCGTGGCAGCACTGTTTAGGGGTAGCCTACCGCAGGGGATTACAGAGCGGCGGGACTCTTTAGGGGTTTCTGCAGCAGCAACACTCATCAGGGCAGCGCATCTCAGGGGCTCTTGCACCAGCAGCACACTTCAAGGACCTCTTCAATGGCTGTGGGCGCATGGAGGGCGGGGCAGTCAGGTCGATGGCTCGTCGAACGGGTGCGTGAAACGCGTAGAGGCATTGCTGTGCAGCAAGGGCGCAAACCTTGTGGGTTGGGCTTGGGTGGGGGGCCTGGGTGGCTAGGTCGCACGACAGGGGACTGTGCCTGTCCCTCACAGCACTGCACTGATCACCCTCAGGGGGCGCCCTCGGGGGGTGGCAGCGATGGGCCTTGGGCTGACTCAGAGAGGAGGGGGGTGTGGCATGGGTCCTATAGGGCTGCCCTGCCGTCCCAACCCATCACGTCCTTGTGCTCTCCCCGGTACATGTGCTGCACACGCCTCAGCTCCTACGTCGCCGGATACTTGTTCCCGATGGGCTGTGCCCGCCGTCCTCCCCCATTTTGTCGGGGGAGGGCCGCCCATCCCCTTGGCTCCGGCTCCTATGCTACCGTCGAAGACCCCAGATGGGAGTCTCCACGCCGCGCGCCTTGCACCTGTGGGGTCAGAAGGGGCGGGTGGGGTTGGCCATGGGAGGGGTTGGGCATCATGGGTAGTGGGGCACAGGTAGGGGGGGGGGGGGCAGATGGGGCCATGTGTGGTGGGGGGAAAGGGGAGGCCGGTGGGGGCGGTGTCCCTAGGGGTTCAGTGACCTATTCCCAAGGCTTACATGGCCAGTACTAGGGAGCTGCAGGATCCCGGGGCTAGTGCTTAGCACTGGAGCGTGCGTACACCTGACACTCTTAGTGCACCGCCCGAGGGCGGTGCCTAGGCCCTATCCAATGGGCTTTGCACCCGGTGGCACCCAGCCTGTGGGTAGGGGTGGGGAGTACTCGGCGTGTGTGTGTGCATGTGCGTTCGCGTGTAGGCTTGCATGTGCGTATGTGTGTACGTGTGTGTGTGTGTGCGCCTGCGCGTGTGTGTACGCGTGCGTGTGCGTGTGGTGGATGTGCGTGTGCGGTGCAACCGGGGATGTTGTGACAGTATATACCTACAGCTACTAGGCTACAAAAAGACTGACGAGTGCTGCCACTGGAGCCAACCCGAGAAGAGTGCCGCCGGTGAATGAGTGCTGCCGCCGAAGCAAACCCCCTGATGAGTGCTGCCACCGAAGCAAACCCCTAATGAGTGTTGCCGCTGAAGCAAACCCTTGACGAGTGCTGCCACTGAAGCACACCCTTGAAGAGTGCTGCCTCTGAAGCGAACCCCTGAAGAGTGCTGCCGCTGATGAGCGCCGCCGCAAGCAAACCCTTGACGAGAGCTACCGCTGGAGCAAACCCCACAAGGCTGCTGCCGGTGAAGAGTGCTACAGTTGAAGCAAAACCGTAGAAGAGTGCTGTCGCTGAAGCAGACCCTTGAAGAGAGTTGCCGCAGAACCACACCCCTGAAGAGTGCCGCCGTTGAAGAGTTGGCGCAAATCCCCGGCGAGTGCTGCCGCTGAAGCAAACCCATGACGAGTGCTGCCGCTGTAGCAGACCCTTGAAGAGTGCTGCCGCAGACGAGTGCCGTCGCTGAAGCATACCCTTGACGAGTGCTGCTTCTGAAGCCAACCTCGGAAGAGTGCCGCTGATGAGGCACACCCCTGAAGAGTGCTGCCGACGCTGCAGCAAACCCTTGAAGAGTGCTGCCGCTGAAGCAAACCCCAGCAGAGTGCCGCCAATGAAGAAGACCCTGAAGAGAGTTGCCACTGAAGAGTTGGCGCAAACCCCCGGCGAGTGCTGCCGCTGAAGCAAACCCATGACGAGTGCTGCCGCTGTAGCAGACCCTTGAAGAGTGCTGCCGCAGACGAGTGCCGTCGCTGAAGCATACCCTTGACGAGTGCTGCTTCTGAAGCCAACCCCGGAAGAGTGCCGCTGATGAGGCACACCCCTGAAGAGTGCTGCCGACGCTGCAGCAAACCCTTGAAGAGTGCTGCCGCTGAAGCAAACCCCAGCAGAGTGCCGCCAATGAAGAAGACCCTGAAGAGAGTTGCCACTGAAGAGTTGGCGCAAACCCCCGACGAGTGCTGCTGCTGAAGCAAACCCATGACGAGTGCTGCTGCTGTAGCAGACCCTTGAAGAGTGCTGCCGCAGACGAGTGCCGTCGCTGAAGCATACCCTTGACGAGTGCTGCTTCTGAAGCCAACCTCGGAAGAGTGCCGCTGATGAGGCACACCCCTGAAGAGTGCTGCCGACGCTGCATCAAACCCTTGAAGAGTGCTGCCGCTGAAGCACACCCCAGCAGAGTGCCGCCAATGAAGAAGACCCTGAAGAGAGTTGCCACTGAAGAGTTGGCGCAAACCCCCGGCGAGTGCTGCCGCTGAAGCAAACCCATGACGAGTGTTGCTGCCGTAGCAGACCCTTGAAGAGTGCTGCCGCAGACGAGTGCCGTCGCTGAAGCATACCCTTGACGAGTGCTGCTTCTGAAGCCAACCCCGGAAGAGTGCCGCTGATGAGGCACACCCCTGAAGAGTGCTGCCGACGCTGCAGCAAACCCTTGAAGAGTGCTGCCGCTGAAGCACACCCCAGCAGAGTGCCGCCAGTGAAGAAGACCCTTGAAGAGAGTTGCCACTGAAGAGTTGGCGCAAACCCCCGACGAGTGCTGCTGCTGAAGCAAACCCATGACGAGTGCTGCTGCTGTAGCAGACCCTTGAAGAGTGCTGCCGCAGACGAGTGCCGTCGCTGAAGCATACCCTTGACGAGTGCTGCTTCTGAAGCCAACCTCGGAAGAGTGCCGCTGATGAGGCACACCCCTGAAGAGTGCTGCCGACGCTGCATCAAACCCTTGAAGAGTGCTGCCGCTGAAGCAAACCCCAGCAGAGTGCCACCATTGAAGAAGACCCTGAAGAGTGCTTCCGCTGAAGCGAATCTCTGTCGAGTGTTATTGCAAGGGCAAACCCCAAAAGAGTGCCGCCGGTGAAGAGTGCTGCCGTTGAAGCAAACACATGAGGAGTGCTGCCACTGAAGCAAACCCCTAACGAGTGTGCTACTAAAGCAAACCCCTCAAGAGTGCCGCCGTTGAAGCAAACCCGTGAAAAGTGCTACCACTGAAGCAACCCCTTGAAGAGAGCTACGGCTAAATCAAGACTGAATATTGGGACCGAGCTGGTGGGGGAGGGAACATCAGCTATGACTGGTGAGGGACATCAAGAATGATTCACACATTGATGGCTCTTGACAAAGTGAAATCAGCTTGCACCATCACCACGAGGCCCACTTTCAAGGCTTTTGTTGGACTTCTGAGGGGCCAAAATGCCCCAAAATGGGCTCAAAATGGGCTCATTTCACCCGTTGGTGCACCCCAAATGGTCTAGGATGAGGTTTGGAAAAATGCGTTTTTGACCCATTTTTGACCCTTTTTTGGTCCCAAGACAACCCATTTTCAAGGCATTTTCAGATTTTGGGAGGACCAATATGGGCCACCACAAGCTCAAAACGGTCCAAAAACACTTGTTTTAGCGTCGTACATGGTCTAGGATCATTTTTGAGAAAAGTCATCTTTTTGCCCCTACTGGACCCTGTTGACCCATTTGGGCACCCACCTGTTAGTGCTTGAGCTTGCAGCTTGCCGCAGCCTAGTGGGCCTAGGTATTGGGGTGTAGGCGTCTGTTTGGGCAATTCTAAGGGGTGGAAACCACAAAAAGTGGGGGGTTGCGGGTGGAGTAGGTGCCCTCGGAATCGCATTTTGAGCCATGTAGCCAAAGATATGGCCTATTCTTGGTTTGTGGGTGTGGGCATTTGGAGCTTCTGGGGGCCTTTTTGGGCCGTTTCCGGGACATATCATGGAGTTAGAGGGCCGCAAAGAGCTCGTTGACACAGGGAAGTCAAGCCGCACGTGGCGTGTACCCACCGTTTCCCTTCGTTTGGCCGTTTTGAATGTGTTCCAGGGCTTTTTTGGCCCAAAAATGGCTGTTTTTGGCCCTAAACTGCAGTTTTTGAAACTGAGGTCCGCCACTTGCGAATCCCGTTCCCGGCTGCCACCGTGGAGTTTCTTGCTCAAACTTTGTGTGATTGTACTTCACACCCATAGGTATCATCCACCAAAATTTCACTTGAATCCGAAGCACCATGACGGACATCTGATTTTTCCCCATTTCGCGCGTGATGCTTGCTTGCTTGCTGCTTGCTGCTTGCTTGCTTGCTGCTTGCTGCTTGCTGCTTGCTTGCTGCTAAACCTGGTAGGTCCACCCTAGACACTAAAAAGGGTTATAAAACCAAGACTGGTTCCACCAGCTCGGTGAACAAACCCCGAAGAGTGCTGCTACTAAAGCAAAACCGGAAGAGTGCTGCCGTGGAAGCGAACCCCTGAAGAGTGCTGCCGCTGACAAGTGCTGCCATTGAAGCAAGCCCTTGACAAGTGCTGCCGCTGAAGCACACCCTTGAAGAGTGCTGCCTCTGAAGCGAACCCCTGAAGAGTGCTGCCGCTGATGAGCGCCGCCGCAAGCAAACCCTTGACGAGAGCTACCGCTGGAGCAAACCCCATAAGGCTGCTGCCGGTGAAGAGTGCTACAGTTGAAGCAAAACCGTAGAAGAGTGCTGTCGCTGAAGCAGACCCTTGAAGAGAGTTGCCGCAGAACCACACCCCTGAAGAGTGCCGCCGTTGAAGAGTTGGCGCAAATCCCCGGCGAGTGCTGCCGCTGAAGCAAACCCATGACGAGTGCTGCCGCTGTAGCATACCCTTGAAGAGTGCTGCCGCAGACGAGTGCCGTCGCTGAAGCATACCCTTGACGAGTGCTGCTTCTGAAGCCAACCTCGGAAGAGTGCCGCTGATGAGGCACACCCCTGAAGAGTGCTGCCGACGCTGCAGCAAACCCTTGAAGAGTGCTGCCGCTGAAGCAAACCCCAGCAGAGTGCCGCCAATGAAGAAGACCCTGAAGAGAGTTGCCACTGAAGAGTTGGCGCAAACCCCCGGCGAGTGCTGCTGCTGAAGCAAACCCATGACGAGTGTTGCTGCCGTAGCAGACCCTTGAAGAGTGCTGCCGCAGACGAGTGCCGTCGCTGAAGCATACCCTTGACGAGTGCTGCTTCTGAAGCCAACCCCGGAAGAGTGCCGCTGATGAGGCACACCCCTGAAGAGTGCTGCCGACGCTGCAGCAAACCCTTGAAGAGTGCTGCCGCTGAAGCACACCCCAGCAGAGTGCCGCCAGTGAAGAAGACCCTTGAAGAGAGTTGCCACTGAAGAGTTGGCGCAAACCCCCGATGAGTGCTGCTGCTGAAGCAAACCCATGATGAGTGCTGCTGCTGTAACAGACCCTTGAAGAGTGCCGCCGCAGACGAGTGCCGTCGCTGAAGCATACCCTTGACGAGTGCTGCTTCTGAAGCCAACCTCAGAAGAGTGCCGCTGATGAGGCACACCCCTGAAGAGTGCTGCCGACGCTGCAGCAAACCCTTGAAGAGTGCTGCCGCTGAAGCAAACCCCAGCAGAGTGCCACCATTGAAGAAGACCCTGAAGAGTGCTGCCGGTGAAGCGAATCTCTGACGAGTGTTATTGCAAGGGCAAACCCCAAAAGAGTGCCGCCGGTGAAGAGTGCTGCCGTTGAAGCAAACACATGAGGAGTGCTGCCACTGAAGCAAACCCCTAACGAGTGTGCTACTAAAGCAAACCCCTCAAGAGTGCCGCCGTTGAAGCAAACCCGTGAAAAGTGCTACCACTGAAGCAACCCCTTGAAGAGAGCTACGGCTAAAACAAACCCTGAAGAGTGCTGCTACTAAAGCAAACCCGGAAGAGTGCTGCTGCGGACGCGAACCCCTGAAGAGTGCTGCCGCTGCGAAGTGCTGCCATTGAAGCAAGCCCAGGATTAGTGCTGCCGCTGAAGCAAGCCCCTGAGGAGTGCTGCCCCTCAAAAGTGCAGCCGCTGAAGGAAACCCGTGAAGAGTGCCGCCGCGGAAACCGACTCCTAAAGAGTGCTGTCGCTGCAGCAAACCCCCGACAAGAGTTGCCGCTGAAGCCAACCCCTGAAGAGTGATGCCGCTCAAGTGAAACCCTTGAAGAGTGCTGCCGCTGAAGAGTGGTGCCGCTAAAAAGTGCTCCTACTGAAGCAAATCCCTGAAGAGTGCCGCCCCTGAAACTGACCCTTGAAGAGTGCAGCCGCCGAAGCAAACCCCTGAAGAGTGCCGCCGCTGAAGCAAACCCATGGAGTGTGCTACCGCTGAAGAGTGCTGCCGCTGAAGCAAACCCCTGCAGAGTGCTGCTGCTGAAGCGAAACCCTTGCATGGGGCTACTGCTGGAGCAAACCCCTAAAGGGTGTAATCACTGAAGACGCCGTGACTGAGTGCGGTCATGGATGAGTGCTGCCACTCAAGCAAACCCCCGATGAAGCTGCTACTAAGGCCCCCGAAGATGCCCATCTTGCTGGCGCTAAGTGCATCGTTCAGTGCTTCTCCACCGACATAGCCCACGAGACTTCATGAATGGATGCGCCGCTTCCGGAGGACCGGCCCCACACAGGGTCCGTTGCACTAAAGCCGGGAGAGTCCAACCCAACCCAACCCAACCCAACCCCCCCCTCCTCTGTGCAGGACGACCAGAGGGCAGTGTGGCCCTCCTCGGTCAGTGTTCAAGGGATGAACGAAAAACCCCCACATGCACAACCTAGGTGGCGGTGTACCAAGGGAGTCCCACTACCCTGTGCTCCCGAGTGTGGCAGTGTAGTGAAGGAGTCCCGCTGCCCGCCGCTCCCCAACAGTGTCCCTAGCAGGGTCATGGCCTCGCCCACCTGAGAGGTCCTCACTCCCTAGGCTAGCCTAGTGTTGTACCGTCTTGGCGCATGCTCATGCGCGAGAGCCATGGCCATTCCTGCCAGGGTGCTTTCGGCGTCGGTTGCTATGATGGCTCTGTTGATCATGGCCAGCGGTGGTAGTTCATGTAACCGATCCCCGGTACCGCACAGGGCTGCAAGTTCATGTGTGCTGCCGTGGGAGCACCCTGTGTCCTCAAGGCGGGGTCCAGCTCAGACAGCTGTGGGGTGTGGGGGGCCATGTAGAGGGGGCCTTTGTTGGAGTGCCTCGGGCACTTAAGGGTTAGGCACCGTGCCGGGTACCTAAAACGTGCCACCGCCTCCGTCTGGAGCTTTATGCACGGCTGTGGCGGTTGGGCGGGTGTGATTGTAAGCACCGCATGCCGCTCATGGGATACCCAATCCCAATAGTGGCGCCATGGTGACCCGCTTGTAGCTCTGGAAGTGTGGCCACTTGTAGGTGCTCTTGCAAGCACACATGCAAGGGGCTGGGGGGAGGCTCCACCTGCACCTGGATGTCCAAGAGGCCCACCAACAGCCGCACGCACCAGGGTGTCACTAGGGAGGTCTTGGATGGGTGCTCGCACACCGGAAGCACTACCGCCCATTCTGGTACGGCCATGACGTCCTCCATGGTCGTGATGAGCTGGATTGCGTGGCCCCGTTGGTAGACCACATGCTCCCAGGTGGTTTTCGCCTCACGGCCGAGGAAAAAGAAGGAGGGATGAGAGTCAAGGTATGACGGCAAGGTATGATGCCGAGGAATCCTCGTTCAGTGGTAGGGGGGGCTGGGGAGGGATTCGAAGGCAAGTGGCCCAGGAGGCACAACACGCCCCGAGGAAAGTGCGAGGCTGCTGCGTGCCGGGGCTAGGGTGGGCAAAGCCCCCCCCCCCCCCCCTGAAGCGCCAGAGGGAGGGGGCGGCGAGACGCAGGGAGCACGGTAGGGGGTTGGAGGATGTCCCCTTAGGGAAACGGCAAAGGGTAGGAGCGGGGGGCTGGGGGGAAAGGGGGGGAGCTCCGATCAAGGCGGAGACTGTGTATGCGCTCCAGGGAGAGCCAACGGCGAGCGCACGGCGCGCGACTCGAAGCCCGAGCCCTAGCCGGGCCTCGGAGGAGTCAAGAGTGGGTGGTAGAGATGAGAGGGCGATGAGCGCGGGGAGGGGGGGAAGGGGGGAACGGGATGTGAGCAGCAGCCAGGGCCCAACGCCCATCCACATGGGAAAGGATGGGCAGCATGTTGGACGACTAACATCGCTGGCGGTGTCTTTGCAGCTCGCTTTGGGCCCGTGTCCAATCTTTCAAAAGACCCTCATGTGAGGATATATTGTCACTAGTGATATCAAATGTGTGCCATGGAGGACCCCCCCCCCCCCGCATGAGGCGGCAGAGCGCAACGAAGAGATGTTTGGGCTGCGGGAAGCAAGAGGGTCAAGTTTGCCCGGCAACTGCCGCTGCAAAAAGGCGTCTACTAGTTGGTGCCGGACTCTGAGTCTACCATAGACACCCTGCGCACTTACCACGAGGGCGGGCATTGTGGAGACGGAATAAACCACTTGTATCTGCAAACTCTGGGGGCTAAGCGCTTGGGCCAAGGGCCGCAATTAATATCGCAATCACACCCCTACACCTTCCCGCCCCCAGTGAAGTTCCGGGACCACTGCCACTTGGCCCCTACCGACCCGCAAGAGTGGTTGCAGGAGTTGGCGGTGATCCCCTCTTGGGTACACTATGAACACCGATGGGGACCAAACTACAGCCCAGGCCTTGGCCTGCCCTTGGACTCGTTCACAAGCGACCAACAACGGCACTTAGTGGCCCATTGGATGAGCAACCTCCCCACCATGATGGTGCTAGTGGTGCGCTCCAAACACCGAAATGTACGGCTGTGCACGCAGTGCCTGCTATGCGACAACAGCCCCGAAACGGCCTGTCACCTGTGGGAATGCCCGGTGTAGTCCCATCAATGGCGCCCAGCCCGGTAGAGCCTTCATAGGTGGCTGAGCACCTACGTAGGGCCACGAGCGTCGCAGGTGCAATGCCAACTATGGGACTCCGCGGTCCTCGAAGAGGGGTCGTCAGCCATCGCGACACCGTCCCTACGGACAGCACATATGGTGCTGACAGGACCACACGCTAGGGGAACGGAGTTCGTCCGTCATGTGGTGTCGGAGTCACAGAAGGTCTGGCTGACCCATGCCAGGGCTTGAGAGGGCTTTATTAAGGCCCGCGCAAGGCCACGGGGCACTATGGGGTGGGCGTTGCGAGAACTTCACTTGCACCAGCAGGCGGAGCGGCAGGGAGTCCCAAGGACAGCCCTGAACTAAGACTGGAGGGGGCAATTCCTGCTTTGTCACAGGTGCCTGCTTTGTCACAGGTGCGCAACACACTACACACAGCATGCGCTCAGACACACAGCCCTCCCGTTTTGCATTCCCCGTATGCAAAGCATCCCGGCCATTGCCATTTGGTAACAGCGCCTTCGGCACACCCAAACGCACACCCACACACACATGCACCCACCCACCCACACACACACACACACACACACGCCTGGGACTTTGAGGAAACAAAATGGGGTTGTCTGATAATCAGCACCACAATTTGGCACAAAGAGATAATACAAACTCTTCACTGGGTATCAAACGCAGGCTAGTGACGGCCGTTCTGGGCGAACCGACCGCGGTTGGACTGGGCATTTTGCCACAAAGTCCCGTCCCCGCAAAAATGCCCCGCTCAGACCCTCTTTCACAGTGAAACACACTGCGCCTGGAATGTCCGAAGCAGCGCCGAGCATGCACACGACCTGAATCCGTTCCACCTCCGTGACCCACGATTCCCCGCAGAACTCAAGGCTCTCCACACGCAATGTGGCCACATCCTCGATGGCAGAGATGATATGCCGCAGGCGCTTGGTCAACAGATGGGTCCACATGTTCCCCAAAAAAAGGTTGACCACCAGCAGCCCCGCCAATACCCCCAGCGTGAGGAACGCGCTGTTGTGCAGCGCGGACCTGCGGCACAAGAGCGATGTGGGGTGCACTCAGAAGGCGCGGTAGGCCTGGCCCTGGGCCTAGACACAACTGCCGGCCCCTCGTCAAGGAGACAGTCATCGCAGTACCACAACACTACAGCCCCGACAGAAATAAGCTTCGAACACGTGCTGTTCGCCCGGCACAGGGCTTCGTTCACGGGGGGGGTGACCACAACCGGTCCTGATGCGACCCACCCCCCAACTATCTTTCAAAACTCGGGGGGGGGGGGCAGTTGGGGGGGGTCCAGCCGGGGGTCGGGGGGGGGGGGGGTTCCTGCTGGGGGTCGGGGGGGGGTCTGGCCGGGGGTCATGGGGGTGTCCAGCCAGGGGTGAGGGGGGGGGGGATTTAGGGTTAGGGTTAAGGTTAGGGTTAAGGCTAGCCCTAGGGTTAGGGTTAGGGTTAGGGTTAGCGCTAGGGTTAGGGTTAGCGCTAGGGTTGTTGTTGCTGTTAGGGCCTGCAGCCCTCCTGTAGCCCTCCTTCAGGTCAAAATTTTTTCTTGTTGTTTTAACACAAATATGATTTCTCTACAAAATTTTGAGTATTTTGAGTATAAACACATAGTATGAAAAATAAATTTGGCGCCTTCGGCGCCAGACAGTTTTCTCTAGAGACACTTGTTGGTGGCCGACCCGGCACCACTATCTTTCAAAACCCGGGGGGGGGGGGGGGGGGGGGGCTGGGGGGGGTCGCATACAAGGACCGGGCCCGGCCACCCCCCCGTGGCTTCGTTGCACACGGGGTCCCCTGTGACAAGGACCGCTTGCCCTTTGAGCACAGGAGACTACAGAGCCTACAAACAAGAGGGTCCTGCTGCCTCACGGCCACAGATCACCATTTGCTCCACGATCATCTCACACCCTCCGTTCAGTTCCCCAATGCCTCACGCCCCAGATGTTGTGTCATCAAACGTGCTGTCGGCAAACCGGGTCCCAACGCAATCCGCTTCGAACACCTGTTGCACACGGGGAAGGGGGGGGGGGGGCGTAGGTCAAGGCCCCGAACCCACCGTCGGGGCTTGCCGCTTCGTGTGCTGCATCAGGACCATCACTGATGACCAGCGGCACATGCACATTGTCTATGGGACACGACGCACGCTACGGCAGTTGTGGGGGCGGATTGGGTGAGGCGGACGGAGTGAGTCAGGCACACAGCAGAAGACTTGGGGAGGTCGGGGGGGGGGGGGGGGATGGCGAGGTGTCCTCTGGGCGTTGTGCGAAGGGGTTGGGTTTACATGCCCCCCCCCCCCCCTGGGCGTTCATCGATGCTGCAGTGGAGAGGCACTGCACGGAGATGCTGTCAGACGCAGCACGCGGGTTGGTCAACGCCCGGGACATTGTGCTGCGGGGGTGCATATGCCCCCCCCCACTGCCGTTCCAGGACCCAGTCCTAAGGCCCTCCCCAAAGCCCGCACACTAATCGGCAGCCAGGCACGCTGCGGACCCGAATGGATCCTCCAGTTCTTTTCTGTGTTTTGTGGGTGCATATCCCGGGCTGTCCAAAGGTACATTGACCATTCAATGCATTTCTGCAGGGATGCTGCCGTACTCGTGGCACAAAGAATCACAGAAATCCCGGCAGTGGAGGTTGGTGTTGCCATTGGTCTTGCTGTTTGTTTGGTGTTTCTGCAGCGACGATCTACGATGATTGTCATTTACCTCCACTTTGTAATGTTTCCATGTCTTCTTGCCATGAATCTACAGCTCCTGCGCAGCAGAAGCGGAAGGTGTGGCAATATCACAATGGGTACGTCTCCATGGTTCCAAAAAAGCGGAAGCCGCACCTTCTGTGGTTTGGAGGAGACGCCGTTGGCTCAAAGAGTTGGGGGGGGGGAGGGTAGTGGCGAGACCCGCGCCCGGGGGGGGGGGGGGGGGGCTGGTGGTGACTGACGGAGGGCGAAGGAGATTGATCAGAACAGGGACGTCGACCCGTTCAGCGCCATGGACCAAAGCACGACCGACGGAGCGGACCGCGGCGCGAGAGAGGACAGGGACACGAGCGAAGGCCACCTGACACCGACATCGTTCAGGATGGCGAAAGGAGCCGGGCGACTGCGCTCCGGTCCGTGATAGAGCAACAGGGCGAAGTGTGGGTCGCACAGCTGCAACCAAAAGACCGTCACCACCGGTAAAGCCGAAGCAATTTGACTGCACATAAAACGGGGTCAAAACCTGTTGACCACGGCATGAACGGCGCTGGGGTTGACTTTTTGTCCATGTTGTTGTTACGTGGCTTGGGCAACCGGGCTTTCAAGTGAGGGGGGGGGGTCGATAGAGCCCCCTGGCTAGAGACCCCCCCCCGCCTCCCAAAAAGGGCTCAATTGACGAGACCCCCAAAATCCTAACGAGACTGATCCCCAGGCCTCGGAGGTGGACCAGACCCAAAAATTGGCAAAAAATGAAAATGGGATTTTTGGAATCAGCGAGGGGGTACAGAAAAATCATCATTTGCCATGCATTTGATGAAAAAAAATTTCGCCCATTTTTACTGCTCAAAAAAATTTTCGGCGCCTTTGGCGCCAGTGTTCATGATAACTGATTAATGGTGCCTGTCAATTGAGCCCTTTTTCCAACCCCCCCCCCCCCCCGGATTTGGGGGGCTCTATTGACACCCCTCCCCCCACTTGAAAGCCCGGTATGCCCTTCTTTTGGCATATTTGAATTCCCCATGAAACTCGCAGCATTTTGACTACACACGACTGGTGATGTCCCGGAAACGTTGGGCATTTTCGCAAATTGTTTCGAAAAAATCACTGTGCAGGCGGCCAAACTGCTGCTACCCTGGGCGTACGTTTTTTCGACGGGGGTTGGGGGTCCGCGTTGCCACTTCACGGCGCCCAATGCGACACAAAAGCCCATCAGACAAGCCGGCAACAACGTGGTTCCTCTCCCCCTCTGCCTCTCGTGCTTGCGGTGGCGCTCGCTGTTCCCCTGACGTGTACCGGTTCTCGGCCTCCAGAAGGTGGAAGGCCTCCATTTCCCGGGCCTGCATCGCCTGCAGCTCGTCCGCCGCGTGGGTCTGAGACAGGTTCACAAAGGTCTGCGCGGCGGCTTCGAGGACTTTGATATCCTCCAACAGCTGTGGCCAGTGGTTCATCAGCTGCTTCATGCTGCGCTCCGTCGTGGACTCGATACGGGCCTGGCGGCGTGAGGTATCGAAGGGGAGGCAGCCAAAACGGGAGGTCCGGAAGAGCGGGGGTGGGCCAGAGATCCCGAACACCTGCTGTCTGCCCTCCGCCCTGTCACCGGCCCCTCTCTGTCCCTGTCACCTGCCATCTGCACATGTCTCTGCAAGGCACACCACCGTAATGCACACGTCTGTGTACGGTCCACCGTGCGCTGCGCGTGTGGTCATCGTGTTTCAAAGGCAGACGATGCATTGCGCACGACTGTACACTGTGCAGTACATCGTGTCTATGGGGGACGCCATGCACATGTCCACTGCAGGCACACCGCTGGACCCAGTCCCGCACGCCCAGAGGGCATACCTGCATCTTCATGGAGGACTGCTTCACATCGTTCTGGAACCGCCCCAGCTCCCGCTGCATGAGCAGCTCAGTCTGCCCTCTGATGCTGTTGCTGGGGTCTTGCACTGCGTTGTGGCTCACGCCGATGATGACGAAGCACTTGAGTCTGAGAACAGGTGCCATTGCTAGAGGAAGTGTTTGCCTGGCACGCGCCCGGCTGCTGCTTTTGTCCCAAGTATCGCGACTTGAACCCCAGTTTTACCCTCTCCTAGAGAAGCCCTCCAAGAACAGTTGGCCGAAGCGCACTACTGTTCCCTCCCAGTCATTGCAATTGCGGTTACACCCCCCTTCCAACTCAGCCACGGACCAGACAGTCTAGACCCGCAAAGCTGCCGTTGACAAAGGAGGGGGAGGACGCTGAACCTGTGATCTTGAGAAGAGGGACAAGGGCCAAATCCGCGATGGCAGAGGAAGCAACAAAGCTCAAAGCTCGAGTGTGCAATCTCAGGGCAGATCAACACCAGCAGTGCAGCACGCCATCCCCCGCCCATGTGATCTTTCATTGTAAACCAACAGGGCACTAAACAGTCACTCGTTGCCATTTTCTACCGCTGTTTCATGAACTCAATCCAGGTGTATCTGATGCATGTTGTGTGGGGCTCTAGGCCCTGGTGGTTAGAAACACGATGGGTGCCGCCGGTGCCGAGAACAAGGAAGCCCTTTCGCCCAACCCCAGAGGGACTGCACACATTGCCTTTGGACAGGCCATCATTTTTGTGATAGCAGGTGCACATGCGTCTAATGTCCGCATATTGCCCAACTGGACCCCTCGGTAGGTGGATGTAGCTTGGCCATAAGAAGAGGGGGCTGGGCGGTTGACAGCAATGGGCATTGTGGGCAAACACACGCATCAACAGACCCGTCAATGGTCTCAGGAAGGACTTGCCACAGTGTGTCCCCCAGTGTCACCCCCACACGCGTCTGGAGGGTGGTCTGCCGGCTGAGAATCCATGCAGCAAGGGCGGTCACCGCTGGGTCCGTCATGTCGACCATGTCCAAGACTCTGGTCGCAGAAGAGCTGCTGCCGGCGGCGTCCGCACGGACTCGAAGGCTGAGAAGCGTGAGTCTGGGGTTGTCGAGAGCCACCATGCTGTGGCTGATGTTGGGGGACGCCAAGTCCGTGAGGGCGCTGTCGAACGCCTGGAGGCCGTACTCGACCCCAACCACAGCACTGAGCGTGCCCTGGCCCTGTGGTGTTGGGGAGAGTGTGGTGAAAGTGGGTCGAGGGGGGGTGGGGAGCAGTGGCGACAGGCGGCAAGAGCGATCAACAGTGCGACGGTGGCGGTGGGGCCCGCCATGCCCCTGTTGCCATGGGTATTTGAAGTCAGCCGCAGACTTCTCAGAAGCTCCTCTTTGGGCATGAGATAATTCGGGTTGGAAGATAGCGGAAGATGGTACGTTTCAGGATTGCAGTTCAAAGACGATGGCTGCCGGTCATTCCTGGGCAACGGACGCCAAAGTGGAGTCTATGTGTCTGCCTTTCAGCCCGATTCCCGATAAATTCAGTCTAACACCCCACGAAGCCTACGCTTTTAGCGCTCCACCGACTGCAGTCGACGCGTTGGCGGTCCACCGACGGTCCTTGAAGATTGGCCGATGCCAGTTGGAGGGTAACGGACAAATTGCTAGTGGATAACAGTGCTTTGTTGCAGTCCGGCATGGTGCTCAGACCCTGGTTGGTGCTCCCAGGAAGGAACAGGTGCTATTGAGCAGATGCAAACGGGCACTGCAATCACAACTCGAGGGTATCTGTCCTGGGTCCCCATGTGCCTGCACCCCCTTCCACTCCCTCCCTCCCTCCCTCCCTCCCTCCCTCCCTCCCTCCCTCCCTCCGTCCGTCCCTCCCTCCCTCCCTCTATCCTGCCAGCATCAGGAGTACCGCCGGCGCGCCCCTCGTCAAGGAGACAGTCATCGCAGTACCACAACACTACAGCCCCGACAGAAATAAGCTTCGAACACCTGCTGTTCGTTGGGCACAGGGCTTCGTTGCACACGGGGTCCCCTGTGACAAGGACCGCTTGCCCTTTGAGCACAGGAGACTACAGAGCCTACAAACAAGAGGGTCCTGCTGCCTCACGGCCACAGATCACCATTTGCTCCACGATCATCTCACACCCTCCGTTCAGTTCCCCAATGCCTCACGCCCCAGATGTTGTGTCATCAAACGTGCTGTCGGCAAACCGGGTCCCAACGCAATCCGCTTCGAACATGCGGTGTTCGTTGCGCACGGGGGACGGGGGGGAGGGGGGGGCGTAGGTCGAGGCCCCAAACCCGTCGCCGTCCGTGCACGGGTGTGCATTGCACGGATTGCCGGCCGGTGTGCACTGTCGTCAAGGACGCCATCGAGCTCCCCAGGGCCGCCTGTGGGCCTGAACATCCGCCATCAAATCAAAATACAAATGCCTCCACCGCAGCCCTTCCCCCTCCCCATTCTCGTGCCTCCCTCCAGCCCCGCTGAGTCCAGTCCCTTCGTCTGCGTCCGGTCCACCCACCCGGCCTCCCTCCTCTTGTCCCCTTGTTCACACGCAGTGTTCAGCAAAGAGCCAAAACTCCGGAACAAAACGGCTGCAGCCCAGCCCCTCCAGCCCCAGACGGCACTGCACACCGCGTCCTCAGTGTTGCGAACAGCCATCGCCACCGCCGCAACGTAGGCCCCCGACCTCAAGTCTGTGTAGACCTCAGACAGCAGCTGCTGCGAGAAGCCCGCAGCACCGGCCTGCACCGCGTACCAGGGCTGGCACCGGGGGTCATACCCACAATCTGCCGCGCAGTCCGGGAACACACAACTGCGGCCCCTTTGCAGTATGACGGGCCGTTCCGTCAGGCACCGCGCCTTCCAGCCCTGCCGGCTCGCCGCCGGCACCGTCGCGGGGTACTCCGGCCACAGCAGCGCCACACGCTGCACGGTATCGCCACCGTCGGCCGCGGTTGTGGCCAGGAGCGCCGGGAGGACGACGCCCAACAGCCCGGCGCTGTAGCCGGCGCCGGTGTGGCTGCCCAGGTGCACGGTGCCGCCGGGCACTGTGGCCGCGAGCTTAGCAAGGAGCCCGACGGTGTGGCACACGTCGGCAGGGAAGAGCCCCGCGTCCAGGCTCTGGTGGACTGTGGAGGCCGCAAAAGCGATGGCCTGGAGAAGATGTGGGTGTGTGGGGGGGGGGGGGGGGCATATGTCTGGCCACAAACAACAGGCAGCCGTACGTTCCTCCGGGGCTTCTGGGCACATGGTCCGGCCCCTCGGCCCCAGAAAGGCCACCGCAAACAGAAAATGAACGACGGCCGACTATCGTTTGCTCTGGGACGTTTGGGCGCTGCCGTCCCCCCCCCCCCATTTGTTTTGGGTGGGGGTAAGACAGGGCGGGACGGTGGACCACCCTCCCGTTCAGACCGATGTACATACTGGAAATGCCCAGGATCATTCAGCATCTCTCCCCCCCTCCCCTCCCCTGTGTCCAGCGACAAACAAAGCCCTCAAAAAACACGGTCCGAACAGGAGTGTTCGTTGGACACGCCGTTCGGTACCTAGTTAATTTGGTACCTAAACCCGGTACTTAATTAAACAGGTCCCGAAAAATTACGCTTAGAACGGAAGTGTCCGTTGCACAAAGCACGGTGGACACGGGGGGAGGCATGCCTCCTCACAGAGAGGTGCTGCAGAGCCCTCTTTTTCAGATACTACAGACGAATACTGTCTGAGACAGCCACACCACGATGACAAACCAAAATTCCTGAAATTTGATCGGGCGCTACCATCCCCTTTTTTATCACACAACACAAAAATGGCCTAAGCACGGGCTGTGGAGCTTTTCACAACAACACCCCCTTATAATCTGGCTGAGCAAAATGGGTGTCTTTCTCGGGGTGTGTCATGTTGTCATCCTCAAACAAGTGTGTGCAATGCATGTGCATTGCTGCAATCTCTCGGGGATGCCTTTCTTGGCCGCTGCTCAATCCCCAAAGCTATACTACAGCTTTATCAATGAGTAGTTTGCGTCCGTTTTTCTTCCACAAGGTTTGACTTTGGCCAGCGTGTACCCAGACCGTGACTGACGACAGTCAACGTCCAACCGATGGTGTTACGCAGGGTTGAAGCGTGTACCAAGAGCATTTGCTCGACGCACTGTGTGCCGACAAGGCACTGCAGTTGCACATGCCATGTGAATCCAAAAATACCTTTTGCTGCAGTGAACATGCTGATCCATCGCGCTGTTACAAAGGGTGAACGGTGCTGCGCCAGGCATATGCGCCGAGCAAAATTTTCACAGCTTTGGCCGCTCCTCCTCAGGATCCGTGCCTGCTTGATTCATCGGGCTGTGGCTTGTAATCCAAAATGCACAGGCTGTAGTGACACTGGGGACTGTTACTCTTTACTGGAGGGTCTAGTGGTTTTGGTTGGGGCAACTTTTCCCTTCTTTTTTTTTTGTTGACCTGGGCATTCTTTTAGCAGTCGGATCTTGGGGCTGAGTGCTGGATGTTTTGCAAAGAGGATTGTGCCGGACACAGGCCAGGCACGGGTAAACACTCCCCCATTGATGAACAGCAAATGAGACTGGGACAACACAGGGGGCGGACAGGGTCAGACAACACCAGGGGGCGGCAGAGCCTGGTTGCTGGACCACCTCCTTTCTGAGTTTTGGGCCCAACAATTACTGGTTTAAGTTTGGGATGCAGTCCGGTGTTCCTGATTGCCTTTGAGATCTGTAGGACCAAACTTTCTCGTCTTTGTTCCCATTCAATTATCGGCGTTCAGTCAGAACCAGAGATTTTTCGACTGCGTTCTGTACAAAGTGCAGCTGTCCATCGTTCAAATTTGGCTCGCCACGCACAGTGTGGCACTTTTTTGATGTTTCTGGAGATTGTGCCCAGTGAAGAGGCCTTCTCAAAATCACTATGGCAGGAATTCCTCTAAGAAGCTTCCTTGATGATTACTATTACTTGCTGGCGGCTTCTGGGTGGTTGATGCTGCATTGCAGCAACTTCCTGGGTGCTTCTAGGTGATTTCTGTCAATTCTTGGTGGATTCTGCATGGTTACTCTTGATTCTTGGTGGCTTTGGGAGGGTAATTCTTGGAATGGTATGGATTAGTACGGTATGGAGGGCGTCTGACCAAGGGCCATAGGCTTTACATGGAATCAGGGCTGGGGCCCCCAAACCAGTTCCAACATTTGGATGGAAATGAAATTTCACTCAGTTCCCTTGGCATGTGATGGGGGGTGGGACTGATGCGATGGTAGAAAACATGGGTACCAGGGTGACTTCGTTATGTGGCCAGCAAGATGCAGAAATAGGCAGGAGAAAAATAATAAGAGAGAGTTGCATGCACCCCACAACAACACACTCTACCACAACACTGTGCCATTGGGCATGAAATGAGGCAAGAAATAGTGCCCATCAGAACTTTTGTTCACTGGATCGGGAACACTTCTCCGTCAGGCTGCTTTGTCACAAAAAAAGGCTTTGTTTCGCTTTGCTTTTGTGCTGTTGTTCTGCAAGGAGGTTGCGCCAATCCGTGCGCACAGCAAGGTTTTGTTCAGCTCACAGTTCTAAGTAAGGGCGTATTTGCTTCCTTCAGAACTCGTCTGCGACATTGAACTGGGGAAGTGCAAGGGAATGGGGAGGTACCAGCAAGCAGCACGTTTCCGCTGCTTGCTGGTACCTCCCCATTCCCTTCCACTTCCTCACCCATTGCAACAATTCTTGCCAATCGATGTACAAAAAGGTAGTTGCCAACATAAAAAAATATTGCATTCCTCTACAACACTTTCAAAAATGCAAAATCTACTTGCCCTGCGCTTCTCCTTGCCTTTAATGCGATTAAAGCTATTAAACTCAATGACGAGGAGGGCAACGTCGATCGTGACCTCAACCAAGAGACCAATGCCAAGGGAGATTGCCCATAGTGAACCCGGCAGTGCTAGCCCAAGAAAAAGTGGATGGACAATTACCCGCAAAAGACAAGGGGCAAAATCCCCAATCACCATTATTCCTTGCAATTATTCCTTAGAACTGTGACTTGTGGCCATTTTCAACTCGGAATGCCCTCACACTGGCAATGCCTGCACTGTACATGCAGCGTGCCGACACTACGTACGCTATGCACCCTCTTACCTGTGCTAAGTGTGTGCTTGGTGCCGCAACACCCTCCAACGAAGTGCATGGTATCATTGACTTATTCTTTATTTATGAAAGTGTAGGCACAGCACATTACAGCAAAGACCTCCAGATTGTAGAGGTCTGTGAGCCATTGGTTCGCGGTCAGGCAGCTCTGGATGAACTTCTGGAACTTGTAGCTTGCCTGTTGGACCAAGGCTATTTGCAGCTCCATCACCAGTTCCGTGGCAATGCTTGCTGAGATGTTCATGGTGGTCTCAGACACAACGGCCATGGCCGTTGCCAATGCTGCCATCTGTGCCTTGCTTTCCATATGGCTAGCGTTCAGCAGCTCCAGGACGTCAGTGGTGGCGTTCACTTGCCTCTGATGGCAAAAGGATGGGAATGAATGGGAAGAGAGGAAGGGGAAGAAAGCCTGGCGTGGACCGGGCATGTGCCAATGCTGCACATGCTGCACATTGTCAATCATTCCCTGCTGCAGTGCAGCAACGTGATGACACTGAGTCTGACCGGGCTAAAACACATACCACAGCCTGGGTCAGCACAGAACACCATCGTATTACCCTAGTCGGCGGGTCTCTGAGAGCCACAATGGGGATTTGGCACATAGTTCAGCAGATTTACGGCCAGATTTGAGTACACAGGCTGCTCAACAAGGTCGAATAGGTCAGCCAAAGGGCGGCAAATGCCCTGCAGAGTGTACAACCTCCTCTCCTGACCAAAGTCCGCAGGCACCACACATCGCACAATGAGACCAACAGGGAAGAGAGGTGCTTTGGGCGAATGGTTTGGCAGTAGACGCGCTTGATAGCCTCTGGCCTTAGTCCATTCCAGAGCACCTGTGCTGCAAATGCAGAACAGCCGTTTCAACACATGTACAGCTCTGCTTTGCACTGCAATGTCGCTCAACACAGCACAATGCAGTGCCCTAAAGAGGAGCCAAGATAACCCGACCTCCAGCCAAGCAACAGTGACCACCTCGAGTCCTGTGTTGAACGTCTCCAGACTGGCGGTCAAATTGTTGATCAGGGTCTGCATGACGATGCCACCCTCTTCAATTAGGCGCTCCGCGAGCATCGAGAAGCCGTTTGCCATCATCGCGGTGGACTTCATGGAGGAGTCCGCAAATTGGGACAGCCGGTCCAGGGAGGAGATATACGAGATAGCCCAGGCCGTTAGCGAACCGACGACCACTGACAGGCCCAGGATCAGCCCAAACAGGACAGAGATCCGCATGCCGGATCCCTATCACAGCAGAACCTGCGGGCCCAACAAATTGTGTGTCAATGGTTTTTCGCAATGGTTTTTCACCCCTCAACTTAGTCAAGCATTGAACCCACTCTAGCCCTATAGGCTCCCCATGCCAATATGGAAAATGGTACTACCCAGCTCCAGTGCATGCATGAAACCTTCATCATCACCCCCTCGAATGCCCATCCCATCAGGATGAAACAATTGTGACATGCCCACTGCAACTCAGACTTTTTCCCTTGCAACTTCGACTTATGTATCCTCGGCCAGTGCTCGGTCATCACACTGAAGGAGGGCACCAGATACAACATGATTGGCAAGAGCCAAGTACAGTCCATACCACAGTCCTCAAGGGGTGGGGTCAAGCCTTAGGTTCAGCAAATGCTGGGGGCCCTGCCCCGACACCCTCCCCGAGGGAAAGAGGGGATTGAGGGAATACTGTGTGTCGCCCTCTGTGGTGCATCCGTGCGCTGCCTGTGTGGGTGGGCGTGGCAACGCCTGGGTGCTGGCGGTCCCCCCAGGTTTTGGTTACTGGTGCTGCCCTTGAGCATGGGGAAAACTCATCTTGCACAGGGCAGGGGGTTCAAAACCACTTCCCAGACCCCACCCCCATCCCTCAAAAGAAACCTTGATCAATGCCATTCCTTGCCACCCCAACACCCCAAAAAGTGAAGTGGCCCGCTGCTGCACAAGAAAAAATCGGTTTCTTGGGCCATCTCAACCGAGCCCATTTTCCAAATACCACCACCAAATTCTTCAGGGGCTCAAATACCCCCACCCGCGCCCTCCCCAAATGAATGTTGCACCTTCCTGGATGGGTAGGCGAGGAGACTCTGTGGTAAATCCCTGGGCTTGGCTTCCCCGCTGCAGGGGCAGTATCATGCCCCTTGTCATTTTTCCAACACATTGACGGCCCTGACCCTTGCCCTTGCCCTTACCTTTGCAACCTCAAACAAGTTTTGTGTGAATTTGAGCCGTCTGGCCCTTTTTTTTGTTTGCCGATTTAGTGTCCCAAAAATTGCTATTTTCGGCCAATTTTCAGGACGATCATCCTGAACAGTCAGGACGATCACCATTGTGTCATGTAGCCGTGTCCAATGAGGGTTGTCCTTCTTCCACAGCGATCGGGCTATCAAACGATTGCAATTGGGTATTCAATGACGTCTCTCTCACGCCATGGTGCCATGCCGTGGTCACCGGCATCTCTCCAACGAGGGCTGTCCTTCTTCCACAATGATTGGACCACAAAATGATTGCAGATGGGTGCTCAATAAGGTGCCTCTCACGCCGTGGTGCCATGCGGTGGTCCATTTTGAGGTGAAAATGAGCCGTTTTTCATCCTGCTTTCAAGACCATCGTCCCAAAAGCTCAGGACGATCACAAGTGCGCCATGTGGGCGTCTTCAGCGGGCGGCCGTACTTTTTCCATAGCAATCGGGCTATCAAATGATTGCAAATGTGTCTTCATTGGGGCATCCCTCACGCCGTAGTGCCAGGCGGTGGTCCAGTATGAGGTGAAAATGAGCCGTTTTTCATCGTATTTTCAGGACGACTGTCCCAAGGGATGATCACCAGTGCGTCATGCAGGCGTCTCCAATGTGGGCTGTTCTTCTTGCATAGCGATTAGGCTTCAAACGATTGCAAACAGCTGTTCCATGAGTTGTCTCTCGCCCCATGGTACCATATGGTGGACCGGTTTGACATAAAACTAAGCTGTTTTTCAACCTTCAGGAGAACCATAAAGATCCAACTCGGTCCTAGTTCCAAGTGTTGATAGGGGAACCAAACAGCTATGCGTGCACGGCATGAGCACAGTGCACTATGCACCCCTTGGAGTTGTAAGAGCCTTCACCCATAACATGAGTACCAGACCCCTAATTTCCTTTGTCCGAGCTTGAATTTGTAGACTTGCTTTGAGCCTAGGGCCAGGATCATGCCATATTAATGGAACTTGACAAGCATTTCTAGGATATAATTCTATTTTTTTGAGTGCTTGATGCTCAAGGTGTCATTGAGTGTACTGGGGGGGGGGGGGGGTGATGGTCGGTAATGATTGATTGGATGCCCCCACCATAGGCAATTTCAGCCCTTAGTCTAGTGGTTCAAGGAGCCGGTAATCTGGGCTGACCGGAGGCGCCCATCACAACCTAATCATCCGTGTACGTACACTTATGTAGACTCCTGGCAAGCCGGGGCCACTTGAAAAGCATATCTTGCATTGTACCTCAACATCTGACACGAAAAGGTGTCACTTTGCTTTCGTTGTGGTGTTCATTGAGTGTAATGGGGAGAACCCCAGAAAGCCGAAGGTCCATTTATGTACAGCACAGGTGCACCAAGAAACTGAGCAGACCAAAGGTCCAAGCATTGGACTGGCATAACATGTGTTGACCCTTCATGCGGTAGTGAAAGCGGTTTGCCATGCCTATCAGGCAACGATCGGCCTGGAGGCTTTGTTTTTTTTTTTACATCCTATCTGGTGCCATCGACAACTGTTCGACATTGTGCTTGGATGATGTGGCTCTTCAGACTCATTGTCTGAGACAGCACATTACCGCAACTTTTCGCCTACCCGCCGTCCTCACAGAGAGAGGGGGCATAAGGTTACGGAGTCCCCGGTGTATTGTGCCTTCCCCGCAGGCCACTCTTGCCGAGTCGCAGAAAAATGGGGTACAGTGGCGTATTAGCATGGATTGTCATGATGTTCATGAGTGGCCGAGGCGCTGGGGGGCCCGGGGGGGGGGGGGGGTTGGGTTTGGGTTTGGGTCGGGACCCTTGCACCGTATTGCGCGTCTGCCAGACGCAGGGCGTCGTTTGAGTGCTCAGGGGGCCTCTCCGGGTCCATGAGGCCAGATGTCCACCACTGCTGCCTTCGCGATAGGCAGGGCAAGCGGATGTTGTGCTCTGTGCACCCCCCCCCCCCCCTCGCGGTCTGCCACCTGCTCAGCCACCCGTTGTCCACAACTCAGCCGGCGGTACGGGCTTTAGGCCGCGACTATCGCCAACTAACGGGACTGTGGGCGTAGGTGGGCTGGGCTCAAGCTGTCGGTTCACGTCCGACGGCTCCTGGGCGTGCGCAGCGTGCTCCGGTGTGTGCTGCAGTTGGGCCGCCATGGGGTTCCACCTGTTGACCGCCGGCGCACCGTTGCAAGTTTGAACCCCACAACCCTTACCACGGACCTTTGTCGTATACAGGCAGGCAAGGGAAAGGCTGGAACTAGTGCACCGGAATAGCATCTATCATAGTGTTGTGAGCGTCACGTGGTGAAGGTCCGTAGTAGATGGAGGGACCAACTGGTGTTGGCGACGACCTCAGGACCGCCACAGAGCCACGGAGGTGGAGCTCAGCTCCGGCACACGCATGGAAGGCACCGAGCGCGGACGGGCAGTCTGCAAGAAGCACAACCGGCAGCCGCGCATGTAGCCGGTGCCACACGTCTGCTATGGCATAGGGCAGTGTGGTGCCCTGAGCCACAAACACGGGTATCGGGGCCAGCTGGAGGCTCACAGTGGGCCGGGGCATCGGGTCCAGGGGCTGGCCGCATAAGTGCATTGTACAAGACGGGAGGGTCCGTACCACTGCCTGGCCGAGAAGCGTGAGATTAGTAGGCAAGTGAACGTGCCGGCCACCCGCCACTGCTGCCTGAAGGACCCTGGGATCATCGATAGTCACTGTGGCATCCACTGGCAGGGCATCCCATTGCCGCTGCACGTCAGGAAGGGTCGGGACGGGCTGGGCAAGGCCCTGCAGTAAGAGATAAGTGACATCTCGACGTGCCCGTGCAGGCCAACTGATACGTGTGGACTGGCCCTCACTATACCACAAACCTGAGGCTCTGATGCGGTCTGACTGGTGGGGGTACCTGTCTCGCTGTAACTCTGGGAAGTGAGGGCCATCTAGGGTGAACTGCAGGCGGTAGCGACCTCCAAGCAGGACAAGGGAGGAGAGGGACTCCACGGTACCCTGCATAACCTTAAGCAGCAGGCAGAGGGCCCGCGCTCGTAGGCTGCTCTGGAGGAGAAAAAAGGGGAGGCATTCATCGCGTACGTGCACCGGCAGGCCACGCACAACTGTGCCACAGTAGTGGCACTCTAGGGGGATGGACTGGCTAGGGGGGGATTGCAGGAACAGCGTGCGTAATGCGAATGCACGCTTTATGACCAGTGTGCTCAGAGAGCCTTGCTCCAGGAGCTACGGGGGGGGGGGGGGGGGCTAGGGGGGGTTGCATACAAGGACCGGGCCCGGCCACCCCCCCCGTGGCTCGATAATCTTCACCTCTGACGGGCCCGCGGCGACCGTGACGGTGGCCGTAAGTAGGAGCCCCCTGGGCGTCCAAGCTCCTGTCAGGGCGGTAATAGCTTGGATGGTACCATCCACCGCTGTCTGGCGCAGGGCATCACACAAGTCGGATAGGGCGGGGTCGGGGGCCCGTACGGCCGCGTCCGCCGCCTCGAGCGCGTCGTCTTTTAGCATGTCCAGGCTTCGCTGCAACCGTTCGGTGTCGTCAAACTGGGCAATATCCAATAGAAACATGGGGAATGGCCCCCGGCAGAGGGCTCCGCCTCGAGTAGCTTCGGGAGCTGGGGAGGGGGAGTCCTAGGACGGTGAGGAGTGTTCGGACATAGTGCGCTGCAACGAGAAGGGAGCAGGTGGTCTCTGGCCGCAAGACACAGAAGAGGGTATGTGGTAGAGGGGTTATGGGAGCACCGCAAGATGGCAAGGGTGGCAGCCATTGAAGTGGGTGCCAAAGAAAAGCATAGTGCGCCACGAGTGTGGCCATGGTGCAAAGAAACAACAACCATGGCGCGAGAGCGCAGAGCAACCCGAGGCCGCCTGACGGAGCGCATCTGCGGTCCCAGGACTCATGAGGACGGGGGCGCAGGGGGAGCGCTCCGCCGGTGCGCGGGGCTGCAACCCATAGGGCGTCTAGGCGAGCGGGGCTCACCGGTGGAGCGTCGCGGGAAACAGTTCACGATACCCTTGCACAAGGTGTCACGCAGATACGTCGAATGCAGTCCCCGTCGTAACTCTCTGCGTAGCGGTCTGGAGGATTGCAACAGCGAGGTCGACGTCGTCGGGCCAGAGCCGGTAGTAGGACGACGCGCGAGGGGGCTGCGCAAGGGGGAGGGAGGCACCTAGGGGGCGGCACTCATCCCTTGGAGACACGGAGACGAGGAGAGAGAGCGCACCACATGGGTGGAGTGGAGCTGGAACAAGCGCCACGATGGCAGGAGAGGAGTCACGCGGTGGCACGGCAAACACGACGCATCACGACTGGTTTCACGGTTGGCAGTGCGTGTGGGCTACCCGTCCCACAGCTACCATCGTGAGGGTTTTTAGACTAGCGCCACGTCACTAGGGTAGGGGGTGCAGGGGGGAGGCATCACAACACAGGGTGGAGGGACAGGTTTCCCTCCCCTGAGCTCATCAGCATTGGCCGGAGGGACAGCCAGCCCCCCCCCCCCCTGAGCACTTCAGCACAGGGCGGAAGGAGAGGTTCCCCTCCACTGTGCATTACAGCACAGGGCAGAGGGATGGATTCCCCTCCATTGTGCATCATAGCACCAAACGGAGAGACAAGTTCCCCTCCCCTGTGCACCACAGCACAGGGCGGAGGGACAACTTCCCCACCCCTGTGCACCACAGTCCAAGGCGGAGGGACAGGCTCCCCTCCCTTGTGCACCGCAGCACAGGGTCGGCTGGAGGGTCTGGGGGGGGGGGGGTTCGGCCATGGGGGGAGATTCCCAAGGTGGGGGGACTACGCACGACCCACAACAACCACATGCATACCTCTAGGGGGGATGTGTGTCTGGGGTGGGTTTGGAGAAGCTGCCATTGGAAGCACGGGCTGCAAATTGGCAGGTGTGTCCATAGTGGTTGTGGTGATCTTCACTTCGCAACAAACGAGATTTTTTTAGCGCCCCATCTTCCTAATCTAGCGCTCAAAACATGGATGGTTTGATGAAAGGGAAGCATGCACAAGAAAACTTCGGCGTGGTTGGCGCCATGGCCCCGACACCACTATCTCTCAAAACCCGGCCATGAGGCAACGGAAACTGGGCTCGCATACGCCCCCGTGTCACAAGCGCATGGTCATAACCACATTGTTCAGTGTTTTGCTTGCTGCACTGCAGCGTAGACCAGTTCTTTACCACACCAGGTGGTTGCTGACTGTGCATTGGCACTGGTCCTCTGGACATTTAGGTCAGCTCGCACCCACCACCCACCCACAGTGCCGGTTAGTCTCTAACCCTTGCCCTGCAGGTCGTGACCCTGTCATGCACTTGCTCTCTGGCTCGTGAGGACGTGTCATACTCAATCCTAAGGGGCGCAATGGCGCCTTGGATGGCGCAAAGGCGTCTCGGCATTTCAGTATGTGCTCCGTCTGTCAGGCAACTCAACAAATCATTGCTGTTTGGCGTGTGGCGCATACCATTTCAGCTCCCCACCATGCATGCGCATGCCGCCCACACATTCATGCCTACTTGCTTCCGTCATGCTCACTTGGGCCGCACTCTTGCCGCCCCAGTCTTGCTTCGGCTGTTCAACACGTGACAACGTGTCGAGCCTGTGGCTCAGGGGCGCTACGGCGCCCTGCTTTTTCATTTCTTGACATTTCTTGACTGTTCCGTGCCGCCGTGGCGTCCCTTTTACCTTGGTCAGCTTGAACCCACCCTGATCAGCTCGAACCCTGGTCAGCTCGAACCCACCACCTCCCTTTGCGCCGGTTAGCCCCGGTCTCTCGCTCTGTGGGTCTCTCTCCTACTCTCTCCCTTCCATTCTCTCTTGCTCTCCCCTTCTCTTTCTCTCCTGTTGCACTTGTCTGTTCCTTTCCCACCGTGCTCTACCCCCCCCCTCTCTCTCTCTCTCTCTGTTTCTCTCTCCCTCTCTCTCGCGCCCTCTCTCTCGCGCCCAAAAAAGGGGGGTTCGGGTTGTTCGGTGCATCTCTATCCCCCCCGGGGTTCGAACCATCCTCCACGGGTCAGAAGAGGTGTGGTGTATCCACTGGGCCATGACGATGGGTTATCTGCACCATGGCACCATGCGCTCCACTCTTCTTCTCCTTTTTGTCACCCCCTGTCATGCGTATCTTCTTGCGCAAGGGGGTGTGTTCAGCAGTGTGTAGAGGAACCGCACAGCGTCCCCGGGTACCGGGTCCGCCTGCCTGAAGAGCGTTCTTTGGAACAATCGCAAGAGGTCCGCTCGGCCTGCCAGCCACACATGCATGCAATCGCCAGTTCTGCTTACCGAGGAGGGCACTGCTCTGTGTCCTTCTGCCGTCGGACAGTGGAGGATCGCCTCCCACTGGAACGGGTGCCACTTGCCTGCACTTTTGGGTCGCCACTGGACCTGCATGTTCGCCAGAGCCTGGGTCTTCAGGGTCCAGTTGATCTGGACCATCACCGAGTAGAGCTCCTGATTGCTCATCTGCAGTGGTTCCCCATGGTTGTCCACAATCTCACAGTGCATCCTGGTGCCATGTGGTTGGTCCAGTCGGAGCCAGATCTGCTGATTGCGGGCCCAGGCCATTGTGGTCAGTTCTGCTTCAACTGCTTGCAGTCCTTCGTTCGCAAGGGCGTCCAGCTGACTCAGTGCTTGCACCTTGAAACGCTGGCGCTCTTGCTGAGGCTTGACCTTCTTTGGGGTTGGCTGGTTGTGTGTGTATGGGCCATACCGCTGCTAGTGAGATCCCTTCTCCTGCTGTGTCCTCCCAGACGGCATAACGCCTGGGTGCCTTTCCGCGACAGAACGCGGCGTTCAGCTGCTTGGTGTTCTCCTTTGCGTGCTGCTGCTCACTGCGGCTCAAAACCCGGGGGGGGGGGGATGGGGCTTGGGGGTATTGCATACAAGGACCGGGCCCGGCCGCCCCCCCCTTGCGGTCCACCGCACCGTGATCGACTAGCGTTGTATGACTTGGGTGGCCGTCTCTCGGAGGTCAATGTCGGACGCCTCATGATGGGGGTTCTGGGGGCCATAGTCCACTACGGCTTTGTTGTCCACTGTGATGGTAGATTCTTGGTGGGCGAGTTCTGCCGCAACGCACAAGCCCATCAGCTCTGCCCTATAGGAGGTTTGTGGGCCATGTACACGCGCTATGAGACAGAATCCGCCTAATGTGATAGCCATGCCCGCTCGTGGACCCCTGTGGGCATCTGCATACGCTGGTTGTACGACCAATTTACTACCATCGCTGTGCCATTCCCCGTCAGATGGTGGCAGGCAAGGAAGGTGGCATGGGGGTGTGGCATATATACTGGGCTTACAGACGTAAATACGTGACCAGCATGCAGCAAGTGATGCGTGCGCACCCGGAGCTGTTCCCCTTTCCCCTGGATGCGCCATTCCCCCGCACTCAAACACCCATGGGGGAATGTTTGCCCGGCGCGCTACCTTTCTATTAACTATCCCGACTTCACCCCGAGATTTACCCTCTCATGGAGAAGCCCCCCAAGTAGACCACGTTGCACTGCACACCTTCCCTGCAAAGCACGTTGCAAAATAAAGCAATAGCTGTGAATTCAACCACTCCAACTGTCATTTGTATTGTACTGAACAAACAACATTGGTCCCACAAGTGTGGGTGTCAATGCATTCGGTACAATAGTGCTCCTTACACTCATCACAAACTGCGACGGTGGAGCGCTTCTGACAACACAACACACAAACTTCTGCCTCATCCTCTGCCTCATCTTGCGTGCCACAACCGAGCAAACAGCTGCTCAATGCGTGCCCATATACCACCCGTGCACGTCATTGTAACATTGTTGGCGGGCTGGCAAAGTGCCATTCTTTTCTTCCAATGAATGGCACAATGACATGAATCCGGCCTTTATAAGCACCATCATGGCCCCCAACTTCGAAATCAAAGAAATCACCTCGGGTACGAGAAGGTCCATACCCATCCCAAATCAAAACATCTGCTGATGTCCCGGGGGCCAAGGGGCAAATCCATATAATGGGGGAATCCTTGCACTGCGCGCTACTTTTAGAGTAGGTCCTCCCTAAAGAACCCCAAGGCACACCCCTTCCAAATGCCCCCAAATTTAGGTCACCCAAACTGCCCTAGCTAAAGACAAATGCAAGCTACCTTCCCCTCACATAAGACATCATGCAAAATGCGGAAATACACACACATATCCTCTTTTCTATTCAATTGTCAACTAAATACAAAATCCGAATGCTTCGGAGTGGCGGCATTTGAAAACTCACTCACCCTACCAGCTAGTGCCAAGGCCTCATATGTGTCCACCTCATCCTCAATTGGACCGGGGGGCAAAGTGGCTTATAGGAGGGAATCCACGTCAAACTCCGGTTTCCACTTGTGGTACAACCACGCATCCTTATCAGCAGTGATGCGGCCTCGCATAGGGCATTCGACTGTGGTCAGGTCCGTCACCCGAACTCACCCGAACTCAAGGGCCGACACCAAAGTGTGGGAGTCCATGGTGGGGATGAGCAAAAAAGTCTGAAAAGGGGTGGAAATGGGTGAAAGTGGGTGAAAATCCAAAAATGCCATATCCCCAATGTGGAAGAAGCATCAAAACCTACGCTAGGGGCAACAATGATGCCCCCTAGTATCACAAAGTATGGGTCTCCAGTACGGCTAGACGCCCAAATAGTTGCCCTGCGCCCGCACTACGCTTAAGGCGCCCCCAATGTTGCCCAACATATCAACGGCAACAGTCCACCGGTGGGGCACGGGTCACAAAAGATGCCCGGCGCACTAACATTCCCCCCATACTCACGTATGTTGCCATCCTGGAGCCTATGGGAGCGATGCCGGTGTTCTCTCTTTAGCCCGTACGGCGACGCCCCGGAGGGCCCAACTTGTATGATAGTGAAGACACCGAAGATGGCCGTCTGCTTGCCGCCCAGCAACCCACGGTAGACCAGCCTGACGTAGCTAGAAAATATCACTCTTACTCCCCTGCCACAGGGGTGCTTGACTATGGGGACGCGCCTGAAGGATATACAAAGACTCAGGTGTCCGGATTTGAAGTCTACACCTGGGGGGTGGAGTTCCTAATAGGTGATGGTTCATAGTGGCCTCCATGCCCTTTGGTGCGCGTATGAAGTCAGCAACGAGGGTGTCTATTTGGTGTAGAGTCTTGTCAGAGGGTAAGAGGACAAGGCGGTGAAGCCAACGTGAGAGGAGCACAAAATTGACTAGCCGAGCCCTTTCCCATCCGTTCAGGGTAACGACTGGTACTAGGCCAAGTCTGACTGTACAAGCCCCAAGTAGTTGCCTCTGGCCTTGTGGGCCCAGGAGGGGTGTCTAGCCTACCAACCATGCACCGAATCCAATTACGAGCCCTTGTCGCCGGTTTTGTTCGCACCTGTCAATGTGGTCTGTGGCCTCCGTGCTTTTGCCCCCCCCCCCCCCTCCAGGGAACGAGATAGCCCCCATGAAGTGTGTCTGGCTCGGTTGGACCTCAGTGCCTGCTCCGTCGCACGAGCGTCAATCATAGCCCAAAGGGTATTTTATATTCATATAAACGTGACATGGCATCTGCAGTGTTCCACTTTGATGGAACCTAGGAGAAAGCCACTGTCAGTCCTAACCACTTGATCATATGCTGGATGCGTTTGAGGGATGCCAGTCCACTACGGTGACAGATGCACGCCTTACTCTTGAGCATGGCCCAAATGGCTGCTAGATTGTTAACTCCCAGATGCATTTGTCGCCTGCCTGCATAAGCGGCCAGTTTTATTGCCGTCTCCATACCCGCCAGCTCCGCATGATGCTGCGGATTCACCACGGATGGCAGTCTCCACAGCGTGGCCCTGAGCTCTGCACCCCGAGCTGCGCCTGTGAACCAAACGAACAGAAGTTCTCAGCAAGATACCAAAAGTTTTGTGTACCCCCCCCCCCTTGTATAAGCTACGCCAATGTACACAATTATTACGGTCCCTACGCCTACTGTAGCTTGGACAAGGGCGTGGCTTGCGCACAACACATTACAACTGCCGACATACACGTGCGCAGGCTAAATGTGCTGAAATTGGCAATTCAGGACCTATGGGATGCATCAGACTGAAAAAAAAGATTCCTGGAGCAGGGGGCCACATGTGCTGAAATTGGCAAAGGTGACGACAAACCCATGTCTTATGTGGCCACACTACATTTCGTACGTAATTCAATTGCGTACACAATTATTACGGTCCCTACGCCTACTGTAGCTTGGACAAGGGCGTAGCTTATCTGCAGAGCGGTGGAAAGTCCAGCAATACGTCCCCACCGACAGACGTATGCCCTCATCAAGTATCACGCGGCGGAGCCGCGACACAAATTGTCCCATCTGTCCAGCGAAGCGTCATAGCTCCTCCTCAGATACGGCGCCGGAGGCGCCGCCACAGTTTGTCAGGATAGGTCAGGTCTCCCTCCCTACCCTCAACAGGAACTGGGTTGAGCTGGCTTGTACCTCCAAAAATAAAAACCACCCCCCGTGTCGTCCACTACGATGAAACCCCAGCGGCCTGCCCGCCGGGATTCGAACCCAGGACCGATGACGTGGAAGACAAGCGTGTTTCCGATATGCTATTGTCCGATGTGCTGTGTACCGGCCGTACCAACCACCAGGCCTCTCCCCCCCCCACTAGCCCCAGCAGTTGCTGCTGCGGTTTGCACTTAGTGCAGACCTTCAAGGCTCAAATCGGCCACGACGGCCGATCCCCGGTCGCGTGTCCGCCGCCTTCGCCACCAACGGCGACTAGGGAGCCACGCGTGTTTCTGGTATGCTCCTCCCCTGTGATCTCTCTCGTCCTTCCCTCTTTCACGTCCGTTCTGCCCTCCTACCCCTCTTCCTGGGGTTGTCACTGACATCCGTACTGTAGTCCTCACTTTCCGCCCACCCCTGTGACTCCGAGCTCGTAGACGCCCCTGATGACTCCCCATCCCCAAACAGGCTCCCTGTGGTAAACGAGTGGCCACTGTCACTGGCTTCCCCCTCCCCTGACGACATCTCCTCGAGCCCCAACTCCTCCCACTGCTGCTCCAGGCAGCGTCGTTTCGGGGGGGACTCTTCATTGTAGGGATGCAGCAGCCTCCCCTGTTTAGCAAGCTGATCTGCCTGTTCATTCCCCTCCACCCCCAGGTGGGACGGCACCCACCGCACCTGGAGCCGGTCCCCTGCGAGCTCCCGCTCTGCCAGGACCGCAATCCACAGGTCCTTGTGCTCCACGTCCTTTCCTGATACCCTCCACTGGTGGCGCAGCCACTTGTGGGACCACTGAGTGATCCCCTTGTACACATACTCAGAATCCAGCACCACTACCATGCGCTCCCCCCACTGTCGACCGTGTACCGCACATAGAACTCCCCTGAGTTCTGCCCTGCTCACACTCTGTTTCTCCCCCAGGGGGACGAAATCTGAAGCATTACGCATGGCCCTTGGCCCGTACCAGGCCCCGAACCCTGCCTGTGCCCAGCCCCGTACCACTTTCGCTGAACCGTCTGTGTAGACTACTGTCCACCCCTCCCCAGCCATCGTCTCCAGCTCTGCCACCACCTTGGCTTTGTACGCCCCCCACTTTTCCTCTTTCGCCTGCAGCTTATCCACCTGTGGTTGCCCGCCAACTGTGGTTGGCTGTTGGGGAGGCCCCTGGAAAATCCCCGGCATTGCCGGGTTGTCAAACCACCCATCAAGAATTTTGATGAACAAAAACAGATCTCTGCGGGGCACTGACATGTTGGTTGTACAAGCAAAACAAAACTCATTCAAAGGCCATATGACTTCCTGGTGCCATTTCTATACTGCTGCGCTGCCACCAAATGAACTCCACGAAACCAGAAGGAACAGCTCTCAAAGGAGTGGAAGTAGGTCAGCTGTCCGGCCTGCGCAGCAAAAGGAACAGCACCTTCGTCTGAAGGCCCTGTTATAGTTTATAAAATTCTGAATGAAACAGGGCATCATAATGAACAAAACAAAGTATGGTGTACAACTACTGTTACTGGGGAAACAGCAGACTCGGCGCGCCAGCGCCGCAAGACCCCTGCCCACCCTGCAATAAATTTGTCCAGCGTTGCTGGCTGGTGCTGGTACTTCGCCCGGCACCGTAGGTTCCACTGAGCCTTTAGCCCCGCCCACAGCAGCAATCCCTGGGTGGAGGTCAGTGAAAGCAGTGGGAAGTCCCTCAACAACCGACTGGGCTCCACCTGTACCCCCCCCGACTCCACCAGCCCAAAGGCCTTTCGCAATGTGCTCTGCATAAAGGCGCCGAACATACAATGACGAAAAACGTGCTCGTGGTCTTCCACCCTCCCATCCAATGGGCACAGCTTGCCCCCCAATCGCTCCATTCGCGTTCCCAGCGGCAACTTGCGCCACAGGGCGCGGCGTATGAAATCCCGGTCCCACTTTGGCAAAAACGGTTGCCCAAACGTCCGCCACACTTCCGGTGGCTGTCGCGGCTCATGTCGCCGCTTGTGCTGCATATATAGCAGCATTTTCCGCGTCACCCAATTGAACACCCATCGCCCCAACTCTGGACCCGCGTACTGCGGCTGTACCCCGGGAGGCGGTGACAACAGTCGGTGTACTCCCTCAAGGTACACCCCCTGCCACGTGGGCGCAATGCTGTCATACAGACTCAGGGGTATCCCCCCCCCTTCCACCAGGTCTACCCACCGTAGCACTCCTTTCTTTAGCAAGGCCGGACAATGGTATGTCAAGTGAAAGGAGTTAGCAAACAGTGCATTGTGCCAAACCGGCATCAATGGCAGCCTTGCCGTTGGAGGGGGGGGAACGCCCCCCCCCCCCACCTGCGCACCGCTGAGCAACTCTTCAAAGATCCTTGTAAAAAGGAGGGTACCGACAGTGGCAAAGGGCGTAGCTTATACAAGGGGGGGGGGGGGTATGTGTGTACATAACAATGGTTCGACTCCCGGCCGGCGACTGCCGGTGCCGGTTGGTCAGCCCATCAGCTGTTTTACCCCACCCTAGTTCAAACCCTTCGAAGCACAAACTTGTGAACCCCCCCCCCCCCACAACCCTAAAACGTGGTATCCAGTTTCAGGGGATAGTGGGCGCGGGTGCATGGTGCGCGCACGGTGCGCACCAGTTTGGGCAATTACAACCCCCAAACAGACCCTCACAGAAAGGCACTGGACACATTGGCACCCGCTCGTTTGCACTACTGTGGTTGTATAAAACAGGGGTACCGGCGTGAACCCAAGACAATGGCATTGTGTTGCTGAGCTAAAGACTGGGAATAGCATGTACAATGCAAAGGACAAGGACATGCCAAGGACATGTAGGGTGAAATAGGCTCAGCAACCTGGCACCTCACGAGGCAACAACAAAGAGAACAGCTCCTCTCCTCCAAATGCCTTTGTTGGCCATATCACGAGGTTTTCCATGACTCCCCACAGCCCCTCAAGCTGGGATCAATGCCGCAACAGTATCGCAGTACCTCATTGTCTGGCTGTTTCATCACGGTGAGAGACCCGCTGCATACTACGATACACCTTTGTTGGACCAATGGGGGCATTTCACTTCGGTTCCCGACCACAACACCCACTGCGTGAGCCCAGGGGTCCGGAGCGGGGCAATGAGTCTTTCACCATGCACCGAAATACCTGCCACACCGCAGTCAATGTTTGGAAGACAGTGAATGGATCGGACGTGCTGCGAACCAGGCCAGTTCATTGCGATGACAACCACAAAACAAACGCACTGTGTTCCCAATTTATCATGCACCGCCCTGTGCTGCCATATGCACTCTCAATGCCTTGGTGACATTTACTGTCCATGCAGCCTTGCAGGGGAGTGGAGCTGGGGGAGGGGTCAAATTTCGTTGGGGGGATTGCATCTCTGACTTCCTTGTGTAGTTCTGAACATCTTGAATATACACAAGTCTGGGGTAAAAACCCATTCCCTGTTCACCATGAGTAAACCGATGAAAGGCAAAAAACCAATTAATCCCTCAATTGCTTGACGTGGCTCATCTGGATCCGTCTACTTTGCTCCTTTGCATCTGATGCAGGTTGGGGGTCTGAAGTGGGGGGGGCTGAAGGGGTAGGGGGCGTGTCAGGGTGCGGTCTGCACGCAAATGCCCCCCTGCGGTGGGAGCCGGCCCCACTGTCTATCAGCATCACCACATTTGAGCTGCATGCGCCATACCAGCATTGCACTGAAATTACGGTAAATTATGTAAATTGGGGTACAAATTGTGAATTAACGAAAAAACATAAGTGTAATTGTGACTCCCCCCCGCCAACCAAAAAGACCTTGTCAAACTTAAATCAACACACCACCACAATTTTTGAAGAAATCTACTGTGGTTGACTGCCCTACCCCTCTTAGCAGGCATAAACAAGCAGTATCGAGTGCAACACGCTCCCAACACGGCAATCGATTTGTGGTTGTACACCGCCTCACTATTTGGGGGCATTGCGTAGTGGAAGTCTTGTGGCACAACGCCTCACTACCTGGGGGTAGTGGGCAATGGGACTCCTGCTTTAAACCGCCTCAGCACCTGGGGGTAGTGGGCAGTGGGACTCTTATAGTACATTGCCTCATTGACCCGGGTTACTGAAGTTCTAGAAAGAAGACACATGCGGATGGAAATACAGATGAAGAGACATACAAGAGCTCAGGCAAAAACTAAAATATTTACAAGCCGCACAACCCTCTGATGTGAAGCAGGCGTAATGCCGTAATCAAAAGCCGCTTACCGGCAAATGCCGCAGGCGATGCCATGTCACGGTGGACCCGTCATATGCTGCAAAGGCATTGTCTTTGGTTGCGGCAGATGCCAAGAGAAGGCGTAAGCGCATGCATAATGGTGCACACGCACGAATCGAGAAATGCATCGGAGATACCCCCCCCTTGCAAGCTCCCCCCTTTTGTCAGGCGGGTTCCCCCCCGGGGGGGGGGGGGTCATGAAGTGACGGTTCCCTCCCGGGCCGCAAGCAGGTCACAAAGCGCTCCACACATGCACGTCCTGATGCATATGCAGCAATGTTCGGCAGTCCATCGGGAGCTGTTGGGCTCCTACACGTTCAACCAACAGCTCAATTGATTGCTTATCTTTGGCCTTGTTTTGGCGACACCATGGTGTCTCTATCGTACAGTACAGGAAGGCTCCCAAGGGGGTCTCACCATTGACTACTCATCTTGCTTGCGCTGGCACTCCATGGCCAAATGAGCAGGGTAGGTTCGGTTTCCTTTTCCCTCCCAGGGGGGGGGGGGGGTTGCACCACAAAACTGTACCATAGTATCACGGCGTAAATCAGCTTCGGTGCCTTTGGAGCCTTGGAAAAATTTTCTTTGGTGCCTTCGGCGCCTAGTATTTTCTATGCTTTTTGGGCCAACTGATGGTTCCCCCCCAAGGGAGGGGGGGGGGGAGGGATTGCAATGAGGGGGGGGGGACTCAGATACAAATGCGACAGACAGTACGTTTCGATGAACAGGGAAACAAGAAGCTGGGACACAAATGTGCACTGAAATGTGCAAACTGTGCCAGATGCCAAATGTGCAAATTTAACGATATGATCAAGTTTTTTTTGAAGCTGTCCAGTAGAGTGAGACCAGGTGAGAACAGTGGCACCAGCGCATGAGACAAATGGTCAGACGTCATAAAAGCACCTCCCTCCACCCTGGGGGGGGGGGAACTCCTTGGGTCTGGACGCCAACTAACCCCACAACTAACTGTTTGCCGGAGGCCCCCGGGGGGGGGGGGGTTGGCTGGGTGTTCTGGGTGGGGCTTGGGAAGGGGGGGTCCAGGAGGGTCGGTTGGGGGGGTCCAGGAGGGGCAATTTGGAGTGGGGCCAGGAGCAACGGATACAGGACTCGCATACGACCCCGTGACACAGGTATGTGGTCATAGTCACAACTCTCAGTTCATTGTGTCAATTTGGAGTTGCAGGGGGGGGGGGGCATGCCCCCAACGCAGAGCGTTGGGCAATCACAGGCTCCCCTTACCTCCCCTTGCCCTCCCTTTAACCGTACTATCACCCTAAACCAGGATTGAATATTGGGGCTGGTTGGGGAAGGAACATCGTCTAGGAGACTTCAACGACAAATGAGGTACGCACTGGAAACTGGATGAGAGCGGCTCTAATGGGGCTCAAAATGAGCTGTGTTCATCCGTTTGGGCACCACAATTGGACTAGGATCATTTTTGGAAAACCATGGTTTTGACCCGTTTTTGAGCCATTTGTGGTCCCGAATTGGACCATTTTCAAGCCCCTTTCGGCCTTGAGAGGGGCTAAAATTGCTCAACATGTGCTCAAAATGGGCTCATTCCACTTTTTTGTGCACCCTCAAATAGTCCAAAAGTATCTTTGGAAAACCACATTTTTGATCCTTTTTTGACCCATTTTTTGTCGCACAACAACCCATTTTCAAGGCATTTTGTGACTTTGGAGTGGCCAAAATGGCTTGCAGTGGGCTCAAAATGGGCTCATTTCATTTGTTTAGGCACCCCAAATGGCCTAGGATGATTTCTGGAAAAACACATTTTGAACTTATTTTTGACCCATTTTTGGTCGCAAAACAACGCATTTTCAAGGCATTTTGGGATTTTAGGAGAGGCAAAGCGGGCTACCACGAGCTCAAAACGCGCCAAAAACACTTGTTTTGGCATTCCATGTGGTCCAGCATCACTTTTGAAAAAAGTCGTTTTGTTTTGCACCCGGTGGACCTTGTTGACCCATGTTGGCACGCACATCTTTGGGCTACCTCTTCGAGCTTGCCGCAGCCCACTGGGCCTAGGTACGGGAGTCTAGGCGTCAGTTAGGGCAATTTAGAGGGGTGGAAACCACCCAAAGTGGGTGGTTGCGGGTGGATTAGGTGCGCTTGAAATGGCGTTTTGAGCCACGTAGCCCAAGATATAGTGTGTATTTGGTTTGGGGTTGTCGGCGGCCAATGTGCACAAATTCTGGGGCTTTTGGGGACCTTTTGCGGTTCATGGACATATTTTGGAATGAGAGGGCCCTAGGGGGACCTTGCGCACGGGGAAGTCTAGTTGCATGTTTAGAGTAGCCACTGTTTCCCTTCATTTGGCCGTTTTTAGCAGGTTCTAGGGCGGTTTTGGGCAAAAAGGGCTGATTTTGGCCCTAAATTGCAGATTTTAAAATGGAGCTCCGGCACTTGCGACGCCCTCCCGACCGCCACCGTTGAGTTTTTGGCTCATACTTTGTGTGGTTGTCCCTAACACCCATAGGTAGCATCCACCGAAATTTTGGACGAATCCGAAGCACCACGACGGAGCTGTGATTTTTGCCTATTTCGCGCGTGCTTGCTTGCTTCTTGCTGCTTGCTTGCTTGCCAAACCCGATAGGTCCACCCTAGACACCAAAGAGGGTTATAAAACCATATGTTATGAAACAATATGTCCGTGAACCACCCCCAAACCACCCCAAAAGCCCCAGAATTTGTGCACATTGGCCGCCGACAACCCCAAACCAAATACAGACTATATCTTGGGCTACGTGGCTCAAAACGCCATTTCAAGCGCACCTAATCCACCCGCAACCACCCACTTTGCGTGGTTTCCAACCCTCTAAATTGCCCTAACCGACGTCTAGACTCCCGTACCTAGGCCCACTGGGCTGCGGCAAGCTCCAAGAGGTAGCCCAAAGATGTGCGTGCCAACATGGGTCAACAAGGTCCACCGGGTGCAAAACAAAACGACTTTTTTCGAAAATGATCCCGGGCCACATGGAATGCCAAAACAAGTGTTTTTGGCGCGTTTTGAGCTCGTTGTGGCCCGTTATGGCCCTCCTAAAATCCCGAAATGCCTTGAAAATGGGCTTTCTTGGGACAAAAAATCGGTCCAAAATGGGTCAAAAATGGGGTTTTCCAAAAATGACCCTCGGCCATTTGGGGTGCCTAAACAAATGAAATGAGCCCATTTTGAGCCCACTTCAAGCCATTTCGACCCCTCCAAAGTCAAAAAATGCCTTGAAAATTGGTTGTTTTGCAACAAAAAATGGGTCAAAGATGGGTCAAAAATGGGTCAAAAGTGTGGTTTTCCAAAAATGATCCTACACCATTTGGGGTGCACAAGCAAGTGAAATGAGCCCATTTTGAGCCCACTGCAAGCCACTCCACAGTCACAAGATGCCTTGAAAATGGGCTGTTTTAGGACCAAAATCAGTAAAAAAAAAAGGATCAAAAATGTGGTTTTCCAAAGATACTTTTGGACTATTTGAGGGTGCACAAAAAAGTGGAATGAGCCCATTTTGAGCACATGTTGAGCAATTTTGGCCCCTCTAAAGGCCGAAAAGGACTTGAAAATGGTCCAATTCGGGACCACAAATGGCTCAAAAACGGGTCAAAACCATGGTTTTCCAAAAATGATCCTAGTCCAATTGTGGTGCCCCAACAGATGAACACAGCTCATTTTGAGCCGCTCTCATCCACTTTCTAATGCGTACCTCATTTGTCGTTGAAGTCTCCTCGACGATGTTCCTTCCCCCACTAGCTCGGTCCCAATATTCAATCCTGGTTAGGGTTAGGGGAAGGTGTAGGGTTAGGGGGAATGTTTGCCCGGCGCGCGCCCGGCGTGCTACTTTTCTATTAAATATCCCGACTTCACCCCGAGATTTACCCTTTCATGGAGAAGCCCCCCAAGTAGACCACGTTGCACTGCACACCTTCCCGACAAAGCACGTTGCAAAATAAAGCAATAGCTGTGAATTCAACCACTCCAACTGTCATTTGTATTGTACTGAACAAACAACATTGGTCCCACAAGTGTGGGTGTCAATACATTCATTACAATAGTGCTCCTTACACTCATCACAAACTGCGACGGTGGAGCGCTTCTGGCAACACAACACACACACCGGAAGGTTGGGGCCCAAAAGAGGGCGGAAATGCTACGTCACCCCTGCATTCTCGGGGGTCCCCAACAAAGGAGACAAAATCAGAAGTCAAAACCTATGCTAGGGGTCACCATGATGCTCCTATTATCTCAAAGTGTGGGTCTCTAGGACAGCCAGGCGCCCAAATAGCTGCACTGCGCTGAGTGTGCCCCCTAAAAGGCCACTAGAGGGGCACGGGTCCAAAAAGATGCCCGGCGCGCTAACGTTCCCCCTAGGATTAGGCTGAGGGTTGGGGTGGGTGTTAGGGTTGGGTTTAAGAAGTGGACCAAAATTTCCTTTGGGTGCCTTTGGCACCCTTGGACTCCTCAAGGCGGCACCTTTGGCAACTAACTGTCGGCCGGAGGCCCCCTTGGCGGGGGGGGGGGGGGGGGGATCCTAGGACCCGCGGAGTCGCCCCCCACCCCCCACCCCCCCGGGCCCTCCACCTACCCTGTATCTTCACAGAGAGGCAGAATCGGGTGTTGCTAGGTTAGCATGTGCCTGTAGGCTGCCATGCCCAAGACCACCACCAGCAAATGGGCTGTGAGGGAAGGGTCATTCCTTGCACTGATTTTGTCAAGAAGCCTCCGGCTATCTATTCTAACGCTGATGTCATGCGAACTTGAAGATATGATCAAACATAAATGTAAACAACCACGTCTGTGTGCATGCTCACAAATTCACAGACACACCCACACTCAGCGCCCGTCTCATGGCCGCATTTGGGTTCATGACACCTTGCACACACGTGTGCGCACAAACACACGCACGCACATGTTGGGAACCGCAATAACAAACAAGAGCACAAGAGCGGTTGGAGAACAACTCCTAAGAGCTACAGAGCAGCCCTAGATGTCTTTCATTCCAACAAATTATGCTCTCTTGACGGCGTGCAATATTTAGACAAGGCATTCCCACTAGCCCCTCGCAGAGTAAATTCATTCATTACTGAGTCCATGTTGTATTAAAATTTTTCCAGTGCTCACAGCCTGTTGGCAGTGCATGAGAGGCCAGGAAAGCCTGGAGTAGACCAATGATGCAGAGGCAAACAGGTCTGCACAGGGACGGGCCCTGCACCACAATCAGCCCCAGCCGCAAGGTTTAAGGCTTAGGTCAAAGTTAAGTTCAGGGCCCACCCAACTGCCCTGTCCCGCGGGCACCACACCCCAACCATTGCCTTTTGACAACAGCGCCTTCTGCACACACACACACACGCGCGCGCGCGCACGCACACACACACACACACCTTCTTGCTCTTCTTCTGTTTGCACGTGTGTGGCCCTGTGCCTCATACAACGTTGCCGTTGAACATTGAACATGCCTTTTCTTGTTCGACTCTGACTGACGAGGGGATCGACACTCAGTCACTGTTGTGCCTATATATTTTGCAAATTGTGTGGGTGTGTAAGCTGGAGTTAGCTGGTGCCCTCTGCCAGGGATGGCAGTCAAAAATGGACATTGGAATACCACGCTGGAGTAAAGCCCTCTGGTTGGAACTGCGAAGGGATGACCACAGACAGACGCGCGCGCGCACACACACACGCGGATGACGCAAAGCGCGCGTGCACACACACACACACACACACACACACACACACACACACACACACACACACACACACACACACACACACACACCGTAGAGCAGGGCGAGAAGTGGACGTGGTTCCTGGATGTTGTTTTGCAGTAGCACTGAGTACCTATTCAAAGAGCCACGTCGCAAGAAGGCAATGCAATTCAGCTATACCCCACGAGGGGACAAGATTGTGAGTATGACCGGTTGCAAATCATCATTGGTTCTGTACAGTGCTGGAGTGCTGGGCTGTCCTGAATGGGAAAAGAAACAGCTCCTGGACTGTCTTGCACCTCAACGAAGCGGCAGCTGACCGGCAGCTGACCGCTCTGTGTTACCCAGTCCGCTTGGTTGAGTGGGTCTATCGCCTGGCTCCTACCTCCAAAGTCCCGGGAGGCTGGGCACAACTACGCGACGGGGGGAGAGCAGAGGGTCCCAAAGAGGTTGTGGGTTCAAAACTCCGGGTTGGACACGCTGAATCGTGTGCCAGGCCATCAACACCTGCCGATCAGGGGTTGGAACCGGAGGTTTACCATCGGTTTAGGAGCTCTTGCCTTGGCTGGCTGCACCTCGCCTCGTCCTGCGCGAGCAAGGTTTGCAAAAAACCCACGAGTGCGCCCCATGCCCCGAGGTACCCACTAACCACCGTCAGCTAATTTTAGACCTGCCACTTTAGACCTTTGACAAAACAGAGAAAGATCACCCTCGTTCCTCAACGGACCTACCAGGCCCATGCGATCTCCGGCACGAGGGTGCAATCCAGACTTTGCACAATGGGTCTGTCTTACGATGTGGAAAAAGGGAATGCTCTGCATGACTGCAGTGTTGATCTGCAATCATATCCGGGTCATTAAGTTGACCGCAAATGGAAATGGGCTACTTAACTCTGTGCATCCGATACCATTGACGATTCACCTTTCACCTTCGCTACCAAACGCCCCCGTTCCCTGCACGAAGAACGGTACTGAAAACGACGGAAACAACACCTGTTGCTCTGACAAGGGCGTCGTTTGCGCAAACCGCGAAAAGACACAAGCAGCAAGGCATCATCGAGGCCCAGACAGCCATGTCTCGGGAGGTTCATCAAAGTTGCGTACTGAAAGGGGGGGGGGGGGAGTGGCAAACCCGAATCACTTGACGTTCACATACAAAACCAGAAAAAGGAAGCACCGAATTCAACAGTTCTAAAAATTGCGGAAACACCTCGTGTTGCTCTGACAAGGCGTTGGTCTCGCAAGAGGGGGGGGGCGGGGCGCCAAATGTGGTGATGCATTGAGAAGCTTGTGCAAAGGTTGTTCAGTGCATGCTACGCATCACTGCGTGCCCAAGTCAGCACCCTGAAAGCTACGCCCGTGGCATCCAAGTGTGCTGCTGCTGCATGTGGCTACATTGTACGATGGCTCTGGCACTGCCTGCGCTGCATGCCACAGACCTGGCACTGGCGCCTGCACCTCGGCATCGGCAGTGGTACAATTACAGCCACGGTCTTGGCTCCCTGAAACCACCAACGGCTTGGATTCCCCCCAAACATCCCGGGTGGCGGGGGGCAATGTGGCGGGGGTACAGCTCCGGTACAATAGCGGGCCGTCACAAGCTTCACGGACCAATGAGAGGCGCGAAGGCGGTGATCTCAGGGCAGCAGGGACGATGCAAGGACTGTGCTGGGGCTGTGCAGGGGCTTTTGCTTTGTTCAGACCATGGTAAAGCTTGCAAAGCCCTCTCACCAGGGGGGCGTTGTCGCACGGTGCGCGCACGGTGCGTGCACGGTGCGCGCACGGTTCAATGTTTTTGGGATGGTTGCCCAACTTGTACCCCGTTGAATGGCCCCCATAGAAACACACCCAGAGTCCTGATTTCTGCACCTTGCAGTCCATACTGGCATACCAGAATTCTTCAATTTTTAGTCTGATGCTTGTTACAGGTTCCAGGGTCCTATGTTGTGCACCCTGCAGCCCCTATTGGCGTACCGGGAATTTGTTTTTTTTAATCTGATGCTTGTCACAGGTTCCAGGCTCCCAATTTCTGCACCTTGCACGCACCTCCGTACAAACCATGCACAGGCGACAACACAAGCGACAACACTGGTTGGGTTACGGGAATTTCAATTTCATCCGCCACAGCATTCTGGCTCATGATCATCAGTTCTAGGGGCTTCAGCTTCCACTTCAGGTAATTGGGGCTCCAGCAAAGCGTCCATCGGCGCCTCATGGTGCACAGGTTGGGGGGAATCGGGGCTCTCAGCAGTCACAATTGCAAACTCCAACCGCTCCTCGGGTGAATGCTCGTACAAGACCTCTTCACCACCCAATTCGTACCGAATAGAGATGCGACGCCCACCTCTTGGAGAAGGGCCAATGACAATGGCCGACACCCTATCCCCCGTTGGAGCGGTGGTAGTACACAGGCAGTCCGGCGACAAGCCAGGGCAGCTCAGATTCAGGCATTGTGGATCTGGTGGACACAGAATACGCAAAAGGACGCACGGTGTGCGCACGGTGCGCGCACGGTGCGCGCACGGTTCAGGCAACACCCCCCAGATGGCACTCGAGAAATCTCTCGGAATCAAGGGGCTGTGCAGGGGCTCTGCTGAATTCCCAAACGCACGCAGGTCAATCCCAGGCCTCCAAGAAAAACACTGCTTTTCGATAGGCCCGCGAAACGGCGGGCCATGCCGCACCGATCGCACGCACATCAGCCGCATATGGCCCGGGGGGGGGGGGGGGTTGAAAGTCAATACCACCGCCGCAGGCCCCCGCGGCTGCCAATGCCAAAAGCACCGTCACTCGCCAATGGACGGAACAGCCACGGGGGGGCGCAATGAAACAACCAGAGAAAACCAGGGCCCCAAGAAACAGCCACAACGAAAACGGGAGAAAGTGGCCAAACCGGTCGTGGGAAAACCAAGAAACCGCAGAGCGCGGTTCTGTGCCCCTGTGGACGAGTCGTCTCAAATCAAAAACTCTGATTTGCACGGCATCGTATTGGCTTTGCCCGACCGCTGCGGGAATTCGTGCCGTTCCCCCTCCCAAACGGAGGCCTGCCGCTCCCAAATGTTCTGTTTTTGCGTTTGCCACCCAATCTCAGCCCCCGAACACCCGTTGTGCGCTAAGCCTGGGCGCTCAACTTCGCCGTGTGCCGGCGAAGCCGCGGGCAGGGCCGCGCAGTGGGCGAAGGCCAACGACAAGACGGCCATGTCCACGATGAGTCTGCCCAGTCTTTTGTGCGCATGGGACTGTCCGACCGAAACGGCAGTTTGGCAGCAGCCGAGACCACAGGGGTCGGGGACAGGCCACGCAACGGATGTGCGGCCGGCGCCCCAGTAAATCCTCAACGACCAATCGGGCCGAACGGGGAGAACTGTGCCCGATCACCTCCGAACAACGGCTTCCAAAGGCAGCACTCGAAGAGGGTAGATGGACGGAACAGCCCAATGCCATCGGGATACAAGAACTGGGAGGCTAGGAGAAAGGCGCTCATGACCCAAAACTTCATTGTACTTTGCGAAGCGCTGACCATTACTCCGGGTTGTGCAGTGCATTGTTGGCAGCAACTCAATAGCGACCGTCCGTCTTTTTGTTGCTGGCGTGTGGGGAATGGGGAGGATGGGGGCAGACTGCCCCGGAACATTGCGTACCCGCATGGATCGCACAGGGCGCCGTGCGGTGTCGTACCTCTACTGTTCATAAATCACGCACCCTTCCACAAAATTGCACCATTCGCAGTGCACGGCAGACAAAGGCAATGGCAACAACGGTAGCGCCAGTGGCAGCAATGGCATGCATGACACAATGCCTCCGCCTGAGCCTCAGCCTCATGGGGAGCGACGGAAACGGGAGGCAGACTCTCACACGTTTCTGAGGATGCGGGTATGCCTGCTTCTTCGGCCCCTCTTGATACAGTAAGCGGTGTGCAGGGGAAGAGCAGCGTGCCTGCAATGGTGCCCTTCCTTTGCAAGGTACATCTGATCTTAAACTGCCGCAAATACTCCCCAGGAATCTTTGCTCTGCCCTGTTGGGGGCATCATCCAACGATCCATACCTAAATATGACTTATCACCAAAAGCATGTGCCAAATGCAGCATTGGCCAACGCCCCTCCCCCCGGACCCCAACCCCCGGAGGAGGTGGTAAGATTTGCAGGGGTGTCTAACAAGAGGCACAAAATCAGTGACCCCATGCACACCAAATTCACGCATGGACAGAGACACGTGCCCCTCACAAAGCAAATCACGGCTGAGCATCGCAGTGCCAACGGAGGCTGAAGCACTTGTGTTGCAGTCAGTGCGGATGGCTAGCGCTCAACTCAGGGTAACTGCTGAGGTTGGGACGAAAGAGGGGATCTAGGGTCTGTGGGGAGTCAGGGTCACGGTCATAACTAAGACAGAGGGGCAGATTCTGCGCCAGCGCTCCGCATCCGTTTGTGGCTTTGGGTGCTGAGTTCTGCAGCGTGACACAAAAGCAGTCGGCATCGCACACTGATCAGTTTGAGGTGCACAGGTTGGGACGAAAATCTTCGTTCAACAGGTGCCCACCCACCTGCCCCCATCTCCGAGGAAATGGTCAAGTCATGATAATTCACACTTCGGGGCATCCCGGCCCTACTGAAATGCCGGCAAAATTTCAGCCTTTAGTCCACAGGCATAGGAGATGGTGTACACACGCCATTAAACTTACGTTTATGGTATAACAATTGACTTGGGGCTGCCAGTTTGACCTCCTTTTGTCGCTGTTTTGCAGCTCTGAGGGGGGGGGGAGCGTGACAGATCATTCTTCAGCACGGGGAAGAGTCCAGTACGCCCCCGCCCACCATCCCAGAGAGGATGATATGCAGTGCATTGGTGCGGTGTCCGTACACTCCGGCGGAGCCAGCAAAGGGTGGCGGTTCCATAAATGCTTGTTGCTTACCATATGGCACAACCGATGCCGGGTCTTTGGTGAGATGCTTGTGGGTCGAGGCCAACGGGGGTGTGGGGACGCAGTTGTGTTTTTGTGTGGGTGAGAGTGGGACGGTGGTCCCAGTGCTCACAACTGCATCCGAAAGCCCGCGGCGCACGTCCCCCACCAGCGCTGGCAGGCTTCACATTGAATCAGTCCCGGACCGTGAGGTGTGTAGGGCGCTGCTCACCAAATCCGGTGACACAGGGCGAAGAGCTGTCGTGGGGGTGGAAGAGAAAAGGTTTGCGTGCCGCTTTCTCAGACCAGCCCGTCTCCCCTTCAGGGCTCAGGTGACGGGGACCGTACCGACCACCACTCAAACATGTACAAATGTTTGGGCAATTTTTTTCTTCAAAAAAACTTCTTCTGGCGCCTTCGATGCCAAAATCCTTCAGTTGCAACAGCAGTCCCGTCACCTGAGCTCCCCCTTCCTGAACGCACTGCATCTATACTAGAACGGGTCAGAGATCTTATTTTGGGCTTTGTCAACTTGGCTGCAACTGCCCAACACTGGCGGCCGACCGCAACCTCAGGTATGACAGGGGTCTATTGCAAAGAGGGCTACACACACGAGGACAGGGTTAGTGCGCTGCCTGTGGGAGGCGGAGGCCAGGGAGGGGAGGGCGGGAGGCGCGCCACGAGCAACGCGCCCACGCAGCGCACGCGACCGCACAATTCTGCGGCATCGCACTACTTCTGCGTGCTCGAAGGGCTGAGGCGGGGCATGCGGCCGTGTAGGAGCGCTCTGAGCGGGGCTGGGCCTTGGGCCGTCTTGGAAAGTGAGTGGATCTGCCAAAAGAGGTCGGATTCCGCAATGGGACGGGCTGCGGACGAAGAAAGCGCAAAGGACAGGAACTACCCGCGGGCCACCGCCAGGTCTGCCACACGGCCCCGGGGTCGTTCTCGAAGACCCCATCGCGCGGTCACCAGCACTGCGTGTCCCGGCAGTTCGCCGGGGGCCAGGGCCCCAGCACGACGCTGCTGCGCGTCTTCTTGCCGGCGTGCGGGTGCACGTTGCGCGACGCGGGCTCCGGCGCGTGCAGCCCAGTCAGCAGCTCCCCCTTCGTGGCCTGCCCGGCGTGCGGCAGCGCGTTGCCCGGCGCCGGGTCCAGCCCCACCAGCCCCGGCCCCAGCTCCCCCTTCGTGGCCGCGCCCGCGTGCGGCTTCACGTTTCCCAGCCGCGGCTCCGGCCCCACCAGCCCGGGCCCCAGCTCCCCCTTCGTGGCCGCACCCGCGTGGGGGTTGACGTTCCGCTGCGGCGGCTCGGGTCCCGCAACGCCCTGCCCGAGCTGACCCCTGGTGGCCGCGCCCGCGTGGGGCCGGGGGTTCCGGGGCGGCGCCCCGGGCTCGATGCCGCCCCGGGCGAACGGGGCGGGGGTGACGTGGGGCGGGGCGACCTGCGGGGGCTCGGCGCCCCACGACACGAGGGAGGGGGTCGGGCGGGGGGGCGATGCGAGGGGCTGGTGGTTGGGGGGATGGGGGGACAGTGTCGTGGGGGAGGACGTCAGGCCGTGCCGCAGTTGGAAGTTGGTGAGCTCGGAGGGGCGGTCCACGAGGCCGAGGGAGTCCACCTCAGGGCGCTCTGTGAGACAGACGGCAGGCGCACAACACGTTCAAACGCCGAGATGGACTGAGGCAACGCACACGGAGTGGGACTGCAGCAGCGTACAGACCAGGGGTACGTTGGAGGTTTGCGCGATGGAGCGTGTGATCGCGATTTGAATGTAGTGCTCCGAGAGCACGCCCAAAGGGCACAAGTAAATGTATTTCTGCGAATGTGCCTTGCGCAATGCATTTTTGTGATGGCGCTGGGGTCAAAAGTTATTGCAGTTTTTGAGTGTGTTTTGGCATTGTTTTGTGAAGTTGACTGGTGTCTGGATGTTTGAGGTGCTCCATTTGTGTGCGTGAGCCGGGGGGAGACAAATGGCCACATCCCGGAGCGGCGCGGGGGTGGGACAAATGGCCACGGGGGTGAGCAACACGCGACCTCCTGTGCACAATTACAACTTCGTTGCAGCAAGGCACAGAAAGAAGGCGAGGGGGCTGCCAAATCAAAGTATATTTCTGAGATCTTGACGGGGCAGGACACATGCAGTTGGACTGCAGGGCACATAGAGTGTGGCCGCGGCAGGGCACATAGAGTGAGTCTACAGTGGGCTAGAGCAGGGTTCATTGGAGTGGGACTGCAGCAGGGCACATGGACTGGGACTGTACACATCAAATGGGACTGCACCGGGGTACATCCGGCGGACTGCAGCAGGCTACATAGGAGGAATGTTTGCCCGGCGCGCGCCCAGCGCGCTACCTTTCTATTAACTATCCCGACTTCAGCCCCAGATTTACCCTCTCATGGATAAGCCCCCCGAGTAGACCACGTTGCACTGCACACCTTCCCTACAACGCACGTTGCATAATAAAGCGATAGCTGTGAATTCAACAACTCCAACTGTCATTTGTACTGAACAAACAACATTGGTCCCACAAGTGTGGGTGTCAATACATTGAGTACAATAGTGCTCCTTACACTCATCACAAACTGCCACGGTGGAGCGCTTCTGACAACACAACACACACACTTCTGCCTCATCCTCTGCCTCATCTTGCATGGCGGCCAAGTTGCTTTGGTCAGTCCAAACATGAGGCGGGACATGGTCCCATGGTCCATAAAGGGGGTGACGGACTTGCCTGCAAATGCAAAATTGGGTAAAATGCAACAAAATATGGAGTGGCTGGTGCAACTCATTGGGGCCGCCACGCCAGATGTTCCTAACTAACCAAACCCCAATTCGACAACCGAGCAAACAGCTGCTCAATGCGTGCCCTATACCACCTGTGCACATCATTGTAAGATTGTTGGTGGGCTGTCAAAGTGCTTTTCTTTATTCCAATGAAACAAAGGGGGACAAAATCAGAATTGGCTGCCTCACCCCTGCCTTCTCAGGGGCCCAAAAGAGGGCAGAAATGCTTACGTCACCCCTGCATTCTCGGGGATCCCCAAACAAATGGGGACAAAATCAGAAGTGGCTACCTCACCCCTGCCTTCTCGGGGGCCCAAAAGAGGGCGGAAATGCTGTGTCACCCCCGCATTCCCGGGGGTCCCCAACAAAGGGGACAAAATCAGATCTCAAAACCTACGCTAGGGGTAACAATGATGCCCCTGGTATCTCAAAGTATGGGTCTCTAGTACGGGCAGACGCCCAAATAGGTGCACTGGGCTAAGTGCACCCCCTCCGTGCACCCCCTAAAAGGTCACCGGTGGGACACGGGTCAAAAAAGATGCCTAGCGTGCACCCAGCGCGCTAACGCTCCCCCATAGAGTGGTCTCGCCGCCGGGTCATGATCCAGGCTCCAAACTCAGCACGAATGTGAGCGCTACCTGCCGCTGAGTTGTGAGCAGTAATTCTGACTCTAATATTCATCTTCTCTAAGTGTGACGTGTGGGTAGCCCTCTTCTGGACCCCTGCCGTACCTAAAATTGCGGTTGGCCGCCGGTGTTAGGCAGTTGCAACCAAGTTGATGAAGCCCAAAATGACATCACTGACCCGTTCTAGTGTAGATGCAGTGCGGCAGCTGCACCAATGAGAGGGCTGACTGATTGTTGCCAAGACAATGCATGTCAGGTGATCATGTACTCTCGAGGGGGGTGCACATACATACTGGTCCCCAAGGACGAGGGTTGATTGACCCGGATGATGGAAAACATGCCCACTCCTGCGCTCGCGTATCGGCGAGTGGTCCTGGGACGGTGAACCCCGAAATACCCCTCACCACTTCGCACCCACCAGCCTCTACCTGGCCGCTCATGCTCACGTGCCATTGCCTAATGCCCCTGACCCGTTAAAGTGGGTCTAGCTCCAGCGCCGGTCGAGCACCCAAATCTGGGGCCATGGGTGCAGAGTTCACAGGGGCAATCTTTGCACTGCACGCATGCTGCGCCTGCCCCAGAAAGCCGGCGAATCGACAACCTTCAAAACGCCCACCCAAACTGCCGTCGAATCGCCCTTCAGAGCCCTTTACAAAGCAGAACGATGTAATATCACATGCGACCATCTGACTGGTAGTGGATGGCCACATCACCGCTTTGTCCCACAAGTCCAGCCTGGCAGGCAAATGGGTGCGCAGCGCGCGCATGCGCGATGCGTGCCCCCTCGAAACTCCCGACCGACCGGAATCTCCGCGCTAGTGAGGGGTATGTGATGGTAGGCTGTGCGTGGTTGGTGCAGGTGGTGGTCAGGTGCTTTGCAGACCCCACACTTGTCCGTGGACCTGACAAAAGGTCAGGGGCAGGTGGCTGCGGGCGGCCCTTCTCACAATGGAAAAAAAAACAATCCGGGTTCTTCATGGACACGGGCAGAAACACCGCCTGTTGGGGAACCGACACCAACAGCGTGCAGCAAAACTGCCCACAACCGACCATTGCTGACCATCCGGCATCACAGCGGTGTTTGTTGCCACGAAGGACCGCTGGTAGATGGCAGTTGACCGAAAGCGGCAGTGGCAATGACGGCCCGTTTCGTTTGATCGTCAACCAACGGCGGTTGGCGGTTACCCGACTGCGGTGGGTGTCCCATCGATAGTGGTTGAGTGTCTGGGGTGATGGCACATACTTGAGGGATCAGGTGGCATTCGCCATTGGGACCTTGACTTGCCAAGAACACTGACGTGCGGTGAGCCACCGTAGGGCCTTTTCGGGAGGTGAAGCGGGGCACGCCCGCCGCGCGGCTCTGGCAGCCGCGTCGTGAACAGCGTCTTGTCGTAGTAAAAAGAGCCGTACAAAGACGAGGACGTGTTGGTGTGCCCGTGCTTTCGTGCGGGCCGGCGGGTGAGCATCGTCGGCGCTGGCATGAGAGGGCGGGTGGTGGAGACCCCGCAATGCCTGGCAGGAACAAACCCTGCGGAAAGAAGGGCCGAGGCTTGGATTTGCGCCCTGCCTGCCATCGAAATGCTGCAGCACAGCAGCCCTCAACAGTCCAGGCCGGCTCCAGGGAGAAGGGGTCGGAAGAGGCGAAGCTGTATCAGATACAAAGGACCGGAGTACCCGACTCTGGGTTGTGCACATCGGATACAAGGGTCCCCCATCTGAGCACTGGACACAGGATTGTGCACACCGGACCGGATACAAAGTTGCTGCACCTGAGCACTGGACACATATGAAAAATGGTGTGCATGGAAAGCAAGACACAAGGAATGGTGTTGCATTGTGTGTGCAGTGCAATGACACTACGGGCATACTTGGTAAAGCCCACCAAATACAAAACCCTCTAAAACCACCCACCACCTCCAAACAGCAGGGCCCCAACACAAAACATGCAGAGGATTTGTTGTACTTAAAGCAACCAAAGAATCAAACTACACTTGAAGCAATGTGGCCTTGCACAACCCCCTGGATGGATTGTGAGTGGGTCAAATAGGTTACGATCAGGGCCACCTGACGTTCCCATTCCAGATGACGGACAGGCCATTGTGTCGCTCAGTGCTGGCCGCGGCCACAACTACAACCCCCTTCCGCCAATCGCCCCATCAGCGCCCCAAGCTCGACCTCCTGCGCTTTGCGAGATCTGTGCCATCTGCTGGGCCTCGTCCCAGCCCTCTGTTGGTCCGCAGGCAGGTGGGTATAGCCAGCGGTTCCCCCTGAGCGGCCCTGACGTCACCAGGGCCTGGGATGGGCATTCGTGACTGTTCGCAGGCACACCCTCCTGTCTGTGAGTACACTTAGCAAGTGGGCATGGGCCTGCGGAGGGTGCATGGCGTGGCTGTCGTGCATGTGCCCATCGCAGTCCACCCCCACCGTGGTGGTCATGGCTCTCGCAGTTGCTTCAAAGCTGCATGTCCTTGGTTCCAAGCGGAAGAAGTAGGGGTTGCCAGTCACCAGGTAGGGGTTGCTAGTCACCAGGTAGGGGTCTCCAGGTGAGCCTGGCTTTAACACAGATGGGAGGGGTCTCAAATGGTTTGGTGTTCCTTTTGGTGTACCAATTGGCCAGGCACCCAGTGTCTCAACCCACTCAATGGTGACCATGTATGAGAGGGACAGCCTGATGAGATTGTCCATGGTTTCCATTGTCACAAAGGGTCTTGTGGACTTGTTGGGTTGACCCTCTTGAGTGTTCCAATTGGCTTGGATAACGTGCATGCCCGCCAGAGGAGAATGTGGCCAGTGGCCCACCCTGTTTGGTCAATCCTCCAAGTCTAAGGGGGTAGCAAGGGACCCTTCTCAGAGGGGGCTTGCGACCCTTAGCCTATGGCTCAGAAGTGCTTGGACAAGGTCCAAGCCTCACTGCGTGAGGATCTACATTGGGAACAGTCCTCGAGGACCGCCCTATCTTCACCCTGCATGTGCATGGCATCTATCCTGGTGGTCATGTAACATAGACCCGACCAGTCCAACCGGCCATTGTGAAGCAACATGGTTAACATGGTTAGGATTAGGCCCAATAGTATGGTTGTTTCACTTTTTTATCGTGAAAGTGGTAGTGACACCACCCCATAGGCCTCAAGGAGCTGAAAAGGCAACCAAGATCCTCGAAGCATGCATGGTGGCATGGCCCAACATGGAGGAAGCTTGGCAAAAAGGATTCAACCTATACCCATAACCATACCCCCAATAGAAGTGGGCCAGATGCCCTTTGGGGGAGAGAGGGCTATTTTGAGGGGGTGCTGCTCCAGGGATGGGGGGTTCTTGGGGCTGGGGGGTGGCCATAAAGGCTGACGAGTCTGTTAATTGGTACTTTGGGGTGTATGTATATGTTCGCCTTTTGAGGAGGAAATCCTCCACTATTGGATAGCCGGGTAGATACTCCGCAGGTGGGGGGGGGGGGGGGGGCAACGAAATGAATTTTTTTTTCAAAAACAGTTTTGGACCATATGCGTCCCTCCACCCTCATATGTTAGAAACGGGACAGCCCATGACCATGGCCAATTTCAGGAGTTAAGCCACAAATGTTCCATGAGTACTTAAATGGGAGACCGCTTGGACCACTTTTGGAGTTTTGGTTTTGTTGTCCAATTCCACCCCCCTTTGATAGGAAATGGTTATTAAAGAATATCCAGCCACCCAAAACCGCCATCCACCAACAAGGCAGAGGCTCAAGGCAATCAAACACAAACCAAATGGAGCGCTTAAGTGACAATAGAGACTCGCCACACAGAGGCCATCATGGTTGGTACTCTTTTGGCGCCATAGGCGCGGGTTTTTTTTTGGGGGGGTGATCAACACACTCTGCCTTTTAGACGGGTTAGAAGGGGGGGAGGATTCTAGGGGGGAGGGGGGTGGGGGCTTGAATGGAGTAGTTGCAGGATAGTCGTGGAGACTATTGCTTACTCCTAGTGGCTTGTGGATGCCTGCTGCACATGTAGGTTGTCGGTGACTAGTAGCTTCTAGATGCCCACAATCAATCCTTGGAGGCCCTTGCATGGTCGCTATTACTTTTTGGATGGTTGTGGATGAGTACAGCTTTTTTTGTAAGTTGTGGATGCTTGCTGTTAATTCACATTGGCTTCTCGATGTTATATTCATTCCTAGAGGTTGCTAGATGTCGGCTACTTAATGCGCAATGGTAGGCCATCTAGACAAAGAGCCCCACCGACACACTACTAAGGCCTTGACCACCAATTGTGGTGTAATGTTACAAAACAAAAGGGGGGGCTAGCTTGACAACTTGTGGGGGCATTTTTGCACACTGCACACACGGCGCCCATTATTACATTAACTTTCCCATGACGACCCTGAAAGCCAGCCACCTCCATAACCATGCCCAAATTTGTGGTTCAACCGTGACTCTAGGGTCCGTGTTGGAGCGTAATCAACCTCTATGCATCCAAGGAAGGATTCGTGGGGTCTTTTCCCCAACCGCACCGTGGGCCTCACCAATGGGGAGCAACCCGACCCAAGGACGCCAGTGTGGCCATACAGGCTCAACCGGGAGACCTGGTAAAAATGGTGAAACCCGTCCCCCCTTACTAGGGTGACACACACATACACACACACGGATTCAGGCAGTAGTAGCCGCGAGCTCTAGACCCAAAAGTTGATTCCCCCCAAGACATGCACGAAAATCACACCAAGCAAACCCAACACAGACAAAGCGCAGGCTACTTGTACAGAATCTTATCAAACCAATCAAACCATGAGGAACATGTGACCATAGACAACCGGTTGCCTTTCTGTAGCAGTGCGAAAGGTGGAGAGGTGAAAGGCATTTGCATAATGAGTGCTTGCCTGCAAACACTAGTGGCGTGTATGCAACGAGTGTTAGGCAGACACTAGCATGCATCCTAGTTTGTGTGATATGAAAGGTGTAGTGTTGTTGCTTTGCTTGTGTGTCGGCGACAATGAGTCCTCGGTAGGGGATGACACCCCCATGATAAAAGGCTCCCTGGGTACCTGCCCACACCATGCATGGGCGCCAGGGCCGGGTTGCATACCCATTTGCCTCCATTTCCCCCCATTTTTTCCATTTTCCTCATTTTCCCTGCAGTACATCCCGGGTACGTCTCCGGGTACACCATCAGAAGTTCTGCCGGGTACATCTGAGCACTGCATTCATCCACACCCTCTGCACCCTGTTTCAGGTGTATGACTGCTATGGAGTCCTCTGGGCTACCTCTGAGCGAGGGATCTACATCCAAAGTGTTGTCTGGAAACTCGAAAATATTTTTAAAGCGTTCCATCAGGCGCTCCCGATAATCAGCACACCTTGGGTCTTGCATAATAGATTCAACAACTGATCGCAGCGACCTCTCTTCCAACTGAAAAAAATCAGGAGATTCAGGATGCAAAACAGAAAGGCACGCAGCCTTAATATTCTGCACTCCCCTCAGTAACTCTCCCTTCCCTTTGCGAGCAAAACGCCTGTATTTCCTGCCCCTGCTGGGCAGAGCTGCATGAGAACCCTCTTCATCTGAGGTGCCACTGCTCAACTCAGGCAAGTCTGAGTTATCCTCCCCAGAGACCTGCTCCAGACCAGCCTGCGAACACTGCTCACATTGTCAACATGCCTGGGCACACACCAAGTGTCTGTGTTCGCCTTCGCCTACTGGGCCAGAATCATCCTCCCAGTGTTTGTCCTGGGATTTAGCATCACGCAGGCCCATAGCGTCAAACAGGACGACCCTAGTCGTCCACTTGGCCGGCTGCTTATATACAATGCCACTGTCATCACAATATATTGGGATGGTGGGATCCAAGTCCCACCAGTCCACTGCCGCCTCCCCCATCTGCCAGAACCAGGACTGGTCCTTCTGCACAGGGAGCAACATAATGCCCCTGGACTGGTCTAGCAAAATTTTATCGACAGTCTGCTGCAGTAAAAAATGCGGGCAGTGGATCCATAAAAAATAATCAGTGTGGTCCCCCTTGTCCTGAGAACCGTATGACCAATCCTGAGTCAGGGCATCGGCCTTAACATCCCAATACTTTGGAAACAGTGCTGTTTGCCTGCTCGAAAAGGCATCAATAAACTTGGAATCCTGCAGACCTGCCCATGCCAATATTTCATCACGGACGCCCGGCAACAACATCTGTCGCCCGGCTGCATACATGTACGAAGCGTGCTGCCGTACCCGCTTACGAAGCTTAATACGGCGCTGCATGGGTGTAAGATGCACTTTGTTACATTGCTCCGAGAAACGGGTACGCAATTTTTCAGATAGCAGGGACGTGGTGCCAGCTGCTCTGTCCAACAGAAGATCCGGCGTTGCATCAAACCCCCCCCCCCAGTGGCAGAGCGGGCTGCTGACAACAATGTCCACACAGTTCATCCAAATCACACTTGCAAAAAAGGGATTAGCAGCAAGAATTGTGAAGCCAACAAGAACAAAATAATGGTTATCCATAACTTGCACGAATGAATGGCTAGTCTTGTTGTCCTGTTGTATCAGATGCTTGGGGAGGAGGTTCTGCTGAAGCTCTAAGAGAGTGCATGCATGTTCCGATATTTTTGCTTGGCGTGCTGCTGTCACCTCAGTTTATGACACATGTCCTTCTTCACCTGCATCTACTTCGGGCCTACAGTACACAGTTTTTGAACCTGGAGCATTTCACCTTGAAGTCCTGAACATGCTCACTACTTTGCACTGGGAGTGCTCTAGCTGTGCTCACCAGCGTGTTGGTGGCTACCAGGGCACAAGATTGGGCACTAGCCACTTATCTTCGGGTGTGTCACAGATGGAACACAAATACTGTTCGGTGGTCACCAAGGCAACAAGATAGTGATATTGATGCGAGTGACTCTGCATCATGGGTCACTGCCGAACCTGGGCAAACATGTCTCAATGGAATCTTGACCTGTTGGGGCTGTGCCATTTGAAAAAGGGTCAGGAGCTAGGTGCTCATGCAATCTATGGACGCCCTTCTTGCTTACACAAGAGACACTAAATTGCGCATATTTGTTGGACATAGCCAGGGCCTTTCCCAACACCCCGCACCTGGCCATAAAACAGGTGCCGTCTTGTATTGAACCCCCCCACTTGTACTCTCATGGGCGAGATTGTCTGAGCTCACATAGCAAAGCGCATCGTCCACTCCTTTGCTTTCGCCTCAAACATCCCTGGGTCATTCCTGAGCTCAACCGCAATTGCTGGCACGATTGGGTCATCAGGATTGGGATCGTGCAAGATACCGCTTAGTGCGCGCAGCACTTTGAAAATTGTAAGGCGGGGCGACCATTGGTCGCTGTCAATATCAAGACAATGGCTCCCATTCGAGTCAATATTCGGACTGTAGACCTTGGTCAGAAAGTGGTTCTTAGGTGGTTTGAACGGGTAGCAATCAGGAATCTCCACACTGACGCGGAACTGTCCTCCCGCGTATGGAGTACCAAGAGGCCCATGGATAATCCCGAGCCACCTGAAGGGCTCGGCCAAGTCAGGGATGACGATGTCAATGCCGTCACGCCCCGACCCTTCGTCGTAAAAGTCAGCCAGTTCCTTAAGCAACCTCTTTCTTCTCCCTCCAACCTTCTCTGCTCCTGCGAGGGCTCGGAACTCTGGGAGTCGCAAAAGGGCATGGAACGTGTCGATATCTTCCGGTGCCACATCAATCGCCAAAGAGTCTGTTTGCACTTGAGTGCGAAGCGCCGAGAGTGACCACACCCCAGCAGCACACAACAGGGGCCAGTACTGTGGTACGCCAGCGGTCAGAAGGGCATGGTACATCACCGCAGCAGTGCACCTGGGGTACTCAGGGTCTGGCAACATGGGCCACACCGCGCTCAATGCCTCCCTCCAACCGGCACACACGAGAGACAGTGTATTGTACACATCCCGTGCGTGTACAAAATCTGCTATGCCGCACAGCACCTGAGGAGGGCACTTAGACAAGGCCATTGAGGAGGCAAGAAACAAAACACCACTGCAGATGCGGGTGGGACAGAAGATAGTAGAGCTATTTTGGACACCCAAGTTCATTGAAATTGGTCCCATGGCCCAACAAAACCTCTATGACATGGCACTGGAGAGGTGTGTGACATTGATCTTAGCAAATCTAAGGTGTTGCAAAGATTGCTGCAAGGGGTTTATAAGGGATTCCAGGCGTCTATAAGGGACTCAGAAAGGTAAAAGGGGAAGCCACTGAAAACATCCAATACACTACAAGCAAATTTTTATTGGGCAGGGGCAAAGGGGATAAAGGGCATGGGAAGGGGGGGGGGGGAGGTTATGCCTTGTTTCTCAACTCCACGCATAAAAGTAGCATGGGTGCAGCGCAAGGGTCCCCATGGTCACAGTTGTACCAGTTTCAACGGTCCCTTCACATCATTATTGCATCTCTCTTGTGTCCAGGAAGTATGACCAGCTATGCACACAGTAGCACACAATGCAAAGGCATTCCCATGATGTGAACAGCCTTCTTCATTGCTCCCCTCTCTTGCCATACTGTCCTGGAAACCTCCAAATTGACCTCCTTCCGGACGTGCCCCCAAACTATATTGTGAGAAAACCTGTTGTGCCCTATTGTCCTATTACCTTGCGTGAGGCCAAAGGAACATGCAACATGGACAACACAAGAGTATTTTATGCATCAGCGGTGTAGTCCAAAGCAAGGGGCTGCAAAGCGGCCACAGAGCCCAACCATCTCAGGGTCTCCAAAGCGAAGAGGAGTAAAATGGCTGACCCCTACCTTCTCAGGGACTCCAAAGCACAGAGCAGCAAGGTAGCGACACAAGCCCCGCTGTCGAGGGGTAAAACCTTCCAACACCACCCGTGAGAGGGTAAAACAATGCAACTTCATCAGGGCAAACATCTTTGAGTGGTAGTGGGTGACCACATTACTGCTTGGTCCCACTAGTGGCATACATGAAAAGTCCTTGGTTTCACTAGTTGGCTAACCGGTTGCATTTCAAAAGTGAGGACTTGCAAAAAAAACAAGGAAACTCTGCCTTCCCATTCCCCTGCACTTAAGACCAACTCCTCCATGGCCTGCGCACAAAAGCCACAACAACTCAAGATTGTGGACAAGAGGAGGCCACCTCACACCTCTTGTGCTTTAATCATTGCTTGCTTGCTGGCTCCTTCACTACATCTTCTTCCAGTAACCTTTGCATTATCTTCCACCTTTACAACCAAGCCACTTCCATGAGGTCCCCATGGTGAGGAGAGATCAATATGGCTACATCGCCCTGCCTTCTCGGGTTCCCCATGGTGCGGAGAAAAGAGGGATGGAAAATGGGTAAAAATGGTTGAAAACAGGTAAAAATGGGTGGCAATTTAAATATGCCACATCCAAAATGCATAAGAAGCTTAAAAAAAACCCCACGGTATGGAACAAAAAACTTGTGGAAAGGGGCATTCCCCATACCCCCAACTAGAAAGGGGCTGTTCAAAAAGCGTGGATTATGGCTCCGTATCAACAGTGGCCCAAAAAGATGCCCGGCACGCAGCTGCTCCCCCTTGGTCTCATGAGAGGCAACACTTTTGTCTTAGAGCCCTTCCAATGACCCATGCCAAAAGCATGGATACATTAACATGCATTGGGTCCTTCAAAGCCCTTAGCACCATGTTGCTCTTCATCACAAACGATGTGGGTAATGTAGGATCAGGGGGACCATTTGTTACACATCAGTGCGCCGGGGAAGGCAGGGCATCAAGGTCAACAAGCAAAGCCCATCCACACACAACACCCCCCCACCCAGATCGGCGAAGAAATCCCAACAAATCGGCGAACAAATGGGCGGACCGATTTTTCGGCAAAACAGGCTCCCAGTGCCCTGGATCTCAGTCCCAGACCCCTAACACACCTTCCTTATGGTTGCTCAATACTTGCATTTATGTGGAAACGCAAAATATCTCTCAATTTTCAAAAAAAAATTTCGTCTCTCGGTCTGTACATGGTCCCTGAGCAGTGGTATAGCAGTGCACAGTGGTGTCCCAGTGGTATATGCCTAGTCACACACTTTGGCTGGTGTGGGTTCCAACCCCACTGTTTATGGACCGGAATTTTTTTGCATTTTTTTTTCACTTGTCTTCCTGAGAAAATTGGTTCTCCATGCACAAACAAAGCCTGCTGGAAGAAGATAAATGCACACATGCTTCCCATTTGCATCCCACTGTGTGCTGGGTGGGTGTGCAGCACTGATTTGCAAGCATCCCTCGGTCTGTACATGGTCCCTGAGCAGATGTATAGTAGTACAAGGCAGTGGTCCAGTGGTATGCACTATATACTGCTGGTTCACGGGCATGGGTTCAAACCCAGGACCAATTTTTTTGGCATTTTTTGTCACTTGTCTTGCTGAGAAAATTGGTTTTCCATGCACAAACAAAGCTTGCCAGAAGAAGAGGAATTCACACAGGCTTCCCATTTGCATCTTCCCTCTGGCAGCAGTAGAAGACTCTGCAACAGACGCTGAAAGCTCCACAACTCCAGATTCCACTGACTCTGTGGCCAAAGACGTGGCTGCACCAGACACAACTCGAGGAGCCAAAGGCACCTGCAGCCCAGAATCCAATGATTGGGGGGCTGATGATGAGGTGCTTGAGGGACGGCGGCTGAAGAAAGCACTGGGGCGTGCAGAGCGAACACATAAGTTGCAACCTGCCCCCTGACCAGCATCAGGGTACTTGTCCCGCAGAAAAGTTTGATCACTGGGGGACAATGAATCCCAGGGGACCAGAGATGCGTCTTTCTCTGGGCAGTAAAAACACTTCATGGTGCCAATCTGAACAACCAATATAGAAAGAAAAAGTATTACCCAGTGTCCCAAAGTAAATGATGCACATCTTAGGTTGACACGTCCAAATCAGGTGTCCTACAATCCCAGAAGCCCCAACAAGTCGGCAGAACAAATGGGCAAAATCACAGAAACCCAAAGAATCCGCAAACCAAATCGGCAAAATTCAGAAACCCAACAAATCGGCGGAACAAATCGCCGAGGTCGGCCAAATTCGGCTGCCGATTTGGAGGGGGGGGGGGTTGCACACACTCGGCACTCGGCATAGTAATTGCATGCTACACTTTGCAGATGTTTAATATATGGCCAGTGTGGACGAAGCCTTTGGAAGGCTGAGCCTGTTTGACAGAGCCATCGACTAGAAGCTTCTGGCGGTTCACTCGGAAGCACAAAACTGACTTCAGTCGCTTTTCTTGGTTTTCTTTTACACTATACTTTGTTCCACCTGGGCGGGAAGAGAATTGCTCCATGGTGGGGGGCGGGGGACGCAGGCCCACTTCCTAAACCGCCCTCATTGGCTGCCGTGCCGGGACCCTTTCCCACCCACAGGCCTTGCATGGCGGGGCTCGGTCCGAGCATGGCAGTTGACAGAAGTTGAGTACTAACACAACATTGGCACGAGAAAGCGTTTAGTTCCATCCGAGGACCCGCGCAATCTGTGGCCTCGCCTTGGCCGCAATTTCCACGTTGTCCTCATGGCTTGGATGGCCATAGCAGCCTCTCATTGCATGGGGTAATGTTAGATCCAATGGAAATGCACGCACCCCAGAGACGACCAGATTCCTAATCACGTCCGACACCAACGCGGCGTAATCCGTCGTCATTGGCCCATATGCTAAGAACAAGACCAGTGCTGGGTTCTGATAGTACTTCTTCACTATGTCACTTGCAAAGGCAACATACGCCTTCACCCAAGCGGTCCTGTCCGGCTTCCAGCCTCTATTTGTGCCAAGATTGATCACAACAGCATTTGCAGGGAAAGCCGAGAAATTCCACGGCAGGTATTCATGCCCCCGTCCCGAGCTTGAGAACGTGTATGGGTACAGGTCGGACATACCCCACGTAGATCCAACACCGAGGGTAATGCCTCCCCAAGCCGTGTACATGCAGTCTGCACCAAACCCCCGCTGCTGCGAGCACAAAATGGCACCACTTGAGTACGTGATGTCATCGTTGAAGGCGGAGTTGACGCAGCTCTTGTCGGGCGCACCACCTGCCCCCTCACCGCCATCGTCCATATCCCCGGCCGTGATTGAGTCACCAACGAATTCAATGCGTCGGACCGGCTGCTCGAAAGCAGGGGTCACAAATCGGCCGTCACTTGAGAAAGCGAGGACGGAAAGGTTGTGTGTGGGCGTGCACCCGCTCAACCGACTCTCCGTGAGCCTTGTCAGCGTGAACGAGGTGGTGCCAATGGGCTTGTGCGTGGGGCCCATGTCGCATTGACCGCCCGGCAGATTGAACATGTAATACTCCCGCACTCTGGACCCGGTGTAGAAAGTGAGGAAGCGGTGTGCGCGCGAGGCGATGCTCAAGTCCACGGGGGTCATGGTGACCCCCCAGCGCGATCCTCCACCGACACCTGTGCCTTGGCATTGGTCCGAGATGGCCACGGTGATCCATGTGAAACCCACGAGCGTCACCGTGGCGGACACGCCCTCCCAGTCGAATGCCACTGCCCGCTGGGCTGCAGGATGCACCCGGCCCACCCACCGCACCGCCCTGTCATTGGCTGGGATGGTGGTGCCCCCCCCAAGCGATGAGGGCGATACAATCAACAAGCCTTGGAGAATGCATATGGCCTGCCGCAAGGGGCAGCCTCCAAGGTGGAGCATTTGCGATCTGCAAGGGAAGAAGGCAAGGGTTCAGGCAGGGCATGGAAGGAGCAGAGCACAGGAGAGACACACCCACACAACGGTATGTGACCCGCAGGCAGACACCTCACAGGGCCAGTGGCAAGAGTGAGACAGCTGCCGTGGCACCAGTGAAGGCTGCAAAAGGCCCCAAGGCAGTTGACATGAACAAGGCTACACTATTTGGCACGGTATGTGTTGCAGTGTCTAGGTGGTGTCGATGTACAGTGCCAGCGCCGTGGATGGGGCATGCAGCTAGATAGCGCTACAAGAGGCAGGGGTTCATGTAGCACGGGTTCATGGTAGCACTCGGCTCCAGCAGCTTGTGCGTGAGACACAAGGCAGTAAAGGCGCCATGGAACAAAGGGAGACTATGTATTTGTCCTTTGGTGGGATTCAACTTCATAAGAAGCAGACCACGGACCACCATGGCCGAGTTCTAATTCTGTGCCACTTCGTGTGTGCACACTGATTCTTGCAGCATTCCTATAGGTGGAGAAGCTCGAGCCGATGCTGTCAGTGCAGCGTGTATGAGCCAAGTGCAGAGTGTACAAAATGAGGTACTGTGTGGCCATGGTCGTGCAAGTTCATGAGTCAGGTGGAACTGAATCAAAAGCGTCACGAGCTCTAGAGGCTGGGTGGGGCACCTTGATCTAACACAGCAGAAAGGAATTGTAGTGAAGGGGGCTGACATCCGGCTGACAGAGATGTCCTCTATGAAATGCATCTTCCTTCCCAACGGCATTGAACAGACAAAATACCATTGTCCGTGTCATGGATAGGCGACATGGTGGCACACCCCTTGCGCAAGCACACTGAATGTCACGAAAACAACAGTCAGATGGATCCCCATGCTTAGCCATAATCCGACGATGGCCGTCAGCCCCGGTATCCCACCGGCAGGAAATCACTGTTCTTTGACTCAGTAAAGCGGCGGAGCTGCGTCAATGATTCATCCAAACCCCATGCTTAGACAAGGCCGTGCTTGCGCGCAATGTGCAGTACCAAAAGAAGGTATGTAGTGACAACCTGCCCATACTTCACCCTAACCACCATTGTTGCAACAGGATACCACAACGCCATGTGCAGGCAATTTTCAGCATGTTCTGGACGTCCTCACTGCCCATCAGGGTCATCAAGAGCTGTGGAATAGAAGCCCTTTCCAACCTTGCGCCTCATCTTAAACAATTGCACATGCTTGCGCTTTGGCGCAGGCTTTGCAGCAGGCTTTGGAGTGAGTTTGGGTTTCTAATTCTTTGGTACAAAACTGTCATCACCAATATCTTTGGTGAAATAAAGGTTGCCCTCAACAACATGTACTTCACATAAAAGAAAGCATCCCCATGAGTAGAAGGACGAATAATAGTGGCAGGCACATGTTCACCAGTGGAGCAGGTGTAAGCAACAGCCATGCCAGCAATGGCAACATTGGCCATGGCTGAAAATGACATCAAGGCAAACAACATTGGGTTGCAGGTGCAAGCAGAATGTTGGTATGAGCAGGAGAAACTACCACAAGTATGATCCAGCCCCTTTTTTCCTCTACAATCGGAACACAACCGCGTCACATTACATTTCTGACCACAAAAAGCGTGGTCAGGAAAAAACAGGAAAACAAAGGCCAAACGGGGTCGCCGTGCTTGGACAAGCCCGCGCTTGCGCAAGGGTAGGGGTGAATTTGGGTGCTAGCCTCCAGGGACAAGGGGCAGCTCCAAGTGTTCTGGATACACTTGTCTTACTTATGTGTGTTGCACTTATGCTCCACAGCCGTGTTTCACGAAAAGGGCTGGACAGCCAGCGTGATTGGTCTTCTGCAGTGCTTTGCATTCCAGAAAGGACTCCCTCTCACTTATATTTTGTATCGTGGTTTTAGGAGGATGTGGTTTTGGAATGGGGGATCCAAAGCGTCTGGCTGGGCCTCTGATTGCCCATTTAGCAGATGGAATGAATCAGGACTTACCACAACTTGCCGGTGCACTACCAAACAAAGAGCAACCACCAAATACATTTGTTTAACAGCCAAATACGGCTGTCAACCGTAGTCTGAGGTGGTGGTGTATTGGAAACATCATACTTTCCCTTTGCCCAAGCACCGTCTGCTGGTTGTTGTCTTTGCTGTCGGCCAACGATCTCCTTTGTCAAGATGTCGCCAAATGGCCGTGCCGTGTGCATGCCACGTCAGGTTCTCCCCCCAGATCTCAAAAAGATTCACACAAAGAGCACAAAAATACTGCAGGGACCCCGCAGTTGGGCATGGCTGCACAGCACATCCAATAAATACTGCAAGCCCATGCTCATCAGCAGACTCCAGGATATGGGCCTTGTCAAGCCGTGACAAATGTAACTCATGTACAAAAAAATTCGTCAAGTCGTGTAATTTTTTTCCGGTAAATGTGTGTAATTTTTTTTTGCAGTAAGTCTGTAAACTATTTCAACAAAAAATTGAAAATTGAAAGAAATGCAACTTTTGCAATACATGTGGAATATGTACAATTGCCGGTTCCGTACGGCGCCCCATAGCAACCAATTCGATTCGATCGCCAATTCCACAGTGCACCTAGTACTCTGTGTGGCCACCAATTGGTTGGGACTCGGCCAATATAACATAGTATCACATGGTGTCATTGGGGCTAGACACAAAATCAGGCCCAAGAAAAGAGTCGTGATAGGGCCATGGTCAATATTTTGTGCCGGCACTAGGAACAAAATTAGGCTCAGGAAAAGAGTCCTGACAAGGACATGGCCAACGTTAGTGCCACCATTATAGGACACCAAGGCACAAGGATGGGAGCAATATAATAGCATGCAATATGACATAGCATCACATGGTGTCATTGGCACTCAACACAAAATCAGGCCCAAGAAAAAAGTCCTGACAGGGCCATGGCCAACATCTAGTGTGTTGGCACTGAAAACGAAATCAGGCTCAAGAAAAGAATCTTGATAGGGCCATCACCGGTGGCCAACGTTAGTGCCACCATTATAGGCCACCAAGGCACTGGGATGGGGCCAACATAATAGCATGCTTATACGCTCCACCATTGGTACACTACATAGGCAGAGGAAAATATAGCCCACAAAACATGCACCCACTACCAGTAGTTGTAGAATGCATGCTTGCAGATCAAGTCACCTTTTGTGTCATTGTGCTTGGGCTTCGCACTAGGACTAGGGTCAAGGTGACAAGCAGCGCACAACTCTGCTACAAGCTACTTGGCCACATCATTGATGAAAAGCTGGTCACGCCCGAGCTGGCCATATGCATCTCTCGGGTAGCCATCCGCACCTTGCGTCACTCTCCACGGATGAGGACCTTGGGACGGGTGTCCTCCTCTGTGGGCCGAAGGTTGCACCTTAGCCTTCGGGCCTTCCACGCTTTGCTCGGCGGAGGCCTCCTTGTCTTCGAACGGGGTGGGGGTGGCTTGAACACTCTCCTTGATCCCCAAAAGTGCACCTTCAACTTGGGTGCTGAGGGGGGGGGGGGGGGCTCAGGAAGGGCAAGGAAGCTCCGTCACGCCTTCCAAATCATCACCAAGCGGTTCAATGACCCGCACAGCGCGATCAACATCAACAATGCACAATACATAGTCTACAAAACCCCCGACCCATTGGGGTGAGGCGAACATTCGAAAAAGAACCCCGAAATAGAAGGCCATAAAAATCATAGTTGAGCGCCTAGGGAACCAGCCCCCAAGGCCTTGCCTGTGCCCCACAATTATTTCCCCGGTGGGGACCGGCAGGACCGGTACCCAGCGTGGGAGTCCATTACCTTGACGCTTCAGAGCAGGGGACAAAATCAGAGGTGGCCCATAGGGTTATGTAGCCACCCAGGGCACTTGTGGGCCACTTCTCAATTTGTTGCTCTCTCTTTAGTGTTGGGGGACCCCCAGGTGGCAGGGGTTATGTAGCCACCCAAGCCACTTGTGGGCCACTTCCCGTTCTGTCCCTCGCTCTGAAGCATTGGAGACCCCCCATGCGGCAGGGTTTATGTAGCCACTTGTCCCACTTGTGGGCCACTTCTTATTTAGTCCCCCGCTATGACGCGTTGGGGACTCCGCGGGCGACAGGGTTTATGTAGCCACCCGACCCACCCTGTGAAGCACTGCTGATTTTGTACTCCGCTCTGAAGCGTTGGGCACCCCCCAGGTCCATCCCACTTGTGGGCCACCTCTGACTGTGTCCCCCGCTCTGAAGTGTTGGGGACTCCCAGGCGGCAAAGGATATGTAGCCACTCGGGCCCTTTGTGGGATACTTCTGATTTTGTCCCCCGCTCTAAAGGGTGCCCCCCCCCCCCCCAGCGGCAAGGGTTATGTAGCCACCCAGCCCACTTGCGGGCCACTTCTGATTTTGTCCCCCGCTTTGAAGCGTTGGGGACCCCCTAGGCGGTAGGGGTTGTGTAGCCACCCAGGCCAATTGTGGGCCACTTCTGATTTTGTCCCCCTCTATGAAGCGTTGGGGACCCCCAGGCGGCAGGGGTTATGTAGCCACCTTAGCCACTTGTGGGCCACTTCTCATTCTGTCCCTCGCTCTGAAGCATTGGAGACCCCCTAGGCGGCATGGTTTATGTAGCCACTTGGCCCACTTGTAGGCCACCTCTGATTTTGTCCCCCGCTCTGAAGCGTTGGGGACCCCCCAGGCAGCAGGGGTTATGTACCCACCCGGCCAACTGTGGGCCACTTCTGATTTTGTCCCCCGATGTGAAGCGTTGGGGACCCCCAGGCGGCAAGGGTTATGTAGCCAAACGCCCCACCCTGTGGGCCACTGCTGATTGTACTCCGCTCTGAAGCGTTGGGGACCCCCAAGCGGGAAGGCTTATGCAGCCACCAGAGCCACTTGTGGGCCACCTCTGATTTTGTCCCCCGCTCTAAAGCGATGGGGAACCCCCCGGTGGCGACGTTTCAAACTGTGGTACAGAATCAAAGGTGGCCCGCAAGTGGGCCGGGTGGCTACATAACCCCTGCCGCCTCGGGAGTCCCCAAGGCTTCAAAGCGGGGCAAAAAATTGTGGTGCCCCACAAGTGGGCCGTGTGGCTACATAACCCCTGCCGCCTTGGGGGTCCCCAACGCTTCACAGCAGAAGACTACATCAAAAGTGGCCGACAAGTGGGCCGGGTGGCTACATAACCCTTGCCGCCTAGGGGGTCCCCAGCGCTTCATAGCGGGGGACAAAATCAGAAGTGGCCCACACGTGGGCCGGGTGGCTAGTTAATCCTTGCCGCCTAGGGGGTCCCCTACACTTCTAAGTGGGGGGACAAAATCAGGAATGGCCCACAAGTGGCCCGGGTGGCTTATGTAGACCCTTGCCTCCTGCTCAGTCCCCGACGCTTCAGAACGGGGGACAAAATTAGAAGTGGGGCACAAGTGAGCTGGGTGGCTACAAAACCTGTGCCGCCTAGGGGGTCCCCAACGCTTCAGAGCAAGGGACAAAATCAGGGGTAGCCCACAAGTGGGCTGGGTGCAGGGGTGTCCTTAACGGAAAAAAAAAGTTCCGGTACCACTTTTCCCAAAAAAGCCCGCGGACACTCCATGTGCTCAACCATGGTTGGTGGCAGTTGGCGGTTGGCGGTTGGCGGTTGGCAATTGGCAACTGGCGGTTGGTGGCGGTTGGTGGTGGTTGGCGGCGGTTGGTGGCTGGCGGTTGGTGGTTGGAGGCGGTTGGCAATGGTTGGTAGTTGGCGGTTGGTCGCCGCTAGCGGTTGGCGGCGGTTGGTGGCTGGCGGTTGGTGGCGGTTGGTGGTTGGCGGTTGGTGGCGGTTGGCAGTTGATGGGAGTTGGCGGTTGGCGGTTGGTGGTCCCTTGGGGCGGTCCTTAAGGGCTGTCCTTAGCAAAGAAAAAAATCTCGTCCCTTAAGGACCCCCCTGGCTGGGTGGCTACATAACCCTTGCCGCCTTGGGGGTCCCCAACGCTTCAAAGCGGGAAACAAAATCAGAAGTGCCCCACAAATGGCCCGGGTGGCTACATAACCCCTACAGCGTTAGGGGTCCCCAATGCTTCAGAGTGGGGGACAAAATAAGATGTGCCCCACAAGTGGCCCGGATGGCTGCATAACCCTTGCCGCGTGGGGGGTCCCCAACGCCTTAGAGCGGGGGGCAAAATGAGAAGTGGCACACAAATGGGCTGGGTGGCTACAGAACCCTTGCCGCCTGGGGGGTCCCCAACGCTTCAGAGCGGATGACAAAATCAGCAGTGACCCACACGGTGGGCCGGGTGGCTACATAACCCCTGCCACCTGGGGGGTCCCCAACGGCTCATAGCGGGGGACAAAATCAGAAGTGCCTGACTAGGGGCCCGGACGGCTACATAACCCTTGCCGCTTGGGGGGTCCCCAACACTTCAAATCGGGGGACAAAATCAGCAATGGCCCACAATTGGGCCGGGTGGCTATATAACCCCTTCCGCTTAGGGGTACCCAACGCTTTAGAGCGGAGGACAAAATGAGCGATGGCCTACAAGTGGGCCGGGTGGGTTACATAACCCCTGCCGGGGGGTCCCCAACACTTCTAAGCGGGGGTCAAATCAGCAGTGGCCTGCAAGTGGGCCGGGTGGCTACATAACCCCTACTGCCTTGGGAGTCCCCAATGCTTTACAGCTGGGGAATCAATCAGACTTGGCCCACAAGTGGGCCGGGTGGCTATATAACCCCTGCCGCCTTGGGGGGTCCCCAACGCTTCAAATCGGGGGACCAAATCAGCAATGGCCCACAAGTGGGCCGGGTAGCTACATAACCCCTGCCCCATGAGGAGTCCCCAACGCTTCTAAGCGGGGGACTAAATCAGCAGCGGCTTGCAAGTGGGCCGGGTGGCTACATAACGCTTGCTGCCTTGGGGGTCCTCAACGCTTCAAAGCGGGGCACAAAATCAGCAATGGCCCACAATTGGGCCAGGTGGCTATATAGCCCCTGCTGCCTGGAGGGTCCCCAACGCTTCAGAGCGGGGGGCAAAATCAGAAATGGCCCACAGGTGGGCACATGGGCTACATGCATGCATTTTCAGTAAAATTGGTAATTTTTTTCTTTGAGTTAAGGTTGTGTAATTTTTCGGCGGTAAAGGCATGTAAAAAGAATTGTCATGTCATGTAACTTTTTTTGCTATAAACACGTGTTAGAAAATTGTCACGTCGTGTATTTTTTTCCGTAAAGGCGTGTAAAAAAATTGTCACGTCGTGTACTTTTTTTTGTGGTAAATGAGTGCAAAAACAATTGTCAAATCGTGCATTTTTTTTGCAGTAGTGCGAGTACGGGTTTACACGACTTACCGCGAAAAAAAGACTACACCACATGTCGATTTATTTGTTCCGCGCAATTACTGCAAAACAAAATTACACGTATTACAACGTACACTGTCAAACCCGGATTTCGGCAGATGCTCGGAGGTGGGTTGAAGATGCAGCTGCAGGGCCCTTGGATACACATCTGCAAAAAATATTCACATCTTTGTGCAACGAGGACCATAAACCCTCAGCCAAGGAAGCGGCGGCACAACGTGGACATGTGCAAACTTGTGCAATGGGACCAGAGAGGGGGTGGGGGTGGGAATGGATGGAGGTGATGGAGTTCATGCTCATGACTGACAACAAATGGCGAACACATCCCAGCAATTGTCACGTCACTTAACAGGTCACACTGCAGAGGAAGGTCCGGCAATCCTCCAGGGAGGGCTAGACTTGTCAGTAGGGCGGACAAAATCAAAAGGGCCTTGGTTAGACTGAATCTTGCACTCTTTACAGCCGGTTGCTGCTGAGGTGCGACGGGTCAGTCAAGCACCAACCATGGCGGTCCTGAAAGGCGTTCCTTCATGCAAGAAAGGTTGGAGACCACCAGGGACGCGGAACAGCGGAGGAGGGGGGGGTGGGGGTCTGAGGGCAGGGGATTGACCCTTCTCCTTGCCAACTGAAGTCCGACCATTTTGGGCGCCGAAGGCACCAACAATTGTTTTATTTGTCAAAAATGGTCCACGAAACACACAAAACAGTGGCGCCAAAGGCGCCGGAGAAAAAGTTTTCCAGTCAACTTGGAAGGGGGAGGCTAGGACCTGGGGGTTGGGGGGGGACCCTCTCCTTTCTGATGCGTCCCTGGAGACCACCCATGAGCAACGCTCCAAAGGCAGTGCGTCCATCCACAGAGCGCAAGGGTAACTAGGGTGTTCAAGGACGATGAATGGGCACATGGTTGATGAATACGGCTGGCGGATCAGAGTGGCAGTATCAGGACATCCGAGTTTCAGGGCGTTGGGGGGCCAAACCCGTGTAATTTAATCGGAAGTGGGCCCCCACCAGGCGATTCGGGAAGCAGGCAATTACGGAAACCCTTTTTCCACCCTCAGGAAAATGGTAGTACACAAGCTGCCAACACACACACACACACACACACACAGAGTAAGAGAGAGACAGACACACACACACACAGAGAGAGAGAGAGAGAGAGAGACTTCAACCCTCACTCAAACGCACCCATAACCCAACCTCACGTTGTAGATCGGTTGCAGTGGCACAACGCTCCTGCAACCCCCCACACACACAAACACAACACCCGTGCCTCCACCTCCTGAAGAACCCTCTGACCCCCCAACAAGCTGCCGGTCAGGAGCGCAGGCCCAGGGTCCAACAAGGAAAACCCAGGAGATCTCTGCTAGGGGACGCATGTCCGGGCGCAATCGGGGGAGGTTTGCTGCACCCGCCACCACCAGAAGCTGACCCAAGTGGCCCAAGCTCAGGAAGGTCCAGTGAGCAGCGCTCTGCAGGGAACTGGTGGGGTTGCCGATGAAGGGACAGGCGTAGCACCGCGATGCAGAAACCCTTTGACAACAGAAATCCGGACGGGCACACCGCCCCCTCCCCCCTGGGGGAAGCGCAGGGCCATGCGGTTGTGCAATTCCACAACCTCAAATCAGTGCGTACATTCGGAAGTACCAGGTGGCGCGCCCACCGCCACTCCACACACACACCCACACACACACCCACACACACACACTATGCAATGGATCCAACACAACAACCCTGGAGGCAAACAGGGCATTGCACTGGACAGCTTCAGCTCGTCAGGCCAGCAAAAACAATGAGTGTGACATTGTCACGTGGCTAGGCGCCTTTCTGCAGTGCAAGGCAAAGAGAGGTGCTGTGGGAGACTCAGATCCTACCCCCCGCCCTGCGCTGCTCAGCGACCGTGACACCGGTGCACCCCTGGTGGTTAAGCGGTCACTGTATCAAAGTCACTGAAGAGAAGGGAGGAAGCGAATTTGGATACCTGTCGCAACGCATACCGAATCCCTGTTTTACACTAACTCAAACTGGAAGCACAAAGCAGAAAATGTCCGAGCAGCCTATGACGGCCACGCAGGACGGCCCCAACCTTCCTGGTCCACCTCTCTGTGGCAGGGTCTCTGCAGGCAGACCCGGCGAATATAAAGTGACTGCCTTATCCGCGATACGGACGTGGTTCGTAAGAACCAGCAGGTCACACACACAGACACACACACACACACACACACACACACAATCAAGACTGATCAAGGGGGAAAGGTTGCCAACCCAGGCTACACATGGAAGGAAAGAAGAGACCGAAGAAAACAAGCGTGAGCATTGGGACAGGCATATCATTCTTCCCACAAACTAGCGCCCCCCCCCCCCGTCAACAGTGGGTGGAGGGGTTAGTTGGCTACCCACCTCTCGCACTTTTTTGACCTCACCCTCTTCACCCCCAACTCAATGGGTGGACAACCAACCCCCCTATCCACGAGTGGAGAATTCCCTCCTCAATAGGCGAACATGTGCGTACACCCGGAAGTACCAACCGGCATGCTAAGCCCTTATGGCAACCCCCCCACAGTCACAGTTTGGAGGCGCGCCTCCACAAACAATAACCAAGTGCGTGAAACCGAAAGTACTGACCAATCTACTCCACCTTGCCTCCCCCCATCCAATCAGAAGTATTGCGTGTACGTCTCTCTTTTGGGAATTCGGACAGAGTATCGCCGGCGCGGGGCTCTGTACCGCAATATCACAGCGGACGTCAGCATCACAACCTGAAGAGCGACGCACCCAATGCAAAGGCGTCGAGGCAGGAAATAGGCACCCGTAGGAGCAGAGGGACCCTCTACACCGCCACTTTCGTGCAGATATGGAACTGCGCGGAATGCCGGCCGCCACGAACAAAAGCGCACGCCAGTGCAAAGAAGCCCCGGGCTAACAAAAGACGAGGGGCACGAACACACACGACCGCAGACATAGTCAAGCACAACAAACCAGACCATCGCCAACAGCGGGTCAGCCCTCCGCCAACACCCTCTGCACGAGCCGCGGCGTCAGAGTGGCCAGCAGCATTAGGCCTCCTCGGCCCAAGCCCCGCAAGCTTCCCACAATAACCGGCACCGAACTCGCCAGCTCACAAAACGCGGATTTTGGATGATGAAAATGGGGAAACTGGGGGGAAATAGGGGAAAATGGGAGGAAATGGGGGGAAATGGGGGGAAATGGGGGAAATGGGGGAAATGGGGGAAATCGGGGAAAGCGGGGGATATGGGGGGAATGGGGGGAATACAATGGACAGTGTATGAACGGGTGAAAGGGTGGCAGAAAAACAGAGGAAAAGGGCTGACGTGTCCCACTTGTCTTTGTCCCATTTTCCCCATTGCTCCAAAGGCTCAGGGCCTCCCCCTCGGGCCCCTTGGACACTCGCTGCACCGAGGGGAAAATGGGCCATTTTGCCGCACACCAACGACTCACCGCCGCGGCGGTGAGTACCGGTGGTTGGCCCTGCCGTGGGCTCCCGAGGAGTGGGGCTCTCCTGACGCGTGCCTTCCCCCTTGTCAGAGCCCTGGGGCCCTCGTGGGCCCCATGGGACAGTCAAGCCCCAGCGGAATCGCTGGCATACGACAGACCCTCACGATCGTCCCCTGCGGGCGGGGGACCATGTGCCACGCATGGCACACTGATGGCCAGCTCTGCCACGGAAAACGCGGAGATCCGCCGCTGTCTAACAGCTCCGTCGCGTGCGCATTATGACAAGGGACTCCCCGAACAACTGATCATTCCACTCTACGAGTGGAATGACTGCACACATGATTGTGGGGCGGACCATTGGAGGGGCTGGGGGGGAGTCTTCTGGCTCCCGATGCGAAGTCTCGCTGCTTGGCGTCAGATGTCCGGGATTTCGGGAGTCCGGGTGAGTGCGCGGCAGATGCCAGGCCGAATTCAAGATGCCAGGCCCCTAAATTTCGAGAGGAAGTTGGGCCACACACATACCACAAATGCATCGAGTGCGCCCAAGGCAGGGATCACATACAGGAACTTCGACAGAAGCACTTCTCTGCAACAACAGGGATGGGGCCTGGCGAGGGGCAAGGGGCAGACCGCAGCTTCCAGGGCCAGTACTGGCCTGCAAACGCGACGAACGTCCTGTGGAACCCCGTGAGCCCCCAACGTCGGGTGAGCCTCAACGGCTGCTCATCGCCACAGCCTTTGTGGCTTTGTTTCATCTGGCGCCGTAACTCGCGATATTGCTCCGTGCATACCGCGCATTGCACCGAGCGTGCCAGAGCGCGTGCACCCCTGCAGCCGCACTGTCCCCACTGTGCTTGGACAGGGCCGGGGGTTGCTTCAGTGGACAGTGGCCAAGGCATTCAGTGCCCCCACCCGATGGCCTTGTAGTGGTGGTTCCACTCCTGACTAGAGGCCTGACAGGACTGACCATCAATGATCAAAGGTGCTACTGACTCAGAATTTGGGGGCTGTCTGACCTCATCAACGCGGAAGACTGTCCTCACTGGCCGTTGATGGCCCATGCAACAACTCGAAAACTGCTACAATCATGAAAGGAGCAACCAAACAACACATGGGGACGGAGACGTCGGAAATGCTGCCCTCCATTTCCACACAACAGCGCAGTCCGTCAGCCCATGCTTGGCCACAGATCGACGCTGGTCGTCACCCTCCGCAACCACTTCGACGTGCAACTCAGTACGATGCCCAGCCAAGGAGCCGTCAGAAATGCGCATAAATGTCAGCAACGCTCCGGCAGGCGCACTGACCAATTGTCAAGAATGTCAGCAACGCCCCGTTAGGCGCCGTCAAGTTACGCCAGCTCTCTTGATTACCCCTGACCCTCTTCCTCATGGTATCATCTACACTGAACCCGTCACAATGACAGTGCAGCTGTCGTCTTCTTGTGTCACTAACATTCTCCTCCCACCCTTGCCCCCCGTCCGGCTGCGTCGTCCGACGAGCCGTTCTCAGGATGCCCCTGAACAAAGGGGGAGGGGGGGGTAGCCGGCAAACAACGTCCAGAATGCGGTGAAGGGGGCCCCTTGCGGCAGCGGAGGGGCCTGGAGTTGCAGCGCTCCATGCAGACGCAATTGCACTCCGGACCACAGGACCAGCTCAGCCAATGTGCGGAGACCAGCCGCCACGATGGTCTCCCGCGTACTTGTGCAGGCTCCGAGGCATGTGGGACCCCAGAGGGTTGGGAGGGGCAAGGGGAACGAACGTCCGGTCAGTTTTGCGGTTCGATGCACCACAAGATCACGAGTTGCTGTAGGCCCCTCCGCACGAACGTTAAGAAGACAGGAGGAGCCGGAAGAACCGCGCCTCAGTCAAAGCGCGCACTACTCCAATCCGAACCTCGCATCGTCCCATTGATGAACACAGGCTACACTGCGCATGGTAGACAACTCAGCAGACCCCAACACCGGCGGCGTGAGGGAGGGGGGGGCGCGTCAAAAGAAGGAACAATGGTTCATTTGCTTGGCATGCCCAAATCCCCATCGAATTCTGAGCATTTTGACTGCACATTTACACAGAAAAGGAGGGTCACAAACCATGAACCACTGACCCAAAAAAAACCCACTTCAACGCCCGTGACAAGGGCCACGGGACTGTACGGGCAGGCGGGGGTTCCATTTTGGGGAGACGGGGGAGGGGACAATCGAGCCACACCGCCGGACCAGCCCCCACTCTCCCTCAGCGTCCGCCAGATCAGACATGATCAGAAGGAGCTGGGCAACGCCGCTGGTCCCAACGTTTCGGGTTCGACCGCAGCAAATGGGACTGAGTCGCAGGTGGTGTGGGGCCGATGCCTCACGAAGCCCCGTTCCCCTGCCTGACACTAGTGGCGGGTCGGTTTGGGGAGTAGGGGCCCGGCATGTCACACTACGCCCCCCCGCCTTCTTGCCCTCTTCCGGCCCACATCCCCAGCCCCCCTTCCCTTGACCCCCCGGTCGCGCTGCTGCCGACAGAAGACCGTTTTGCATGTTTTCGGAAGTTTGGGGTTCAGGTGCGGTCCGTGCCCCCCTCTCTCGTGGTGGGGCGTTGGTCGGCTGAGCCCCCCCTTTGTGGGATTGTGCGCCGCACGGCTGCCCAGCACCCGCCCCCCAAACCCCGCTTTGTCTTTCCATGTTCTCATCCGCCCGTTTCATGTGCGACAATTTGGGGGACCGGGGCCGCAAGACCTGACTTTAGACAGACACGGCACTCCGAAGGAATTGTCTGCAGCATCCGGGCAGAAGGGACATGTCTGAATCTGCACAGAGACGCGTGAAGCAACGTGGTGTAGACTGTGTCAGAGGCCCCCACAACATCATCCGCGAGAGTGCAGAGCAAAAGCATGGTATCAGAACAGGGGAGGGGGATGGGGTCCGGAACCGGCGCAACATTACTCGTCGGTGCGCAAGGGCGCAGGGGGGTATGTTGTCCGTCCTATCCGTCCATACCTCTGCGCCAAGCATGTGTTGGAACGGCTGACAACCATACGAGGAGGGACTCCCCCACCCCGGACCCACCTTTAGTGGTGGCAAAAAAAGAAACTTACTAAAGGCAAATTAATTTGAGCCCTATTGGGCACACAGACTTTTGGGTGCCTGGCCAGTGGGTGGTTGTTGGACAATATTCTCAAGCCAAAAAGCGCCGTCTGGCCAGGGGCTGGCCGTTGGACAAGACTGTGAGCAGCTCTGCAGCCCAGACACAAACCTTTCCTGCGTGTTGTGCCAGGGGGTGTATGCCCTTTCCTCTGGAGAAGTATGGTCACAGTGGGATAGCCAATAGCAGAGTGAGCACAGTGGGCAATTGAAGACATGGTGTACTCAATATCCGAAGAAAAATTCAGGCACTCAGAAAGTAGAAGCGACTCCAGAGACTCAGGTAGAACAGGAATGGGGCCGGAAATTGCAGAAGTTCTTTGATTAATATCCTCCCACCTGCTTCCATTTTCGTCCCACATGCCTGTACGCCTGCACGTCATGTCACATGCATCAAGACTGGTCCTACTTGCCCGAACCTTCGTCCTATGTCTACCACAAATCATTCCAAACCCATGAAAGCACAATTCTGTTGAAAAAAAAGAGTAGTGTCAGCAAAAGAGCCGTCTGGCCAGGGGGTGGTCATTGCGCAAGGCAGTCGATGCGCCAGGGGGGGGGGGGTCTGAGACCCAAGGATTTGCATTTGATTTTTCCCCTGAGGAATTTTTTGAAGGACTCAGGGGGGGGGGGGGGGCTGAGGAGGGGGGGATGACCAGGGATGTATTAGAAGGGGGGGAGGGGTCTGAATGGGGGGGGGGGGGTTGGCTGGGACCCCCCTCCTCCTAGGGTCCCCCTATGGTCCCCGCCGAGGGCGGGCCAAAATTTTTTCAGTGTACATCTTCTTGGCACCGAAGGCGCTGAAGCAAAATTTTGGCTGTCAGCCTGGAACATTGAAAGGGGAGGGGGATCAATAGTCGGTAACAATCGACTGAGTGTCCCCACCATAGACAAGGGGGGGGGGGGGTCCAGGGGGGGTGCCCCCCCTCCTCCTGTGCTGTACGGCCGTTCTAATACATCACTGGGGATGGCCCTCCTCCTGAAAAGTCTTCCATTCTAGTGCGTCCCTTGGGGGGGGGGGGGGGGGTATGAGACTTCCATCACACCACCCATACCTCAACAAAGTGAACCAAGTGATCTCCTTGCTCAGATGGTGGCCTCTACGAAGTCCTAGTATGGTACCGCATGTATAGCACCTCCCAGTCAGGCGCAAGTAGAGCATCAGGGGAAGTTCTTGCACTGCGTGCATACTGCGCATGCAGAGGCTGGGATACTCACCCAAGTAATATGGTTGGTGGTGACCGTATTATTTCCTCAGAATCCGTTTCAGAAAAATGAACAATCCAAAAATATTTGACTATTTATGGAAGCACTTTTCCTTTATAGGAAACCAAGGGCACAGGATCAATGTTTTACCACCAAAAGGTAGCTAGGGTGCGAGTATTTGCCGACATCCAAAACTTCGCACTGCGTGCACAGCATTCCCTCAGTCATTGTGCAAGAGAAGTCCTTCAGTTGAGGAATGCTGTTGCCTCACACCCAGGGGTACCATTTTACATTCATCAGCGCACGACACATCATACCCTCATTTCTGCAATCTTTCAGCCTGTACCTGAAAACCCAGGACCCAGCTAACCTGGGTACCAAAAACACCGGTCCGACCATCACGTATGTGTTGGAAATGGACAGGGGGTGCACGAACATGTAGGCACACACACACACACACACACACGCACACACACACACACACACGTTGAGAACCGCGAGACTAGAACAGAGCAAAGAAAAGCGGTTGGAGAAACTCCTCAGGAGCTGCAGAGCAGTCCTACACGTCTTTCGGTCTGCCGAAGAAAGCACAGTGCACAGTGCAATGATTTGCAGGCGGAATGTTCATTCACACACATACACACACATAGCAATTTAAGCACACACCTGCCAAGGAGGTAGCAAACCTACTGGGTAGCAGGCTGGACGACTCACTGGATCACAGCACCCAAAGTTCGACGGGTCACCTGGCGGCGATGAGAATCCTGCAGCACAAAGTGAAAGGGACATCCTGACACGAATCTTGGGCTGGGGTCCAGTCTACTGTTGCTACTCTCACACCGGTACCATTTTTCGGGGGGGGGGGGGGGCTATGTGCGCAACACTATCTGGCAGTGGTACCCCAGTGGCATACCCTTAGACTGAGCTGCCACTGGTCCATTGACCATGACCCCCTGCCACACGCATGCGGTGGGGGTGGCAGGTTCAACAAAACATAACATGGATGGAGTTGGCCAGGAGTAAGGCAGACGGCAGAATGAGCTGCTGTTGGGCTAAACGGCAGGGACCCCCCCTTTTTGCGATATACCCACTGGTGCACGACGGTTCCCCCACACCCCTGAGGGGACATGGCCCAAATGGCCAAAAGTGACGGTTCCCTTGGAGCCCCCCAAGGGGAATCACAAGGGACACACGGCACACAACAAGACATGCACAATACATGCACAAAATGACCATGAAAGACCACGTTGCCATGTAAGCACAAGTCTGGTCTGTTGCGGAATAGGCTCCATGTGCCAGTTTTTCTGGCGATCACATTTGACCTTGAAAAGCTGAACATCCTCGATAGGGGCAATTAGAATGGGCTCACTTGCTCCAGGTTTGGCTGCAGACTTGGCTGCCACCTTGCCTGAGGGTTTGGCATGAGGCTTGGCAGCACCTTTGGCAGGGGTCTTGGCAACAGGTGTGGCAAGGGCACGGAGCCCTAATGGCAAACGTTTTGCCTCGGGAACATCGCGAGAAAAATACAATTCGTTCTCAAAACAATTTCCGAACCCCATACTCCACAAGCACTCTTCACCAACACAACTCAGTGTCCGAGCCACTATCACTGCCTTCTTCCAAACCACTTGGAAAGCCACTGTGAACTCATGTGGCAGACTCCACATCCGAAACCATCTTAGTGTCCCTGGCCACACTGCACCATAAACTTGGCGCGCCATCCTCATCCAATGACCCACCGGAGTTTGCTGCACATAGGAAAGGGCAGTCAGAATAAGAATCGGAAGCAGAATCAGAGCCAATGCATCTGCACCACAATGCGCAAATGGGATTGCCATGGAAAACTACGGAATCTCCACCAAAACCTGAAAAACCACGAATGGTGTATCTAGCAAGTTCTGCCCCAATGGCCATCTCTCACCCTTGTGCTCTTCTTCTCGAGCAAATCACAACAGTTGCTTTATTAATTCTAGGTCCAATTCTCACTTCTCTTTCTGCGCTCTGAAAAATGGAAATATATCCTTGCAGTAGGAGGGACTGTTGTCGTCCCATGTCCTTGAGAGTATCTGCTTTCAAGCTGCCCAGTATCCCCGCATACGATGGGTTGCGAAGCCATGTCACTGTTGTTGTATCACAACACCTCTTGCAATAGCTGTCCCATGTCCCAATGGTCCTGCCGATCTTTCCCAACCATGCCATTGCCCTTTCTGTGCCTTACGTGTTACCCCGAGCACTGCAAGCTTCGAGTCTCAGTGAATCAATGGTGTCGATAAGACTCCTAGGTAGCGGCTCACCCAACACCATTCGCAAAGAGCCTCCCAACCTTTCTCCACCAAGAAACCCCATTTGGGCAAGGTTTTTTGCCAAGGCGCACCACTGGACCAAAACGCACCCGGTCCGCCCATTGTGACAGCTGGCGGCAACGATTGATACTTATCTGGCTGAGGGCTGCGAAGTTGTCTACCCCCGATGGGTCCTGTGAGGACTGGAGGGTGGAGATACAAGCCAATCTTTCTGGCCCATGTCATGGGCCGGCTGCCATGGTGGTTCACCCTTCCCAAATGGTGTCCCTACTTTTAGGCGGCGGTGCGGTACCACATCAAGGCTAGCCTGGACAAGGGGGTGCTCCTAACGTTGCCCTTTGTGCAAGATTCCCGCTGCAGATCTTGAGAGAATATCTTCCCCTGCCCTGCACGCTGGAGACTGCAGTGGCATCCTCTTGCCAGCGTTGCGGACTTGGTTTGGCTTTGCGATTTCCGTACAATTTTCAGACTTTTTGGATCGCGGATGCGAAGTGAGAAATGCGCTTTTTCTGGGGCCCGTTGGCCCTCTGTGTTGCACGTGTTATTATCGTGCCTGTCGCCCGCACAGGGCAGACACTGCCTCCGATCCAACAGGTATGGCACATAGCACAAAAGGCAGAACACTTAACACAGTTGAAAGCCCTGAAAAACATTGGTTCAGGAAAGAGCGCTGCCTGGAGTACAGACGAAGACACAATGAAGACGCAGGGCTACCGCCACAGAAACACGCTGCATCAGTACCTCTAAACCTTCATCCAGATCCCATCCCCAGACCTCACCCCGGCTCTCACCCGTGGTTTTGGACGCGATGCCCTCCCTTCATCTGTCATTGCACTGCCCTACCCCTCTCCTTGCCTGCGGTTGCCCTGCAGTGTTCTTGACCTGAACCAAAACGTTCAGCAACAGGCAAAAACACAGCAAGACCCGGGGCCAACAGCAGGAGCCAACCGACGCTGGTTTGCTCGTCGACGGTTGACTGGCAAAACCTGGCCGCTAACTGCTAGCGGTTCATGGTTGGCAACGGTTGCAGCAACCTGCAGCAGTTGAGCTACAACCTTCACAGAAGAAAATTCTGCATTGCCTCAAACAACGTCCTGCGTTCTAGGTTTAGACCCGAGAAAAATGGACCACACAATGGCGTCGGGCTCTGCTGTTTCTGATGTACAAGGGGCAGTCTGCCCGCTGCTCTAAGTGATACTGTGGTGATGCACATTTCCCCAACCCCGCGCGGGCGACCCCAGCATAAGGACAGTGCTGGCACTTCACTGAAATGCGATTGCACTCTGGGGGGGTGTCTGCCCTGGGCGCAGCTTGTGCCACCACCCGAACTGCTGTGGCAATCCTCCGTGTCAGAGTTGAGACCGGACTTCGCGAATATAAATCTCAGATTCACGGATTTGACGTGAGAAACGCTCTTTGGGGGCCATTGGCCCTTGGCGCTGCTCGTGCTGTCGCTCTGCCTGTCGCAAGTGCGCGGGGCGCGCGGGGACACCCATAAAGTTGCTGATTTGGGCCACAGCCGCCCCGTTCTCAGAGTTCCTTGCGATGTACCAGCTCCCCTCCCCGCAGCACGGCAGGGCCCAGGGCTTCTCTAAGGCCCCGTTCACCATTGCGCGCACAAGCAAAGGCATCGGGCCACAGATCCCAACGTGCACGTGGGCACATCGCCGCGTCGCGGTCCGACGCACGCCGCGGTCATGCGCAGAAGCGCGTTGTACGTGCACAACCCCCTCGTTCCCATTCTCAACCACAAAAATTGGATGCCGTTGCCGTCTTGGGCCACCGCATGCACAACTGGGCGGGGGAGGAGGCATTTGGCCTCTGGCTGCAGACGGGGCAGACAGCCCTCTGGCAGAAATGGCACAGAAAACTGCGAACATTGGCTGCCATGTTTTCAAGGCAGATGCACAAAAGAGGAGGAGACACGCAATACAGAGAGCTGTGGACCAAGCGCTGCATGACATGAAGCGTGCGGGAGGTGTGCAGGTACACGGCTGGTAGAAGTATGCTGCTGGGACCGCTGCGGGGCCATGCCCCCAGCGCACAATGTGGTGGGCCAGAGTGTAGTGATGACTCCGCGCTCAAACCCCAGCGGCCTCAGCGAGGGAGGGCAACCCAGGGCAGCCCCCTCCCTCGGTCCCTTTGCACAGACAAATAAAAAAAAAAGGCACCAGATGTGGCAAATACACGCGCCTTTGTTCGAGCCTGAAATCGGAACACCAAGACCCGTAGTCTAAAAAGTGACGGGAACAATACCTACCCTTGCCCCACCCCCTCCCCCCCTTGCGCAAGCCACGTCAAGGTGGCAGAATCACGGTCCCTCCGGGGAGATCTAGCTTAGACAAGGAGGTAGCTCATACGTAACCCATAGAAGTATCGACACCTATTCCCGATGCTGGATCTTTGGGCTTGGAATGTGTGGACAAACGGCAAGCAACCACAAATGAACTCGAATTGACCGTCTACGGTCCGGCCAATCGGGAAGATTCGAGGAAAAGACTGGCCTCTGCTGGTGGTACTACGATTGCTACTGAAACAATTGCAGTGCCCAGAAAATAAAACAGTTGGGTCACAAAGTGTACTTTCCACAGGGCTTTGTCTGCACAAAGGGGAGGGACGGTTGTGTGTTGAAGAACACACAGCTTCGAAGCAGCAGACCCTGATCCAATGATGTCCTTCTGCACAAATACGCGGTCTAGGAGGGCTATGGCTTGATATGAGGTGAGGAATAGGGTTGCTTTGGACGGGGAGAAGGGTTTCCCCTCAAGGCACCCTCTGTGGCGCGGTCGCTCCCTCCTCTACCCCGACTACCCCTGAACGGCATTCACAACTAACAGTAGCCACTCCCAAACCGTTGCCGGCCACCCCCACCCGGTCTGATACCCCGACACGACCCCCTTTCGCTTCCATTGCCCCCCCCTGCGCTGGGGCTGCCATGTCCGGTGTGCCCAGCAGACCCCTGGCCCAAAATTAACCAACGGCAACCCTCCGCGGCAATGAGCATCTCCAGGCCAGAGGCCCGGTTCACCTTTGCGCCGCGGCTCACGCGACACGATCGGCGTTTCCTGAGTCGAGGTAGTGAACCAACGCCGGATGGCCACTACTCAGCGCCATCCACCGGTGTGCCAGGGGCAATGGTGCGCGACATGTCCCAGGTCCAGGGCATGGGTCCGTCGCCCGCCCCCCCCACCGCTGCCCTGCCAACAGACTCTGAACCGACACTCACCAGCTCACACCGACTTGTGCAGCCCTCCGTCGCGCCCCCTTCCCTCTCAGCCCACACTGCAGCACATTTGTGTGGGCCAAGCTCCCAGTCACCCGCAAACTGGCAGTGCACACTACAGAGCCCCACACAGCGCTGCACTGGAAAGGCGTGGGAGGGGGATGGGCTGAGGCGTGAGGGCTCGGCCCGGTAAATGTGTTGTTTCCGCGGATAAAACAGCAAACCGGACTGCCCGGGGATGGGGGGGGGGGGTGCAGCAGGAATCGCAGTGTGATTGCCTTTGTGCCACCCGCATCCTTTGCAATGTACGGCAGTGCAAACCGACAGCTGTCCGATTGAAATGCACAGCCCATCATCCCTTTCTGTGAGGTCTCAAGGCATAGGCTATGCACAGGAACCGCCAAGAGGCAACGGGTCCAAAGGGCCGCTGCATGCAACACCACATCCAAACCAATGCTACGGCAGCCCATGTGATCGGTCACGCGAGAAAAAGAAAGAAGAGACCAAACTTGCAACTCGCACTCGTCCCGCCGCCGCTGCTGCTCTTTCCCTGCGCACCCGCTGCTGGGCAGCCTCACGCAATTCTCGCCTGCGATGGTCGACCCACCGGCATCCGTAGCCTTGGCACACTCTCCTACGCTCCTGTCAGGCGCTTCGCCCGTAATGCCAACATTTGGCACCGAGTCCAATGCGGGACTCTGAGGCTCCACACTCAGCCCTTGCTCTCCTCCCAAAGGGAAGTGTGCCCGGAAGAGGTGAATGCCTGGGGCATTCGAGTGGCGCATGCAGATGACCGTCGTGTAGATCGCGCCCGATGGACGCAGTCGTAGATTGGAGCTACGGGAATCGCAGATCGGACTTAACCAGACCATTGATTGGCCAGTGAAGTGGGGGGAGGGGGGGGTCAGCTTGGGCCCTGGCTGACCCGGGTCGACAGGAAAGATGAAAGAAGCCGGCTCTCTGACCCAACCCTCGAGCCCCCGCCCTAAACCTACACGCCCCCCCCCCCCCCCGACAACAACAACAAACAACTCCAGGGGGCCCACCTGAAGCAAAGGTCTGGACCAACTTGATGCAGGTGCACTCTTCGTGGCCCGCACTGTTCCCCCGAGCAGAGGGAGGACCTACCCTCCTCGACACTGTCTCTCGAAAAGGGGCGCCGGGGTCAATGCAACCCTCCGAAACACCCGGGCCTTGAAATTGGGCCATCTTAGGACCAAAAAGAGGGTCAAAAGGTGGTGAAAAAAACGCGTTGTTGCAAACGTAATCCTGGACCACTTCGGATGCCTTGACAAATGCTTTGAGCCCTTTCTGAGCCCGTGGTGATCCGTTTTGGCCCTCCAAAGGTCCCAAAAAGGCCTCCAGCCGGCGGACCCACGCGGCCCTTCAGTATGACCATGGGAATCTCTTTGACTCTGGGAGCGGTGCACTTCAGACAGGGTCAGGGGGCGTCTATGTACAGGAAGGCAATGCAAGCGGCTGCGGGGTCAGAGTGGCAATGGTCTGTGGGGGGGGGGGGGGGCGGAGTCGGATGGTTGTGGTCAAGACGGTTGGGCAGAGCATGCGACATTGCCCGTGCCCTGTCGTCCGCAATGCGGATGGTTGCGCTGGCGGCCTTCACGTCGCGCGCGTATGCACGGGGTGATGCTCGTGCCGGCGCGGGGAGCAGCGGCCGTGGCATGGCATGGGCAGTCGCCCGGGCGCTGGCACTAACATTCACATTCTGGCAGAAGGGGATCCCACGTGCAGGAGGGCACTCCCCTCGGCAATGTGACCACCAGAGGATTTCGTCCTCTGGGGGAAGGTGCGACCCACGTGGGCCGACACTACCGCCACCGCAAGCGAACAAGACAGAGAGGGTGGCGGCGTGCTACATCCCCATTTCACGCCGACCGCGAACGGTCTCTTTCTCGGAAATCAAGCCCCGCACCAATGCCCTGTCGATGTGCTTCGCTGCGTTGGACGCGGCGGCGTCAACAGCGGCAGCGGCATCGCCAACGCGTCCACACGCGCGTGGGGCACGTGCTCCCCCGCCAACGCGACCACTGAGGGGCCCCTTTGCCCTCGGGAAGGGCAGCGAGTCGGTCCACAAGCGGCACAGCACAGCACGCGGTAGCCCACTGCACCGCCGCACGGACCCGTGGACCCGTTGCCGCGCGGATGGCGGGCCTCTGGACGCCAGTGGCCTGAGGTGACCTGCGCCGCGCAAACGCTTTTCGGCTGCGGCAGTCCCTCAGCCCCTCTCCCCATCGCCTCAGGCAGGGGGTTCAAGAGGGCAGGGGGATGGCACCCCCTCCCCCCCCCCGCCACCCGCTGGGGCTGAGGTCGTAAAGGGGGGGCTCTAGGGAGTCGGGGGATTCATAGAGCAAAGGCGCAGGGCAGTGAAGTGGAGCAACAACGGGGCGTTCAGTGTCTGAGAGGGGGCGAGGGGGGGGACTCCCCTTTGGCCTGAACCGGAAAAAAGCGTCGGTCGGCCACCAACACCGACGTTGACGGTGGGGGGACCCCCCGGGAGGCCCTCAAACAAGTGACAACCCCCCGGGCCCGGGAGGGGCATGGCCCCCGCAACAGCCAACGCGCAGATCGTCCCTGGGGGCCACCGCAGGGGAGGGCCTCGGACGCTGTGTGCTGCGCCCGCGGGGGGGGGGGGGGGGCGCACGGCCACAGCGTTTGAGACCGGGATGTACGGGTGCGGGGGTTGGGAGGGGCGTGGGCGGCGGCCCATAGAACCGGGAAGAACACCATCGCGTTCCCGGAGGGCAGCCGCACCGCCGGCCTCCGGAGTGCTGCAGCGCCGCGGCCCCTAAAGGTCAAGGATATCTAAGGCCCGCCTGAACTTCTCCACGGACACAGCGTTGCTGAGGCCCATAGTCGAGGCCTGGGCCCATGCTCTATCGAAGTCGGCGGCTGAAAGCCCCATCCTCGCGTCCTTCGCCAGTTGCTCCATTTCGGCTCTGGTCACGGGTTGCTCGAAATCCTGCGGACCGGGACATGAGCAGCGGCGATGGGGAAGGGCGGACAGGGCACGGGGCACGGATACCAAAGGGACGCGCACCCTTCGTACATCCCGCACCCACCCCCTCCACCTCCTGCACCGTCCACATATCTCGGCTCCTGCAGCATCCACACATGCCGATTGCCGCACCCTCCCCATGTCTAGCGCCAGGGTGCACCAGCAGGGAAAGGGCATCGTGGCTGGACTGTTGGGAGTGGTGCTGCGGTTGCATCGCTCATGCGTTCCTCGGCGTCTTTCTCCCCAAAGCCCAATACTGGCAATCGTGCCCATCAATAGGCGTGTGTTGCAGCATCAACTGCCACAGCCCATGCACAATGCTGCGGTCAAAGCGGGGGCATACGGGCGGGCGGGCGGGCGGGCGGAAGGGCGGGCGGACAGGAAACAGCCGGACGGACGGACGGACGGACGGACGGACACCTGCCAGGCAGACACGAGCGCACGTGGGCACAACGCACGGACTCACGCAGGGGCGTCCCCACGGGTCGTCTTGGATTTGCCCCGGCTGCGGGGGACATGGGGCGCACTTCCATAAAAGGGCCACAATAGGTTCGTGTCAACTGACACTGACGCCCATTGACCCTCGGGGCCAGACAAGGCCCCGAGGAAACAATTTGTTTCAAGACCAAAGAAGAACCTTTGTGCCTTCGTCGCGGGCCAGACTTTGGGTCAAAATGGACCAGCGAACGCCCCGCCTGCCGGGGATCCGTGGGATCGTTTTGCACGGTGCCTCTTGCCCTTTCATTTCCCTTGCTCTCAAGGGTAGAGGACGGGCTCCTCTCAGGGAAGACGTATTGTGCACCAGCTGCTTGAGGACCGGGTTCCCAGGCAACTACGAACTGCTTAAGTACTTGGACGCTCAAAAGCGAAAAATTATAAAAACGGTGTTTTTTTTGACATTGTGACCACTCACGACATGTCCTGGAACATCGGGGACATGTCCCAGGACATAGGGGACATGTCCTGGAACATTGGGGACATGTCCCAGGACATCGGGGACATGTCCCGGGACATCGGGGAACTGTCCCGGGACATCGGGGACATGTCCCGGGACATCGGGGACATGTCCCGGGACATCCGGTAAATGTCCCGGGACATCGGGGACATGTCCCGGGACATCGGGCACATGTCCCGCGACATCGGGGACATGTCCCGGGACATCGGGGACATGTCCCGGGACATCGGGGACATGTCCCGGGACATCCGGTAAATGTCCGGGGACATCGGGGACATGTCCCGGGACATCGGGGACATGTCCCGGGTGATCAAAAGCACCCTTTGCACTCGCTATTCGCCCTATTTCGGTCATTGGTGTGCGGGGGGGGGGGGGGCTCCATCAGCACTTGATCTCCATTCCGGGTCATATTCCTTTGCATCTCTTTCCCAGGCTGGTTTTTTTTTGGTACACCAAAGCATGCAACCAAACGGTCTGCCACAAAAGCCTCCTCGCTGACTACAGGCAAGATTGCATACAGAACGTCACAAAATCCACACAAAACGACACAGAATGGCTTCATACGGACAGTCGTACGCACGTGCGGACGGACGAACAGAGACCGCCAGCCAGACAGATAGACACACGTGCACAGTCACGCACACGCGTGCGTGCAGATGCGCGAGGGCATACATCCTCATCCAGACCGAATTCCACAAATGGCGAGGGATTCACGAGCTGCGCGGATGTCTTGCTGTCCCCGTAATCTTGGCAGTCCGTCACACGCTTGTTCCGGGGCCGTCGGATGTCGTGCCGCACGGTGGGCACACCAAAGATGCGGTCCTGTGTGGGCTCGGGCATGACCTTCCGGGCGCGGTTTTGTAGGAGGTGATCGGGGTTCAGGTCCTACAAAAGGAGCCACCGGGAGGTCGCATGCCGAGAGGAACAGGGAGGTGCACAGAGCGACGATCTTGCCGCGAAATCCCCCGAACACCGCCCGCGGGCGGAAGCGGTTGGGGCGGGACGAGGGGGATATTCCGTGTTTAGGAAAATCTGAATGCCCGTGCCATTTCCTTCAAATGACCGAACAGATTATGCAGTTGGCAAAAGTTGCTCCTGAGAAACAGTGGACGGTTGCCGTTATGTCCTGGTGGACCCTGGATGGTTGCTGTTACTTCCTCGAGGACTTCTCTGGTGTATCGACCAGCACGCTTGTCTGGACCCCATTGAATGCCACAGGAACACTACAAATCAGGAAATACAACTTCAGCACTTCTGCAACTTTCATGGGAAACTTCTTATCATTAACCAAATCCTCTGGCATAGTACAAATGAGCAAACGCACAGCCTAACGTGTACCCGTGAAAATTCTTACCAACACCGAAGAAATTGCGCACAAAAATTTCGCACAGAATTTTGCGACGCAGAAATTCTACCCTGTATAACCCCCTCCCCCCCCGGTATCAGCCCCAAGGTGGATGGGGACGAGGGGGGGCGGCTCCTTCCCACCTTCAGGTGCCTCCCTGCCAGGCACACCTCCGGATCCCCCCCGAACCATTGGGTATCCGTGGGTTTCGGCGGGTGGCCGTATGTATGGTCTCGGGGCCGCGCGCCTCCACCGAAGCCAAAATTCTTCGGGGCACCCAAATGGTCATGGTGAAGGTCTCGATAGTCCTCAAGCTCTTTCCGAACCACGTGCTGCTTGGGTTCCATCTTCAACAGAGTGCTCACAGAATCACTGCGGAGAGAGAACACCCAGGAGGGATGGAGAGAGAGAGAGAGAGAGAGAGAGAGAGAGAGAGAGAGAGAGAGAGAGAGAGAGGGAGGGGGGGAGGGAGGGAGGGAGGGAGGGAGAGTGAGGGAGAGAGAGAGGGAGGGGGGTGAGGGATGCAGAAGGACTGATGGAGAGGGATGGAGAGGGAGGTAAGGATTGACTTGGATTGGATTGGATTAAATTAGATTGGAGGGAGGGAGGGAGGGAGGGAGGGAGGGAGGGAGGGAGGGAGGGAGGGAGGGAGGGAGGGAGGGAGGGAGGGAGGGAGAGAGGGAGGGAGGGAGGGAGGGAGGGAGGGAGAGTGAGGGAGAGAGAGAGGGAGGGGGGTGAGGGATGCAGAAGGACTGATGGAGAGGGATGGAGAGGGAGGTAAGGATTGACTTGGATTGGATTGGATTAAATTAGATTGGAGGGAGGGAGGGAGGGAGGGAGGGAGGGAGGGAGGGAGGGAGGGAGGGAGGGAGGGAGGGAGAGAGGGAGGGAGGGAGGGAGGGAGGGAGGGAGGGAGGGAGAGAGGGAGGGAAGCCAAAGGCACGCAGACAGGGATAGAGGGACTTTTGCCGACACTGGGAGGGCCCGCGGCACAAACAATGGGCAATCACATACCTGCCTCTTTCCTTGGGCACATAGCCAAACCGGAACGACGTGGGGTTGATACCATTCGACAGCCAGTCATAGCCCCGCATCTTTTGTTCACCAGGAGCGTATGAGTGGTGAGACTTCACATACCGGCCGTGCACTGCCATGTCGCTGCAAGAGTAGTGACGGGTGCAAAGTGCAGGAGGTCGAGGCTTGCTGCAAGACCAGAGGTTGGGGGTTGAGCTGGCAAAACCGGCTTGCACCTGCTAACCCGTTAGCTAACCCTTTTGCTCTACTGCCGCGGTGCGAGAGGCTCCCGTGTCAGTCCCAGCGCAGCAGCAACATCCCCCCAATGACACAAGAGAAAAGGCTAGAACTGGCCCAGCAGCACATGGCATAATGAACCCGCCACACACATCGAATGTTCACCATCGCTTTGCTAGAGAAGGGCTGCAGGACGCACGACAGATCAGGAAGGCACAACAGAAGGGAAGGATCCACCTTTTCACTAGTGTGATTTTTTCCGGTATGGACAGTGCAATGGTGGCAGCAATTCGCGCTCTGCGGTACGCCTCTCTCAAGGGACCCACAAAGGCTTCTTTCACAGACACGTGCCCCATCTGCACTTATTGCTGATGGCCCGGGCCTACGTTGCCGATCGGTTTGTGGTCTCGGCTCTAAACACTGTTTACAACATACTCTTTTGTTTTGATAGCTGGGGAATCACAACCCATCAACTTTCTCAACACAGGGACCAAGGAGGGTACTCGGTACCCATGCCCCAAACATGGCTTGCTGCCCAAGGGGGGACAGCAGTAGTTGCAGCACTAACCTCCCGCACAGAACGGAACAGGGGGACACTCGGAAATACCCAGTATCCTCCGTGTCGTTGGCATGCAACAGGTCTTTGACAGTGGTTCCTGACGCTGGAGTCGGATAGCCATAGCGAAAAGTTGCGTCAAGAGGGGACGGATTATGAGTTATGGGGGTCTTGCCTGAGGACACGTGCAGAGGACGACCGAAGCCATTGTGAAAGCCATGACTCATGCCGCATGCAATACCCCCTTCGCGGCCGAACGCAAGAACACGTGCACATGGCAGTGGCCCGTCTGCATCTTCCAACAATTGATAGGGGACGGCAGCCAATCGACATAGCAGCACCCTACACCAGCCACGCAGCTGAAGGAGCAGACCCGCAGTCGTCTGTTGTGCTTGGGAAAAAGCCAGGGCAAATCTGACACAATGTGGCTCCTTAACACCACTGGGGGGACCTGACATCTGCGGGCTCAGCCGGCGGCCTTATTTCGCGGCCCTGAATGGCCTTCGGCAACGCCTCCAGAAGATTCAACAACCCTCAACAATACGCCGCATCCCTAAACCGCCGGGTTCGTCGTATGGTCGTTCTCAGCCTTTCGTGCCCCCACTTGCGGCAACGGATGCTGGATGTACAGCGATTTGAAGCATTCACGCATCTTTGGCACGATCATTTGAGCATTTGAACATCATTTGGCATTTCATTTAAGGGCTGTTCAGAATTCCCAAGGGTCGTTGAGGGTCGCGGGGTGTCGAGCGGTGGTCGATAACAGTTAACACCCAGAGACAGGAGCACGCAGCACACCTAAGCGGCTCTGGCGCTCACTCTTGTAGCAGGCGGTCTGCATCTCCCGCTGCCGCTCAGCAAACGCACTCTGGGTCGTGGTCGGGGCGATGAGCTCCTTTGTGGACCCGTTGCTGACATTGATGATACCGTGCCTGATGTCCGGCGGCGGAGAGTCACGTGCACTGGCATAGTGTGTGTACATCTGGCCCGGCTCCTGTGAACAGGGACAGCGAACGGTCCAATGGTCGCAGCGCGGCCAAAAGGCTGCAACACAGCCAGGGAGCAGGCAGAAGACCCCCTCCACAACTTCCACGCAGGGAATGCCACATGTGCGGGGTCCCGTTCCTTCGAAAAAAAAATTGCAGATGGCATTTTGGGGGATCGGCGTGTCGCGGGGGGTCCACAAAAGTCATCATTTGCCGTGAACTCAGTGCAAAAAGAATTGACTGTTGCCCGAAAAAGAAACTGTTAGGGCCTTCAGCGGGTGACTGACCAATGGCCCTATCCATTGAGCCCCTGTCCCAGACCCCCCCCCTCCCCCAATTTACAGGGGGCTCCATTGACCCCCCTCCCCTTCGTCGAGAACCCCACTTCCCCAGACATTGCGGCCCATCCCTTCTGTCCCCGCTCAAAGGCCACGACGAGGCCCAGGACCACCGGCTGTGCATTCATATGCTGCAAAATGCAAAAAATCATGGTCATCCTCTGCGACGCGCGTGCGACCATGCGTGCACGAATGTACTGGGGTGTCGGGGGCACAAAGACACACGGGTACGATACAGACCTCACGGAGCAGGGGAAGTTTCGGAGGCCCTTCTAATGCATCGCTGCTTGGGAGGTCTTAGTGCAGGTTTTTTTTAGGACTGGCACTGGTGCAGCGTGGGACGGGCATGGGTGATGGGGGCCCATGTAGCACCAAATGGCCCGCCCCCACACTGCTCCCGACACCCCCTCCCCGTGCCATGCACCTGCGCTCCCAACAGTCAGCAAAGCTCGCACCCAAACTCGCAATCCGATCTGGGCCTCTCTCTCGAACATGTGGCACGCACCTTCACAGGTCTAACCAATCGGTTCACAAGGGGTTCGCATGGCACAGCTCGTATAATGGGCGCCTAATGGGCTCCTAATGGGCGCCTAATGGGCGCCTAATGGGCGCCTAGTGGGCGTCTAATGGGCACGCAGTGGGCGCCTAATGAGCCTACCTGCAAGCGCGAGTGGCGTGTATGCAACGAGTGTCAGGCAGACACTGGCGCACGCCCCAGTGCCGTCTGAGCTCACATAGCGAGCCACCTTGTCCACTCCTTTGCGTTCGCCTCCATCCATCCGTCCATGCACAGCCAAGCTGTTGCTCACTGCCTAATCCACACACAATCTGCACATGATATCCGCATTGGCGTGAGCCGCGCACAGGGCTCCTTTTTAGGGGGTGGGGGTCCAGGGGGGGGGACCCCTGTGTGACACCCCCCCCCCCGGGCCCTCGCGGTGCTGAGTTGTTAAAAGGGGCCCTGGCCCCAAAGCCATGCCTGTTCGTGGACTTGCCTGCGGACCAATCCCTCGTGGTCAGGACTGGCCCCTCATGTTTCTGCTTTGATCTGGTTACATTTTGTCGTCCGGCGACCCGCCCCACATGTCCGCCCCTCCCGCGCCACACGCGCGCGCGCACGTCACACACGCCCATCGCACCTGTCGGTAAGCCTGGCGCATCTCCCGGAACCGATCCGTCGTGGAGGACTCGTCACCGAAGTCCATTTGCAGGCAGCTGCCCGCGCTCTCGTGTGGGTTTTTGGTGAGCTTGCCGGCGGCGGGCATGTGGGGGGCGGCGTCCCGAATCTTGCCATGGTTGACGCCCACGGCACGGGGGGCCATGACGACGAAGGTACAGAACGGGGCAAAGGGCCGTGGCAAGGAACTGTATGCACGCGCAGGCGGTGCTGAGGATGGGGCCAGAGCACGCAGAACACAACTCGTGCTGCACGACCGGCTGGTGCTGGCTGCCAATGAATCGTCAACCGCCGTCAGCCAGCCGCCACTGGTGGGTACGACTTCAGCAGAAACTGCAGCAATCGACGGCGATGACTGACAGTGCTGGTGGATTAACCGATATCCATTGATTGAAAGCGGTTGGTGGATCATTGACGGCAATTTACTGACAGTGCTTGGTGGGTAGCGGACGACAGCTGAGAATGGTTGGTGGATAGCCGAAGGTGGATCACCCACGACAACCAATTGGCAATGATTGGTGGATAACGACTGTGCGATTTGCTTTAAGTGATGGTGGTGAGGGCCGAACGAACACAAGTTGGCCGGTGACTGTTGACGCAGCGGCTAACCGATGACGGTGGGCTGGCGACCGCTGCACTGTCCGACCAATCAGTCGACTGGGCAGGCACGGCTGGAGCTTCGATAGAGCACTTCACCGGATCTACCTCCAGTTGTGTCGCCGGTTTCGCGGGTTTCCCTCTGAGGTCATGTGCCCACGTGGAGCGACCACGTGCGTATGGGTGCCCACTGGACGCATTCAGGTTTCTGCTGTGCTGTTGGTGTGCAGGACTCGAAGAGCCACGTGGCCTGTTACGGGTCGGCAAAAGCCGGTTTTCTTTGCGAGTACCTTCTCTTCTGTCAATTGAGCAGTGGCAGTTACCGATCAACCACGGGCGTCTGCGAAAAATGTCTGGCTTCAGCGCCAACCGCCGTCGCTCACAATCATCCAGTCCAATGTGCCCTGTGTCTGGGGGAGTGAACTTCGAAAACACTCGCCGAGCCATTGCCTCAGCCCATCCCTGCAAAACGAACACCTGAACAACTCTGAGTACTGCACCGAGTGCAGATCCAACGGAGCCTGTTTACCAAGCAGTTTGTCTGCACATCCATAGTGATTAGGCTTCAAACGATTGCAAACAGCTGTTCCATGAGTTGTCTCTCACCCCATGGTACCATGCGGTGGACCGTTTTGACATAAAACTAAGCTGTTTTTCAACCAAGTTCAGGAGAACCATAAAGATCCAACTCGGTCCTAGTTCCAAGTGTTGATAGGGGAACCAAACAGCTATGCGTGCACGGCATGAGCACAGTGCACTATGCACCCCTTGGAGTTGTAAGAGCCTTCACCCATAACATGGGTACCAGACCCCTAATTTTATTTGTCCGGGCTTGAATTTGTAGACTTGCTCTGAGCCTAGGGCCAGGATCATGCCACATTAATGGAACTTGACAAGCATTTCTAGGATACAGTTCTATTTTTTTTGAGTTCCTGGTGCTCAAGGTGTCATTGAGTGTACTGGGGGGGGGGGGGGGCGGGGTGATGGTCGGTAATGATTGACTGGATGCCCCCGCCATAGGCAATTTCAGCCCTTAGTCTAGTGGTTCAAGGGGCCGGTAATCTGGGCTGACCGGAGGCGCCCATCACAAGCTGGTCATCTGTGTATGTACACTTCTGTAGACTCCTGGCAAGCCGGGGCCACTTGAAAAGCTTTGCGGACATTTGCAAGGCCCTGCCCCCCTGTGCCTTCCGGAATCATGCTGTTGTGTGCTGGGGACAGCCCTTAAAGGTACCAAGGGCAAGCAGCCTAAGGCATACGCCCTCGGGAAAACACCTGTATGCCTTAGGGCCTTTAGGCAGGAAGGACCTGCAGCCAATCCCCCATGGGCATGCACCCTGAGGCGGACGTACACGACTGTTGGGGTTCAGAATTCTCCCCTTCATCCATCACCTCGTGCTCGCCGGTACCTTGTTGAATGCTGGTGTTTGCAGCTGTGCTGGTGCTGACGACCGCTGCTGTGTCTGCATTCTCTTGCTGCGTTGTTCTCTCAGGACTGCAAGTTCGTCTCGTACTTTTGGATGGATCAAACCGTGTGCCGTGCCTATGTCTGAAATTCAATCTGCCCACACCCCCCGTGAAGAGGATCTGAGCTGCACCTGTGAAGAGTTGTTTTGGCTCAACATTCTGCTTGAGACTACAACCCACTTCCGTTTGTTTGCCGACACCAGACTTGCCTCGGATCCTTTGGCCAACACAACCCCGGTGCGACTGGGGAGGGGTCCGGCCGCCGGGAGAGAGGGGGGGGAGGCGGACAGGCGGGATACCCCAACATACCCCAATGCCCCACACTGATAATGTTTGACGCTTATACAACTTTGCAATAAACCATGGACCCCTCTCCAAGGGGTGGTGGGGGGGGCAGCACTGGAGGGAACCGGTGCTGAGCGGAGGGAGGGTGGGGGGGGGGGGGGGGCCACATCTCTTTGACCGTCTTAATTCATATTCGTATTCTTCATTAGATTTTGAGTCTACCATTTTGAGTGTACACAGGTGCGGGGGGACCAAAATGTTGTGCTGTGGGGAAACAAAATTCGGTGCCTTCTGGCGCCAGTCCGACACGAGGTGCCTCAGTGAGGATCGGCTGCTGCGAGGGTGGGCGATGTGCACACGTACAACGCACACCGGAAATTCGGGGCGCAGGCGCGGCCGCGACCGGCCGGACCCTGATGTGCCTACTGTCCACCCTGAGCCCCTGGCAACGAGGAGGCCGTGCCGCACGGAATTCGGGAAGTCACCGGTGCCGACCCGCTTCGGCGGCATCACGGGCGGCATACGGGAACGAGGGCTGCAGCTGCCGGGTGCGGCCACGCGGCAACCGGCCCGTCCGCGGTGCTGCTGGCGGCCCTGCGCTTGTGTGACCGCGCCCGGGTCCTCTCGAGCCTGTCCCACTTGCTACGCCCTCACGGCCCATGCAGTTCGTCGTCGCGGTCTCCAGTTGGTACGAGATACAACGCGCCAACGTCTCAGTCGAGCCCCCCCCCCCCCCCCCTGTGTGACATTTCGTCGGTTGCTGTTTCTTGACGGGGCCCTGGACAGCCACCCGTTCTTCCCTTCGCCGGTTGCGCCGGATCGCTGCATTCTGTCGGCCGCTGCGGCCGGTGCTCCTGCTGGTGTCGTTTCCGCGTTCGCGGAGCCCAATGGTTGGTGCGCCGGGGCTGTGCTGGTTGTGGCGGGTGCCGTTTGTGCGCTAGCGGTGCCCAGTAGTTGGCGTACCGAGGTTGTGCTGGTTGCTGCGGGGGTCGTTTGACGGTTTTTGCTGCCCATGCACCTCCGCCCTCCGGTCGTCCACACCTCCGCTGCTGCGTTTCCGTGTGCGTGAGGCCCAAGTGCCCCATTCCTCCACGCGTTGTACCGGCCGTCCACCCCATGCGCTCCACCACTCCGTGGGTCGCGCGCGCATGACGCGTTCCTTGATGGTCGCGGGTAGCGTGCACAGGTGGCGTGCGCTCCGTTATGGTTGACGCAGCTGGTGTGTGCTCCTGCGTGCGCCCCCCACTACCACCGTCTTGGAAATATGTCATCTTGCATCATTCTTGGCCACAAAAAAAAGGAAAACGACGGGGAGACGGGGGGCTTGGTGTGACCCGATCATGCGATGTGCAATGGTCTGTTTGGGTACCCTTGATGAGGCTGGTGGAGGCAGGCTACTATGCGTTGTGGTGGGAGGTCTTGACGCAGATGATGATCCAGTTGTGAGGTCAGTGTGAATGAGGCTCGCGCGTCGTTTAGTCGTCAGACAAGGAGCGTGATCTGGAGCATTTCCCTTCGCGGTGGTGTGTGTGTGTTGGGTTTCCGTCAGTGCCGCTGGGGATGCCTTAAATGGCTGGCGAGTGGAGCGGATTTCTGTGGCATTGATCATGTTTGGTCAGTCACAAGGTCACGAGGCTTCGGTATCAAGGGAAAAAATTACGAGACTTCATGATGCCATTCCTTGAGAACTTATATGGCGGGAAGTTGGAGGTGCGGTGGGGGAGCGGGGGGTTGGAGGGATAGATGGACGGATGGTGCTCCCCTGGAAGAATCGCCAAAAATTACACACGTCTGCGGCACGTGATTGGCTGGAGAGATAGAGATCATAGCTCGGTTGCGGTTGAGGAGTCCCAACACCCCCATCAGCGGGCTCAGTCCCCCCCTGTGAATGCACAGTGGTCGAGGACTTGCCGCAGGTGGTACCCGAGCAGCAGTATGCCCAGTGTGCATCTCCTGGTCCCTCACAGGGATTTATAGTTGTGGATCCCCGCACCCATTCCGTGCAACACATCGTGGTGGAGGAGTCACCCCAGCCAGCCCCGTGGGAGTGCATGGCGACAAAGGAATCCCCATCACCGGCCTGCCCATTCGCTCCCGTGGTGGGACCCAGCTAGGCCCAAGTCAGGCGAGTGTTACAGCGTCGGCCTCACACCCGCTCGCTCGACCGCTGAGGTGGCTCAGCTCGGGTTCGAAACCACGCCGTTCCGGTCACAAGTCGTGCGTACAGCCACTGCACCACACTGCATCCACATCTGGGGTGTTTTGCATCGCTGTCGTAGTATTAATGTTCGAGTCTTCGGATGATCCCTCTTGCCAGCACGAGCATTCTCTCAGGATGGTTGGTGAGTCCCCCCCCCCGGCTTACCCTGCGTTGGCCCCTGCAATCCCCCCCATCCCCAGCACCACCCGTACCTCCGCCACCCTCACTCCCTCCACTCCCCCAACTCCTCAACGGGAAGGGGGTGGGGGGATGCAAAAATCCCCCGGAAAACCACAAAGAGCCTGTCCGGCAGCAACGCATAAAACTTTCATGTTCTTGCGTCACGCGGGGTGTGTGGAAAGGAGACAGAGGGCGCGGAACACGCATACAAGAGGGCTGCTCCGGTCCCGTAGGATTGGGTCCCTTCAGATGGGAGAGGAATGAGATGGCCCGTATGCTTGCGCCTATGCGTGGGTACCCAACGTTGAAAGCGCATGTCCAGAAAGCACATCAGATCTGTCCAGGTCGTGCACCGTACCATGCTTTTCGAAGCATCCGATCGACTGATGCCCCCCGCACCGCAGGGGACTAGTGCAGAAAGGCGCAGCCAGCCACCACAACCAGCCCCTCCCTCCCGCCCACCCAAACCAAACGTCCTGCACAGCAGCATGGAGGAGATCTTCCCGGGGGTAGCGGCCGAGCCCTGCGCTCAGCACGAAGTGGTCGCGAGCATTGGCGCCGTTACTGTCGCCCCACAGGCTGTGGCGTGGCCACCAACATTCGCAGCAGCAGTCGCATCAATCCTCCACCGCACGGGTGCCTGCTCCGGACATGCCCTGTGTCAATCGGATGGCGGGTCAGCAAAACTTCTCGGCTTCCGCAGGAGTGTCAAGGGCAGAAATCTTCACTTGGTAGGCTTCGTCGTGAGTGCCCGGCAACATCGCAGGGTCTGATAAGGCCTACCATCGGCGGGCCTCAGTGTCCTGAGCCAGCAGGCCCTCGTACTCCGCCCGCAAGTCTACCGGCAGCTGCGCGAACGCCGCGCGGCAGTCCTCCACAAAGTGTGCCTGGCCCCCCATGCTCTTGGACTGCCCCCGTAGGTCCTCCAGGGGATACCCCAAGATGGCCCCGAGGGCGATGTGGGCCTGCAGTTCGGACACCTCGGCCACAGGGCCACTGTGCTCGTCCCAGGCACCGATGCGGCGTAGCAGGGGCTGGGCCGCCGCGGCCTGGGCCTGCGTGGCGGGGGTGAACACCACCGTGGCACGCTGGCGGTGGTGAGCGTCAGTCAGGCTGGGCAGCGCACACTCTTCCACGAGTGTTCCGGCCTGCGGCAGACGGGCACGGGGTTTTGGAAGAGGGGATGGGGGTGGGGGTGGGCCGGGGGGTCTTGTTGCGCGCTTTTCAAGAATCCGGAGTGCGTTGCCCCATTTGGGGGTTCGCCCGAGGGGTTTACCCACGCAGATCCCGAGCGCACTGGACGGCCGGCAGTCGATTCATCGTCAACAACTGCAATCGCACCAGCAAAACCCTGGGATGTCTCCAGTGCAATTCAATGAAAACGTGGTGGAGGGGCACGGGGGGGGGGGGTCTGGGCAAAAGGATCCTCGTCCCTGACAAGGGTCTGTTTGCCTGAAACACATGGCTGCCCGGATCAGATCATCCGCCGTAACCGACAGAGTGTTGCCCTTCGCGATTTCGGTTGCTTTTTTTTTTCAGGCATATTTGAAATCCCCGTTCAAATGCGAGCAGTTTGACGGGAGATGCGTGCGCGTAAATTTTTGGGAATTGTTCGAAATTGTCGAAATTCTGTTGCCTTCGGCAAGGCACCTCGAAGAGAGACCGATTACAGTCCCCGCAGTGTCCCTAGAGGTGGTTGCACAGCACTTGCAAACAGTTTGATTGCACGGTTCACAATTCAATGGCCGTAGCAAATCATACTGCGCCATCCCATGCTTTACATGTGATATTTGAGCGTCTTGGGTGGTCAGAATATCGCAAAAATCAGCCTGGAAAATTTCGATTTTAGAGCTGCCAGCTACAGGTTGTCCCTTGGGATGGACACCCACCCCTGGCACCCCATGGCACACACAAAGAGCGTCTAAAACATGCTTTACACGGGATATTGGATCGTTGTGGTTTTGCAATATCGAAAAACTTTGTTTTGGAAAGTCCGATTTTGAGCTCGTGAGGCTGAAAACGTGTGCACCAGTCCCTTGGGAAGCCATCCCCCCCCCCCCCCGCCCCGGCACCCCATGGCCAAAGAGAGTGAAATTTTCGGAAAGTGTCCGAGATTGTCGAAATGCCACTGTTGGGCCACAAAACCGCTGTTCTTCATTGGGCGTCGGTGTGGGGGGCTGGATGGGGTGGCGGCAAGGGAGGGGTCCGGACCTCCCTGAACCACCTGCATAGGGTCCAACGGACGAATCCAAAGCGTTGCTAGACACCGCAACGCACACCTCCGAGTTCATTGTGTGCAGGAGCGCCACGGGCTTGCGCCCTAGCACCACGCACGCCACGTCCTCCGTCTCGGTGGGGCAGGATTGGAATTCGCCGGTGGGGCCGATGTCCCCCCGACGCGTGCAACGACCAGTGTCGAAGGTCTGCAGGCGCCTGCGGCACGGGGGCGGAAGGCCGCTCAGATTCGCCGTTGCTGGGACCGCGGGCGGCGGGGCCGACACCGGCGAGTCCGGCGCATCGTCCCATTTCAGCGCGTAGAACGTCAGCGCGGCCAGGCCCACACAGCCCACGGCAGCCGGACCCCGATACATGGGGGACGTCACACATCCACACGTCGCACGGTCATGGGGCCCACGGCCCAAAGCCTCTGGGCAGACGGAGCAGGAGTGGGAGGCTTTTCAGGGGCTCCCACCCTCTCCTCGGATGGCCCGGAGGTGACCCGGACCCCCCTATTTCAGAAGATGTGAAGACAAGTTTTTTGGAATCAGCGCGACGAGGGGGTCTGCAAAGGTCGTGACTTGTCCGGAATTAGCCAAAACAGTTTTTGACCATCATGGACCGAACTTCGGCGCCGCATTCCATAGTGACTGACGAATGGTCGCGGTCATTTGAGCCCCCGCCCCCGCCCCACCTCTGGGGGTTCTATTGCCCCCACATCCCACCGCAAGTGACAGTCTGCCGCCCCCGGAAGGATCGCGTCGCAGCGACCCTCAGAAATCCGCACCGATGCCGGGTCGATCACCCGATAGCACGCGTGTTGACGGGCGCTGGTGCCGAAGCCGGCGACAACCATGCCCTTCTTCGAGGCCCTGACCAGTTATCGCTGTGTGAATCTCTTCGGACCGCTGCCCACGTCTGGAGCACACTGCCCCATGCTCCACTGCCGGCGCCAGCAGCCCTCGCACGCGCCCCAACCCCGTGCCGAGAGGTCCGGGGGGCGCCCGATGTTAGTGGTCCAACACAGGACCCGTGTTGTGCGTCTGGCATTGTTGCATCCCCTCGTCGGGTCGGTTGTGCTGTGGTGTCGTGGTGGGACAGGCGCACGAGTGGAACAGAGCACTCATGACGGTAACAGCAGAGAGAGCCCCGGCCGTGCTCTCCTTCGGTGGTATGTGCCGTACACCCTCCGAAGAGGTGTACAACGGCCGGGGTCATCCAATCGTCGGCGCGCCAACCGTTTCTCTCGGCAGCTTTTGAGAGGTAGACGGTACCTGAACATTTAAGCTGCTGCTGCAAAGTGCACAGAAGAGGAAGATGGGAATCCACCAGGGAAGTCCAGACGTTCAGCAGCGTGTCCTGTGCAAAGAGATGTACGACGCCTGCCGTGGAGATGGTAGGAATGGACCGGCAGAGAGAGTAATGGCGTTACCGTGGATGTGGGGGGCGATGGAGGAGTCCGGTGTTGGAACCCTCTTGCCATGGGTCGCGGGCGCGCGCGATGCGCAAAAATGTTCGACGGCAACCGATTTGGGTTGAATCGGCTTGGTGAACAACATATGAAAAAGTGGTTTGAAATTAGGGGTCGATGACATACCCATATGGGGAGACGTGGCAGTTGCCTGCAGACGGGGGGCAGTGTTTCAGACACACTGTTTGAGGAGGCTACACACAGTGGGCCACGTGCATCAGCTGCGTAGAGAAAGGGGACACACGGTGCAGAATGTGCCGTCTGGGGCCCAAACGATAGCCACCACGGCGATCGTAACGAAGGCCATCGTTGCGGCAAGGAACAGCAGGAACACAACGGCCTGTGGGAAACGGGTGATGAAGAGAGGCCTTGCGCAGGTTGTGTGGAGATCAAGCACTCAGGGCACTTGGTCACCATTCGAGGAGCAAGCGAAATGGCATCCTCTGGGCAAGGGGAACAGCCGCTTTCGGGGGGCTGCTCTACAACGGTTAAAGAGGGGATCCCCGAGGGTATAACAGGGGCCGATATAGTGGAGGGGGGTGCCCCCCCACCAGAGTGCCCCCCGATGACAAAATGGCAAGGACGAAATTCGGGTCACCAATTTTGGCCATTTTGATCCCTGGAAAAAAGTCATTGTTGACCCCTCCACATACATCTTCGTGTTCAGCACATTCCGCTGATCAACTTGATGGGCCTGATGACACTTTTGGAAAGAAAAATTCATCCGAGATTTTGGTCCACTTTTGGTCTCCCAGAAAAAATTTCGGCGGCTTCGGCGCCGAAATATGCGCTTTACCATAACAGGGGCAAAGGAGTTTCGTAACCGTCATTTCGTCATCTTGGGGCCCTCAGAGCCCCCCCTCCCCCCCTCCACCACTATTATATCCATCCCTCGGGCATAAGGGGAGGTCCGTGTACAACCACAAGCTTTCAAGTCAGGTTGGATATGGCGGGCGGGCAGACAAACAGTTCGCGGAACCTCCGGAAGGCGGACCTTGTGACCAGGCTATTGCTCAGTGACCTTAGGGGGCGCGGGGGTCGTTTGGGGCCCTGGCCTGGGGGGGGAAAACGAAACTCATGACAGGGGCCGAAAATGTGAGGCCGATTTGAGGCACACAAACTTTCCTTTGGCCTCTGACCCACCCCCCTCCCACGCCCCGGGGTTTCTTTGCCACTACGCAGTGGCCTGATCTGGCCCTCGGCCGGACGTTCCCTGGTTTACTTTGCCATCCCTCCCTGTGGTAGGGTCGACGGGCCAGTAAGCAGTCGCCTGCTCGCGACCTGGGAACTGTGGCACGTTGTTGTTTTGCGGCCAGCGCCAAGAGGGTGCCCTGACGCAGAACGGCACGGGGGAAGAACCCAAATCCCATGGGGAAAATCTGGGCACTCTTGACGAAAAAGACCGGTGCGACGAAAACAGCACCCCGTTGCATCTCGCTTTTGGGTGCATTGTTCGCCGCATTTGTTCCGCCAGGGCCCTGTAGTGCGGCCGGGGCACCCTGGTTCGGTTGCAGCCTGGCGTCACTCTGGTCGCCTGTGTACTGGCTTCGCTTGGCGTGCAGGTTTGGATGGAGGGGCTTCTGTTTGGCGGCTGGGCTGCCGAGTTTTTTGACACGCACCTACTGTCGTATCTACTGTTTGTGCTGCCCGTCGAGAACACCAGCCATTCCTCACCCATGAATGTGTTGACGGTGTCCCCAGGTATCTGGGCTATTACCCCCTGGGGTGCTGTCTTTCGCGCATCTGGGCAGCAGATGCACACTTGGCCTCCTCTCAGCGGTTGTGGCATGTCGCGTCCCAACCTTCGCCAGGCATCAATAACGGACTGTGTAAACAAATATGAGGCCCTGGATGCCCGGACATTGCCGTTGGCACAGGCGTACCGCTGATAGAGGAGGTTTGGTGCAACATGTGACGTTAAGGGGTAGCTTCAGAACACAGGTGTCTATGGTATCACATAACGCAGGTTGTCCTGTTGCTGCAAGACGGCAGACTCTTTCAGTTGTCGCCTCGCACCCATTTGTAAAACATCTTCTTCACTCTTTACTTTTGGAGCCAATCATCCATGCACTGAGGCCGGGATGACTTCGGTTCCCGACTCCCTGTACACCGGAGTGTTTTGCGACCATCCATCCACCTGGAAACGCACCCTCACTTGCCAAAGGAACGCTTCCAGATGGGGGGGGGGGGGGCGAAGGTTCTAAAAAAGGCTGGTTGGATACCGTGTAGCACAACCGATGTCCTGCGCCATGTCTGTTATGTGACCTGCTGTTGTTGGTCGAGATCATTCGTTGGGGCGGAGGGGGGGGGGGGGATGCAGTTTGGAGGGTGGGAGTGGAATGTCTGTCGCACTGCTCATGATGGCAGCGTTCTGCATTGGCGTCCACTCCTCTACCAGCGCTGGATTCACATTCAGGGTGGGGGCGGAGGGCGGCCTGCCATCGGTTGGATTTGGGACAGGGTCAGGGTAGGAGCAGCCCGGCATATTGCACACCATGGTCAACATATCAGGGATGCGGCCCAGAGTCCCAGTGAGCGCAAACATCGCAAAAAGGAAGCAGATTCCGCTGCAACCTGCCGCACAAACAGGACATTCCGCATCCAAAACCTAACCATGCCCCCCTGCCCCTTTACAACACAGCAGCGAGATAGCGGGCTGGTTTTTCTGCTCGTCAGCCCCGCAGTGTTTCTTTCTACCCTCCACCTGGGTGGCCCTGGAGCCCAGAAATCCTAGCCACTAGACCACACGGGATTTCTACACATTTGTATACTGAGGGAGGGCGACGGCAGCGAGGGGGGGTGGCTAATTACCTACCAAGAGCTACTGAATTGCAGGAAGAGGGTGGGGGTGGGGGGGCGGACGTTCGGACTGATATGCGGTGCGACCCCTCCAGCCCCTCGACCCCTGTACGTGAATGCGCAGATACAAAAGGCGAATGACCCTCTTTGTTTGTTCACCAGGGGCGGCGACGGGGGGGGCCCTGCTGGATTTTCTCGCCCCTTCGCCAGCCAATCCCCAGGTATGCCAAAGCACCAAGGAGGAGGCAAAACGTCTCTTGTGCGGGGAATCGAACCCTGAAATCATAACCACTGGACCACACGGGAATTCTGCACGTGGACGTACTAAGGGAGGGAGGCAGCAGCAAGATGGGGTGGGGAGGGGCATCACCCCGAATGCCCCTCACTTGGACCACAATATATCTTCCAACTCGCACAGACCGCTTCCCAACACAAAAGGACACCTTTTTCGTTTTAATGGCTTTACAGCCCGCCCCAATCCTGCGCGGGGCCAAGAGGGCAACTACAAGGATCAACAAAATGTGCAAAGAACATTGACGCGACTCCCGCATCTCAGCAGAGCCAACAAAAAAAAATCCCACATACGGCCAAGGGCACTCCGAGTCAGCCCATCTCTCAAACATGAGAGACCAAAGATTCATTTCCCAACCCTCTCCATCTCTCGATGAGGTTTGTGGGCCCGAAAGGTGTCAATACCCTCATTTCCGTGGGTTCCCAGGGATTTCTGAGACCAATTATGAATACCCCCTCCAGCCTCCTGCCCTGCAATAGCACTCCTCACTACTTGCACACCAATGACTAGGATTTGAGCTTGTCCCAATGGGCTGAAAAGTGCCGTCCAAAAGCTGCCAATATGGTTGAATTGGACGGCGCTAGCCGCGCTGCCGGTCATCACAGCGACGCTCATGGACTACACGATGCGCACAGAGACGACAGGCCAAAGTTGATCCATGCATGCCATGCATTGCACGGGCCACAACACTACCTTTCATGGGCTACACACCGCGTGCCATGTTGTACGTGTCTCGTATTGGTAAGTGTGGTGCGCGGTTTGATGTCCGCAAAAATAATAGCAAGGCAAATATATGCGTGTGTTGGCTCCAGGCAAAACTTACAACTAAATGTGCACGACATGAAGGCACGCGTGATCTCATCGGAATCTCACAAGTTCCACAACAAGCGTGCAAAGCATGTTTGTTCGAATGTTGTCGGGGTAGCAAATGGTGGCTACTTCGAGGCAAATGGAAGGCAAGGCCATACCGCAAGTAGAATGCTGCACATAAGGAAGATCCACACGCTCTAACGACAACGGAAATCAAAATTGAAAGCGATATCCTAAGGCTCCGAGGGACAAGACCAAGAACCCTAGACATCATGCGCCAAGGCGCCAACGTAGGCTCGATTCACCACCGCTCAATCACAAAGCAAACAAAGCACATGCAAAAGAGCCGGGAGTCTGAACTTGGCTTTCTCATAAAGTGCTTGGTGAATCTCTTTCAACACCCCTTCCCTGATTCTTGGTGGAAATTTCTTGGCATGGATGCCTTGAAAAGTGTAGGCTTTTGGGGGGGTACATCACCGCGAATTTGTGCGGTTTGTTGGGACGAACTAAAACCAACTCTTCAAGACACGGCATGATGGGCCTGCTTTCCGAGCATTGGACATGGGAGACAAAACGGTGGCTTCGTCGCTCAAGTGTGCAAGGCAAGTACCACACTAAGGGCACGATGAAAGCAAGAAAAGCTACTCACCAATGCAATCGAGGCTAGATAGGAGACACCAAGGGCATTGTCCGCAATTGAACATGAACAATGATGCATTGCCAAGTCCAAGTGCCAAAGCATTGCTTCTCCTAATCCCGATGGCCTCGGCGAGATGCTCTTACAACCAAGCCTTTGACAATCAAACGTGATGAACCGGAAATTCTTGTGGTGCTGAGGGCTAATATGAAAGAGCACAGAATGAAAACGCCCAGAACAAAAGCGTCATTCTTCAATGTTTGTAACCTTGTTGGACCACAAGCGCCAACGAGACTATGTTATCAAATTGTTAGCTGACAAGGGAGGCAATTGTGCATGTAGCCTACAAGCAATGCTTTCTCTTTGAACAAACTAAGTGGAGGTACGCACTGTCGTGAAGAAGGGTAGATAGAGCGCAAGAGCACACAACACCACTTGTGTCGTTGTGTGCCACTGTGTGACAAACACATCAAAGGTTTGCCTTTCCAAACATTGAGTAAGGAAGCACGCTTGCACAAGATGGCCCTTGTGTTACATTGAAGGACCGCAAAAGGTGAATTGGTTGGTATTCTAACTCCTTGCACTTCACGTGCCATTCACGGGGATGGCGCGCAACAACATACTTTTTCCATCCTCAAAAGAACACCATGCAATGTTACATGATCATCGAAAGCTACTCGGCGATAGTGCGAAGTGGAGGATATCGACAACCATCATGCTACATCGAAAAGGGTTGATGAAATGAGTGAACACACGTCGTGGTCTTCTACAACTTTTCAAACCCCTCCTCGGTTTACCTTCTTGAATTTTCCAACCACAAAAACAGTTCATGTACAAGAGGCTAGTGGTGCGGACTCGCACTCCGCTCTTGACCCCACGGGAGTACGCTCTTCAATGCCGGCCACCTGCGCGTCGTGCTCGTCCACTCTTCCTCCCTCTGCACGGTCGCCAGAGGGATTCATATGGTATAGTCTTTTTGTGGCCACCCACCAGGCTAAAACAACACTCGTAAACAAGACAACTTGGCGGGCACAGGATCCGCGGCTGCACATAACGTAGACAGAGCGACTACACTCTCTTTGCAAATTTGCCAACCCATCTAGCCATTAGGTTCCCAGAATTCAAAGGGCAAGTGCTCGTGCACAAACAGCTTTCGCAAGTTTCAACCTCTGCAGCTTGGATCGACAATTCTCGGCCCGTTATTTTTCACCTCATTCCACCTACGCCTCAAACACAGACACGGTCCTCTCTGTGTGTGTGTGTGTGTGTGTGTGTGTGTGTGTGTGTGTGTGTGTGTGTGTGTGTGTGTATCTCTCTCTCTCTCTCTCTCTCTCTCTCTCTCTCTCTCTCTCTCTCTCTCTCTCTCTCTCTCTCTCTCTCTCTCTCTCTCTCACTCTCACTCCCACTCTCACTCTCTCTTTCTCTCTCTCTGTCCCCCTGTGTGTGTGTGGGTGGGTGGGTGGGTGGGTGTGCACCCAAAGGTGCAACCATGGCTTCAATGGAAGGTTTGAGTGAAGACCATTTAGGAACATTTGTCAATGTCCAAATTCCCTCGGAAAGAATAAACTTGTGGAGTCAAACGTGCGACTTGGGAGTGTTTAGTGGGAGTGTTGTTCGAAGAAACCATTGCTTGCCTTTGCCATTGAAGAAGCACATTGAGTCTAGCAATGCACAACCGTACAAAAAACTGCAAAATTTGAGCAGAATACATAACCAGAAGTAGCTAGCAGATGTGTACATTGAAAATACAAATATTACAAACACATCCTCCAACGCGCAGACAAAACGAAACGAAACAAACAAAGCACAACAGGAGCAAATGTGGTTGAATCATCCACCCCACAGGGAGGAAGTGGCACGGAGCAGCGTCTCACGATCTGAGGGCTGCGCTCGCACTCCAGTGTGGTTCTATGCTTCGTGCTCGTCCACTTCCTCCCTCGGTCGGCGGGGATTCATCGTTTCACCTGCTGCGGGTACAGTAAAATGTCCAATAATGTCCCGGACAAAATCAAGCCATTCGGGACATTACGAGACTTCGGTGCCGGCCATTTGGGACATTATGAGACTTTCCTACATGGGCACCGTTTGGGACCATTCGGGACATTGCGAGACTTTTTCCTGGGACATTACAAGACTTTGTGGAAATTTTTTCTTCGGGCGCTTTGCGCCCCCCCCCTTCAAACTTCCAAAACTTTCTTTGGGCGCTTTGCGCCCCCCCCCCCTACTTGAAAGCTGGAATTTTTCTTCTTTTCCAATCAAAAATTTGACGCAGAACTGTGCTCAGCGATCGCTCGGATCGCTCGCCCATTGCTGCTCAGGCCGATCGCTGCTGAAAATCGGCATGGGCGAGTGCATAACTCCCCATCTTCCCGTAGGTCTTGGGACATTATCCGGGCCATTTGGGACATTAAGAGAATTTTTTCTGGGACATTATTGGACATCTTACTGTAGGTCAACCTGTCCAATCACGCGCGACTAGTGAAATAGTGCAGGCGACTCGTATTTTTCCCATTACCAAAATGAGCAAGCCGTTCACTGTGGTAGGGAAGTACTTCGAAGTACTTTACTGCGTGACTGCCTAGGATTCAACCCATTATCAGAGGGAATAGGGTTAGGGTTACTGACCAGAACTCGCCAACCCTGTCACAATGAATATTGTCTGCAGATCCTAAAACCAGCCTGATTCCAGGAGGGTTAACTCGCCGCCGGGAACCCAGCGCTAGCTGGGTGGCGGCGAGTTAACCCTCCTGGAATCAGGCTGCTTTTTAGGATCTGCGCACACTGTTCTGCAGCACTTCGAAGTACTTTCCTACCATGGATAATCCCCTACCACAGTGAACTCAGTGCCCAAAAATGAACGTCGAAATTGTGCGTATTGTGATGCGAAATTTTGATACTATACTTCTGAAGTATCAAATTGACCAGATCAATGATCAGAAGTCCGGTGTCTGCCTGTTTGATGCATGTGACGAGTTTCGAACCGCCAGGACTTGTCCAACTCAAATAAAGTAGGTAGGCATGTGGTACGATGCTCTGGGTTTTTGGACCCACAATGGCCCCTTTTCAAGGCATTTTGGGATTTTCCGTGGCCCAAAACGCGTCACCACGGGCTCAAAATGGGCTAAAAACACTTGTTTGAGCATCCCAAATGGTCCTCGATCACTTTTTGAAAAGTGCGTTTTTGACCCATTTTTGAGCCATTGTTGGTCCCAAAACGGCCCCTTTTCAAGGCATATTGGAATTTTCCATGGGCAAAATGCGTCACCACGGGCTCAAAATGGGCCCAAAACACTTGTTTGGGCATCCCAAATGGTCCAGGATCACTTTTCGAAAAATGCGTTTTTGACCCATTTTCGAGCCATTGTTGGTCCCAAAACGGCCCCTTTTCTATTATGAAAACGGGCTATTAACCCGTTTTCCTCAATGAAAACGGGCTGTAAAAGGTGCGTAAGCACCTTAGCCCGTTTTCTATTATGAAAACGGGCTATTAACCCGTTTTCCTCAATGAAAACGGGCTGTAAAAGGTGCGTAAGCACCTTAGCCCGTTTTCATAGAGGAAAACGGGGTAATAGCCCGTTTTTCCTAAAACCGGGTTATTATAGCCCGTTTTATTTGGCTGAAAAACGGGTTAACCAGACCGACGTTAGGTTCTTGGGACACTTGTGCAAACCTCCCGGCGACCGGTGCAGGTTCCAGTTGACACATGGAGGAGAGGCAAGGAAAAAAAGAAAGTACCGCATGTGAAATGTTGGATGACGTGATAAAAAACCCTACCACTGGCATGGGGAAAAACGCCTCCACTGTACATACACGAGACAGGATAGTTTCGAGTGGTCACCTTGGATTAGCGTTTATAATGATATAGTATAATGTTAGTTTGTTTTGATTTGTCCTTCGAATCCGAGTGTACATTATTAATAATAGTGCACAATAATTATGATCTACTCCTTGGGGCAACAAGGGCCACGCATGGAGCCATCTTTGGCACCCTCGCCCATGCAAGCTTCATGGTACGGAGCATTACACATCACACAAAAGACATCATGCTGCCGTCGCAAAGGACACCACACATTGATCTCTCGGGAGCACTTATGACAAATGAACTCGGATGCCACTTGCCTAACCGAAGGCGGACACTTTGGTCGCCGCATCTTTTGGAAAGGCATGGGCATATCCGAGAGATCTTGGGAAATGGGAGCATTAGCCAGTTAGCTGCGGCGGGAGGTGCATCCCTATACTCTTGGCGACTATCCTCCAAAGAGCGCTTCAGGGACACCTGTGTCAAGGGTCGCTCGTCATAGTCCCACACCGACTCACTAGACTCACTTCTACCATCAGCAAGCACTTCAATAGAGCCACCCGATTGGGAGGATGTCACACTAAGCTTTGCAGGGCTCGAATTGGCCACGGGAGGAGGAGCCTCCACCGGTTCCCGGCTCAAATCGGCCACGGGAGCAGGGTGAGGAGGAGCCTCCACCCATAAGCCCATAAAATTTGGGGTTAACCCGTTTCTTTCCAGAAAAACGGGTTAATAGCCCGTTTTCATTGAGGAAAACGGGTTAACCCCTGCCAAAACTCTGGACAGGTTAACCCGTTTTTCAGCCAAATAAAACGGGCTATTAACCCGTTTTTAAGGCATATTGGAACTTTCCATGGGCAAAACGTGTCACCACGGGCTCAAAACGGGCAGGTATTTCAATATTTTTTGAACATAATTAGCAGTTTTAATGAAGTATTGAATTTTTGGAACCTTCGGAATCGAGTTCTGCAGAGGTGCATTCTGACTGGCCTACCATGCGTACTGTAGGTGCATGCCAGCATTGGTGGTCAATGGTCATCTGTGTGATTGAATGTTTGTCTACTAACGTGGACATGTGCATTGTTGAGCGAGTCTTTGGAACAGCGAAAGGTGTGAGGTTCAAATTGGCATGAGTTATGCACTGGGCTATGGTAAACAATGATTCGTTTTGAAGATTTGTGACCGACTATCCCAATGTGTCTTTCACGCTGGTTTCAGCCTATTAATGCATTTGTGAGCAGCTGTTCTTGTGCACCGTTTCTCGCCGTGCTTGCCATAAAAACACTTGTTTGAGCATCCAAGTGGTCTAGGAACAACTTTGGAAAAAATGTTTTTTTTCGCCCCGGGGACCACAGTGGACCCACCGTTGGCCCCCACCGTGCGCGGGCCGTGCTGCCCTCCGGCTGCACCAAGTGACCACTGGTATGGGGGTCTAGGTGGCCCGTTGGGCGATTTTGAGGGTTGGAAACCACAAAAAGTGGGGGGTTGCGGGTGGACTAGGTGCCCTCGGAATTCGGATTTGAGCCACGTAGCCCAAGATACAGCCCGTTCTTGGTTTTTGGGCTTGTTGGACACAAACAACGTAGATTTAGGCCATTTTTAGCCATTTTTGGGCCGTTTCTCGGACATATCGAGGGGTTAGAGGGCAACAAAAGGCTCTTTGTCACGGGGCAATCAAGGCGCACGTGGAGTGTAGGAATCGTTTCCCTTCGTTTGGCCGTTTTGATTGGGTTTTGGGACCGTTTTGGCCAAAAAAGGCTGTTTGGAGGCACAAAATGCGCAGTTTTGGAAGGGCACCTCCCGACTTGGCGCCCCCGCCCCGGGGCGCCACTGGTGATTTTTTGGCTGAAAACTTGGATTTGGCAAGGCCACCACCTAGGGTATGAGATGGCTAGAGTAGAGCCCGAAGCGGTGGAATAGAGTAATAGCGAAAACGGAAAGGAGAAGTGTTGCTTGTTGCTTGTTGCTTGTTGCTTGTTGCTTGCTTGTTGCTTGTTAGCTAGATTTAAGGGGAGAGGGGTGTAGTAATATATATAGGGGCATGTGCACAAGATTGCTAAGGAGTTGGAAATGTATGCAAATGATGCCCAACTCCTCGGCAATCATTTGCATACATTTTCAACTCCCCAGCAATTGAGGCACGTGGAATGGATCTAGTCGGTGCCATTCCTCTCCTTGTGCCTCTAAAGTTGTGATTGTGTGTTATCTTCTTGCGCATGCACAAGCGCCCTTTGAGAGGTGCCATGGTCGCAACGGCACGTCGCAGTGCTGCTTTTTATGTGCCCATGCTTGAGTTTGATGCAAAGGCTATTGTTGCCGAAGCCCTAAGGCTCGAGGTAGACACTGGGACCAACGACAGTGCGATGTCGCACGGCCAACGCCAGTGAGCAAGCGACAGCGATTGAATGGTTAGGGTGGCTCAAGGGATTTTCAAAACTGGTGTGCTTGCGCTCCCTCCTATTGGGAAAAAGGCTTGGAATGACGATTTTTTGCAGCCTGCTACTAGGCTGCTAGGGAAATGGGGCACAAAACCGCCAACAACACCCAGTTGGCCATTTCTCATTTCTCGGAATTTCCCAAATATCTTGTTTTTTGACCGAATTTCATGTCAACATTGGCATTTTTTTCATCAATATCCAACATTTGGTAGAATTTTGTGCGCATAGATTGATTCGAAATTTATTTTCTAGTGGATTCCAACTCTCAATAGTCTGGCACCCAATGGATTTTGGCACTTGTTTTTTGGGGGGGCGCCATGGTGCGCCCCCATTGTTGGCACTTTGGCAAGCCCCCGGATGTGATGCCGTGGTGTGTGTGCCCAGAGCCTCTTAGATTGTACCCCAAGGGTGGAGATCTTGGTCCACAATGGTGCTACTAGAGGACATGTAGGACCTTGGGTGAGGCGAGGCAAGCCAAGTTGGAGTTGGAGGAGCCCCTTGTGGGGAAAACAAGGTTGTAAAAGAAGACGGAGATGCAAACATGGTAACGAACACAAAGTCTTGAGGATCAAAGTATGTTGATCAATTGTTGCCATGTCATTACCGCTCCCAACCACAACCACAATGCTAAATTGGTCCGCAGGGGCTAAACTTGGGCGGGGAACTTATGTTCTACTTGCATTGTGCCTTCCCAACACTTCCGTGCTTGCTCGTACCTCTTGGTGGCGCTCGTTAAGATATTTTTCACTCTTTTCAAACGTTGGAGTTTGTAACTTTAGGTTACAATAGCACCATGAGGAATGGCATGTCAAATTACAAAATGACGAACGTGCACACACGAGTGAACGCCAGGGAGGGAGTGGCCTGGTCGCAAGCTGAGGGCCCGGGACATGCAGTGTGTGTGCATACGAGTGGGTATACGCCGTGCATAAGCACATGCATGTGGCTCTGAGCATCGATGAAACTTGGGGATCAATATCACCGCCAGTGCAACGAGGAACGCCCTCATTGTCATGTGCTTGCCCTTAGTATTAAGGAGCTTACCCAGCCACGGGGGGGGGGGGGGGCTCCGGCCGTGCCGTGCCACGGTGCCGCCACATAGGGTGTGTCGTGTCACACGGGGCCGCCGCTATGTCGTGTTGTGTGAGGGTGATCGGCACTTGTGTCACCTGTGCCGGCTGTGCCACCATGACACGGAGGGGGGGGGGGGGGACCATTGGAAAGTGTGCCGCGGCACGTGCCGTGACATGGGTAAGCTCCTCAGCAACTAGGGATGAGGTGCAACGGTTGCAGGTTGCCGTGGCTAAGTTGCCGTTGCTTTGCATTGTGTACACAAAGGCCATGCGCCGTTTCTTGGAGGATTAAGATGGCGGCTTCTTTTTTTGGCAGCAATGCAACGAGCTAAGGCTAAGTTGGATCCACGGCCACAGACACAACCCCTCACACAATGACACACTGTGAATCCCTTGCACACTCTGCATGCATGACACCATACCTTAAACCAAAGTGGTAATCAAACAGAGCATTACAAATGACTAGGTTAGCAGAAAGACGAGGTGTGCCCTGGGTGAAGTGGCGAGCTGAATTGCACTGCACCAGCAAACCCATGGAGTCCACACATGCGCACTACCTATGGTTGCACACTCTGTTGTCCATGTTCAATTGAAGAAGCTGCCCTGAGTGCCTGGTACCTGCCTTGCACGCTTGAAATACTGAGCTGAGTGTGCAGCACTTAAGAGAAGGCCCCTTTGACCAACCCCATTCTGACTGTCACCTATCTTCTTTTCTCCGCAGTTGCACAGTGCAGTGTGACGATGGCCCAGGAATGCCCAATTTGCTTAACCGATTGCACTGGCTTTGTAGTAGGGCCTTGCCTCCACAAATTGTGTACAACATGTGCCCAGGATTGGCTCTCCCGAAGTTCTGAGTGTCCTGTATGTCGCCAGCCTATGACATTACAAGATCTAGCCAGCTTCAGCTACCAAGCTTTCAGGTTTGCCCCCCCATGTCAAAGTAGAGAGCTGATGTTATGTCGAATTTGCCTGCTGATGTAGAAGAATGTCTTTGGTGCGCACTTGTTTCTGTCGGCTGCAGGACGCCCAGACCTCCTGAAACAACCACCCCCTGCTGGAGCCCCATCGTGGCTTCCCCACGGTGGCCGGCAGGGAATGGGGCTATGTATCCCGCAGCGCAGCCACCCCTCAGGTTGCGTATTCGCCAAGGGGGGCACCCCCTCCAATTCTAGACGTGGGAAGAGATTGCGCTGATGCCTATCGACACCTGATTTGCAGATACATGCACAGCCCAGCATCATTCTTTCCTCTGCCTTGCACCAGGGGATTCCAGTGCCCATGAGCATTCAATCCCTGCCCCAACGCACAAAAGCTGTTCCGCTATGTGTACCAACACTCTCTAACAAACAGCGTCATGCCTCTGCAAACAGGCCACATCTCTGGTTGACATGTCTGAGAGTAAACCAGCCCATTGTGTTGCAGCTTATTCTGTGGGGGCGCCATCTATGGGCATTCGATGTTCAGGGACTCCCAACAAAAGCTAAAAAATGCGATGGTACCAGCATTCACGCATAGTCTGGTGCCCTGCTGGAGCACGCAGACGTTTGGGTTGGACCAATGAGTGTGACCCCTGGGCCGCTTGTTAACAGAGCAAGCACCTGCATGTAGTGACGTGCGTACAACATTGTAATGCGTGTTCGAATGTGAGAATCGTTGCGGCCATTGCGCGTCGGGGATCCACTTCTTCTGCCTGGTTCTCATGCCGTACCTCTCTGTGCCTGCAGAAAAGTGTGCACTCGCCTCTTTGGTCTTTTGTCTTCACCTTGTGGGGTGTGCCTGCTCATGCCTGCACCTCTTTGAACAACACGGTAGCCAGTCGGGGCATGGACGAAATATTTTTCTCAATATGGGCTGTTCCCCGCGGTTTGCTCGTTCCTTACAGCACTGTGTCATTTCCACAGGAGTTCGTGCGACGACAGCTCGAGTGGTATGTCTTCGAAGCTGGAGGACACCTCCGAGGGGCACACGATTGGTCGAGGGCCCACCAGCTCAATGGGGCTCGCCGATCCTCCACCTTCCATGAATGCTGCCATTCGCAGTGAATCGCTCGCACCGGCCCACAGCAGTAGACGTCACAGCTTCATTGATGACGTTGCAGCACCTGGTCCAAGTCATCTGCTGCCTCAGAGCACAACTGTAAATGTTGATGGTCCTCCAGTCGTGAGTGTCAGATCTCTTGGCACACGCACCTCCATAGGGATGACCTGCGCATCCTCCCATTCAGGCTACAGAACACCAAATAGTGCCCCGCTTATTAACCGCCATAGCCCCGTGGACAGAAGCCTCGGGCGGCCCAGGGTGAGCTCTTGTCCATCAACACTTTCTCCAAGCGCCTTTCCCATGAAATCGCGCTCCCCTGTCAGTCCTTGCAGAAGCCCTGACAGGCGCCTCAGCGATGCCATGGTTTCCATTCGCCGCGACAGTTCGCCTGCACAAGGTCTTAGTCCCTCCAATCAATCTTTTGTTGGTCCCCTGTCTTCTGCAGAAGTCGCTGCTTGCATTCATGGTCATAATTGTAGTCCCCATGGGGGACATAGAAGAGCCATTTCAGTGCAGGTTCATCGCCCCCCGTCTGCGGCAAAGACCATAATCAAACCATTCCATTTTCCCCAATATTCACCTACCAAGTCTGGTAGTCGCTCAACATCTCAGTAGCACGGGCAGCAGCTTGGTGCCAGGTGTAAGGATGCTCTTTCCTGCCCATGCTGTGCCCACAGCTGCCTGGAATTCCCTTCTGGGGTGGCTGTTGGTCCGTGCATGTGCGTGCACATCCTGAAAGTAAAGTGTGGTGAGCCTGCTTATGTACATGTATATACGCAAGGGTATGCCAGTGCCTGCGCGCGTGCAGTGCATGCGCGTGAGTGCGTGCAACAGCGCTTTTTCTGTAATGCAGCTCCTTATGTTCTCGTTTCCTACACGTGTGGAAAGTTATAGCCAACGTAGGAGGTCACAGAAAAGGGAAGGTGGGACATGTCTCGGCTCACTCCGTCAGGTCTAACCGCCCAGATTTATCTGTACTCCCATGACCCAGGCTGGTTACTCAATTGTGCCTTCACAGGAAGTCCTGCAAGTGCATTGGTGTTGCTTCCTGAACTGCGCAAGAGGCATTCTAGTTACTGTTGCTTGACGCCTGCTGTCCGGCTCATCTGCTTCTTCTTATGCCGTTGCATTCTGTTGCGACCGCAGAGCTGGAGCCCAAACTTGCTATGGTTTTTGGCATGCACTGCCTTGGCCTACATCGCAAGAGGCCATAAGCCTCAACGTTTGACAGCGGGATTTGGTTTTTAATTCAATGCAAAGCGCACACCTTGTCTCAGGCGTATTTTACCATCACCTGCAACTGCCAGCAGATAATTCCCACCAGCGGTAGTTGCCCATCAATGGTTGTGGCTGTGGCACAGCCACAACCTTGCAAAAGTGCTTTTTTATCGCGATACCACACGACTATTCTGTGAAAGAAGGCCTGCACAGCCATTATGGCATTGAAGGGCCAATAATGGCCAGGTGTGATGCTGCTGTGTTTTCATACTTTCAGGGGCGCATGAATGGAGGGCACACCTGCTGTGACTTCTGACATCCATGCATCCATTGGTATGCAATGCGTTGTCAGGGGCTACAAAAGAGCAGGAGCGGGTTGGCATGCTGAAATCAAGACCTTTAGTGTCTCATTTTCACCATCCCACGGCAAGCCTATCAGTCGCTTCCTTTCAGTCATTTGCACTGATATTTCCGAACTCCTGTGTAGATGCAGCTTCGGCAAATGTAAATCACTGTTCACTGAAGCATGCTCCACTGCCATACACCCTCCATGATGGGGCCTGGAGCTGAATTTTGTGGATATGTGCCACAAAATCGCCACTCATCTTGTCATCTTTGTGGATTTCTGTGTATACAGGTCCTCCTCCTCCTCCTCCTCCTCCTCCTCCTCCAATTGGAATGCAAGGCATGCTTTTTCCCATTTAGCTACATCAATAATCTGTCGCTCTGACAACCAAGTTGGGACTGGTGCCTCCTCATGGTTCCATAGCATCCAGGTCAACGTGATGGATTTTATTGTTTTGTGCATGCTAGAGCGGGTGCCTTCTACAACAAACGTGGGCTCCACTATGGCTCCACTATCTGGATTGCAAGTAGTGTTGGGTTTCTTTTGCCACCAAAAACTGACAGGAAAGCTGTGAGAAGAACCACAAGTCAGTTGAGCCAGTGGAAACAGCAACATTGCAACACACTGGCCTAATAGTGTACAAGTGGGCACATTTTGGGTGTCTATGGTTCATTGTGAAACAAGAATCTTTCTTGCTTTGCCTAGCATTCTACCCAGATCACTAATTTGTAGCTTGTATCATTTGGGGCATGGCAACCCCCCATCTTACACAAGCACAGTTTTGTCCAAACATATGGACCACATTTGACCATGTTTCATTGAGGCACACTCTTTGTTGTCAAGAATGTGACATGGGCTATTTGAGCCTAACATTATATACTGTGACAATGGGCAAAAAGAAAAGAATCCAAAATGATGTGGTTGTGTGCTGATTGTACCCGGAAAGAGAAGCAAGTAGAATGTTTCACCTCAGGAATCCTTTCTTCTCTCTTGCCTTCTTTTGGATTATAGGGCATGAAACAAATTTATTTTTGAGGTCCAAAACAAGTTTGCTCTTTTGTCCCCTACTTACACAAGATCATGCCACCTTCTGATTTGTTGCCGTTTGTTCACATACTGCACCCTTATTGATGGATCTCTATGTAATATTTGAGTTTGGTTTCCTCGCGTTGTTCTTTTTACCACCAAACGGCAATTTCGCAAGTTGTTTTACAACTAGGGGAATGCCATGCACGGAGTTTTGGATGTCGGCAAATACTCGAACCGTAGTTTCGGCCCCTTTTCACAAGTTTTTGGTTCCGTACCACGGTTTGGTTTAGTTTCCTGGGCATTTAGGATGTGGCATATTTGAATTGTCAACCATTTTTGCCCATTTTCAACCACCTGCACCTCCCTCCTTAGGCAGTTTTTCTGTCAATTTGTTTTCAATGAGTGCCATGGACGGGCATGACATGCAACCACTTTCCGACTCCCATCAGCCTCACGCCTCAGCAGAGGAGAGGATTGCTGAACAAGCCAGAGAAATTCAGCAGCTACGCGGGCAGCTGGCCAGGGCATCAGTCAAGGAAGGTCCGACCCTCCGCTGCCCGTGCCGGAGTTGAACAAGGCCCTCGAACGACCCCGGCCGCAGTAGATGAGATTTATCGTGCCTAATTTGAAAGCCTATGTCAGGCCCCCGGGCTAGAGAAGTCGGCGAGATCCCGCGGCCAGCGGAGTCCAAGGGCATATTTGTACTTTACAAGGCTGAGTGGCTTGTTCATAACGATAGTTGATTACCAAGTTTGAAGGTAGTTTCGTTGTTTTCATCTGGGCTTTGCTGCTTCGCCGTGTTACTAGACAGGTGACCGGTATTCTTGGGTGAGTATCTCAGCCTTTGCGTGCGCAGCTTCGCCGTGCTACTAGACAGGTGACCGGTATTCTTGGTGAGTATCTCAGCCTTTGCGTGCGTAGTATGTATGCAGTGCGCACGCAGTGCAAGAACTTGGCCTAGTAATAATGAATAGGAACATCTGACCAGCTGAGGACCCATGGGGGTTTCAACGGCCGTTTTGATATGTTCCACTGGCCACCCTACCATAGCTTGGTATGGCAAAGGGCAGGTGACATCCACCAAGGATCGTTGTTGTGTTAATATGTCGCCTCTTAATTGCTTTTGTGGACGCTGAGCAGACAACCATTCCAGAATCAGCTTGCGGTTCGTATAAATGAACACCGAAGACAAATGCAACGCCACGGCCTTTTTCTAGTTACGGACCAATCATCTCAAATTGGTTTGATCTTTTGGGCCCAACAACGAAGTTTTGTAGTCCATTGCCACAAATGCACAAAAAGTTGAGGAAGAAGATGCCACCCAGATGAACGTACAGGAGTTTGTAAAGTCATTGCACTCCGTTGTACGCAACATTGATGCCGCGGTACATACCTTTCCCCACTTTAGGGTGCAAAAGAAAAACATTCCGAAGGTAAGAATTGGCTCATTAGCTCATTGTTTATATTGAGAAGGGAAGAAATTTCGAAAGAGTTGCTGCCGATTGGAGTGCACAATTACATTGTAGGGACATGTTGCACCACACATTCTTTTGTGCACACGAAGACGAGGCATGCAACTCAGGGCCGATCAACATGTCTTTCGAGTTGGTGATATGGCTTCTTTTCTTTGGACACTTTCCGACCGAAGAGGAAAAACACCTACGTGTACAACACCCGGCGGCGGAGAAAAGAACAACGATGGCTGGCCTGTGTTTGAGGGATGTCTTCTGTGTTCACACGGTGGGGCCTATGTACAATCCACAATTGTCCATCATGCTTGTAACAATGCTGGAAGAAAAGTTTATAGTGGTTTCAACACTGTGTTTTTGTCTCTCGTGCTGCTTGCTGCTGGTGTAGGGTTTCCTGCTGCTTGTTTTTGAAGATGAAAAGCTTTTGTTTGCTGAAATACAGTCAATCCAGGATAGCCCAAGCCAGAGGTATGCAAAGAGAAGAGAATCAGGATCAAAGCATGAAGGGCTGCAGTGTAAACAGTGAAAGATGCAGGGATATTCACAGAAACTGCAACTCAAGTCAAATCGGATTGCATATTCACAAAGATAGCTGAAACGTTTTGGAAAAGAGTTGGAAAACTGCCCCATGGTCACTCTATCTCCATAGTGCCATCTCAGGAGATGTGCACTCTTTGTTTTGGGTCCCATATGTGCTGAGGTGGCAGGGCATGTGGCGATGAGGGCACTGCCATGTCACATGGGATCTTCCTACTTAGCTAGGCTGACCAGGAATTGAACCCAGGACCTCTCAAAAAGAGGTGCCCAGCCCCCTAGGGTGCATACCACTAGGACAGCTAAGAATTCATGGAAAAACATAGATAAATTCATAGGCTCTGCCCTGGATATGTCAGTTCTCAGTCAACTCAGGAAAAGATGATTTGCCTCACATTGAAAGGGGATTAAGGGGTCCACTCCATATCCTGATTGGGTGTTTGGTTCCATAGGTCAAAATGTGTTATCACCACTTTTGGTGGGGCCAATACTAAGATAGAAATGCCTGGATGCTCAGTGCCTCGCACATACTACTAGAGTATGCCTCAAAGCATTGGAAAAGCACTTTTTCTTACTCCCCCCTTGTGCTGTGGTGGCCACCACTGTCGCATTTTAGGAAAAAGGGATTTTTTCTTGGCCTTTCCTTGGTTTCCACATCTACTTTAAAATACCTATAGTTTCCCTCACACAGAAAAATGGGCGCTCACCATGGCTGGCGCTCTTTTGCTGCTCTGTTTGAAACATTTCCTACAGAAGACTCAGCGCTCATGGCGCTGCCGGGGCTCATGTGGCTTGGTTGGGTTAGTTTGGGAGCATGCCAAAAAATGTGCAAGTGCATCCCTCCCTCCAAGACGCAGCGCGACACAAACCCAACGCAAGACACAATATACACACTCGCATGGGTTCTCGTAAACCTGCTGGCGACCTGTGACCTGTCTTAGGGCGAAGGGAGTCGTAAAAAAAATTAAATTGCCCCTTGGTGGGGTCTTGGGTTCTGCTCAGTCTCTCCAGGCTGCTGCGTTTCGGCCCGAACACGGCCTACTCAGGGAGGCTGCGCGTGGGTATCTGCAGAGGCAGGAATGGGAGAATTATGGACGAATCCACGCAAAAGCGAAGCGACGACACCAAAATCCGTCAAATGACGGCCTAGAATTTTTCTAAGACAACACACCTGAGCAGAATCCAATTGTGCATCAGAAGCACATTTTTATAAAAATTATAGTCATCTCTAGATTTTTTAAATCAAGAAATTCCTACGCATAAAAAGGCGGCGCGCAGGAGCGGCTCCTAGCGAAGCGCCGGAAAATGCAGAAATAATGGCATTATAAACGTATGTCTCACGTAGTCTTGAAAATGACGAGACACACATTAATAAATAAACATACAGATTCCACCCACACTAATAGAAGTATCAAAAATCCAAGAATTCGAAAATCAACGAAAAGACTTCAATGAATCAGGTATAAACTACAGGTATGCTCGTCTCGTATGCCGCATACACATTGCTCGTCTCGTGTCTCCGTGAACGAGTCTTGTAGCAGCGCTAACAACGATAGAACGCGATAGAGGGATTGATTAGAAAGATTGCAGATGATTAGAGGTCAGATCAGGGTGATTAGACATACACACAAGTGCATAGCGACGTTCTTCGCTTGCGCCCCGTTTTTCTCCTCACCTTGCTTCACTCTCCAGCGGTAGGTAAGGTAGGTACGCCCAGGTGGGGCCACCCCCTGGTGGAGTTCGTGATTGCGGTTAAGATGGGCAGGTTTGCCCAACACAGTCGTGCATGCTCGTGCATTCACACACGCATTAAAGGGTAGGCCACGCGAAGTGCGCACGGTAAACCTTGTTTAGGCTACCCAGGGGCTCCTCGGTACGTTCTTTAAGAGAACCTGAGGAGTCCCTTAACGCTTGCTTGCTTGACAGGGGAGCTGATCCTTCAGCGTGTTTGCGGACAGTGTATTATAGGTCACACTGAGAAGCGTATGATACGTGGAGTGTGGCTTGGTTCCTCCGCCGCAAACACCCCTTCATTTGCCTTTGCTTTACAGGTGGGCAGGTAGGGTGATTGGTGCAGCAGCATACCATTTTTTTTTATGCCCTGCTAAACAAGGGCGCAGATCACACAAACAAGTAACTCCGCCTCTGCCTGTGGCAGAGCAGGGAGTCCGACTTCATCGACATCTGCGCCGTGCACGCAAGAGCACCTCTTCCCTCCAAGGCCTAGCAGGGGAAACGCGTTGTGGCGTCCCCTGTTAGGCCACAGTTGCTTAGCAGCGCTGTGTTTTCTTCTCTTCTTCACAGGAGGGTCGCTAGGACCCACGACATGTTCTTCAACAACACCCAGTAGAGTGTGCGTGTAGGAGTGGTAGTCCTGAGTGGGGGCTTGAGCCAGTTGCAGAAGTGCTCGCCCACCAGGATGTTACCACTGTAGGGTGTGTAGGATCTGTAGTGCGTGTGTCACTGTCCCACCCGTTTCCTGCAATTTTAGCAGGGTTGGTGGGCTGTGGCAGTGGTTAGGTCAGTGTTTTGGCCACTTAGCAAAACGGCGTTTTCATGCCTTCATAGCTTTTGGCCACCCCTCCCTGTAGTAGACAGATAGGTAGGGAAAACAATACCTGGATTAGTACGCTGGGTATTCCCCAAAGGTTTTGCGCCAGCACAGAAATTGCGCGCTTAGGGGAGGGGAGACCCGGGGCGTACCCCGTGGCATCAATAAGCCAACCCTCCAGGTTTAGCAAGCGTGCAGACTTGGGTATAATTAGGACACCACTTCTGCGGCTTGCTCTCAGAACCTTAGGAATAGCACACTCACACATACGCTTTGGCAGGTAAAGGTAAGGTTCAGTCCCCAGCTTTAGTCTTGGAGGCAAGCGCCTCAGCGAGCCTCAGCAACTCACCAAGGTTGTTCTGGGACAAGTAGTCCACCACAACTGAGTTTAGGCGTCCCTCAGGTAGAACAAACGCAGAGAAGGGCTCCCAGGTGGCCTCTTCGACTCCAAACTCTTCCCAGAGGGTGAGGAAGCGCCAACCCTGGCGATAGCGGTGGCGTAGGACAGACTTCACCAGGTAGAAGCCCTCCTTAGCCATCTCCTCGGTGTTCATGTCGGGGAGTTCACCTTCAACTTCCATAGGGCTGGCAGCCCCTTGTAGGTCCAGAGCGGCGATTTCCTCGTCGTTCAGCTCCCACTCCTCCCCACAGAGGTCTTCAGGATCATAGTAGCGCTTCAGGTGTTGAGCAGCGCACACCAGGGTCCCCCCTAGACGGGGAGAACACCGCACGGTGATACGGTGTCCATCCACTGATAGAATCTTGTACGGCCCGAACTATGGGTCATCGCTGGTAGAGCGTGGCCAGGCGGGTAGTCGACTGTGGTGCACCAGCACCCAGTCCCCCTCTTGGTAGGTGGCCGGTACTCGGTGCTTGTTCTTCTTGTTCCACTGACGCTCCCTCACTCTCTGGAGCATAGCCTTGGCCTTGTCCACCTTCGCTTGTTGCTCTTGGACCCATTCACCCACAGAAGAATGGGTGTCCTCTGGATAGGGGGCATGTAGGAACCATGCCGGGCGCCCTAGGAATAGCTCATGGGGCGAGTAGCCAGTAGCTGAACTCTCTTGGGAGTTCATCATCAAGGATATGACGGGGAGTAGTCTCACCCAGTCTCTGGTGCGTTCAGTTTTGCACCATATCCGTACATTCTCCTTCAGGACACGGATCTGTCGCTCACATAGGGGGTTGCTCGTGTGCGAGTAGGGAATCCCCGTAGACACCTGGACATTGAGGGATCTCAGGACCCTCTTGTACCAACCGGTATCTGAGCGTACTCGTACGTCCTCATCGGAGTTGATCTCCTTGGGCGCCCCATAGACACAAAACCACTCCTCCAGGAGTATCTTGATAGTCTCCTCCCCGGTAATGTGCTTGGTACATGGGAACACCCTGGTAAACCTGGTCAACCCACAGGTTACCACGAGGGCGAAGTCATAGCCCCCGAACTTAGGCATCTCTGTGTAGTCCACGTATAGAACACTGTTAGCACAGTGAGGGATGGGCAGGGTCGAGTAGAGACCTCTGTCCCTGATATCCCCTGGTTTACAGGACCTGCACGGGCACTTGTCCACGATAGGCTGGAGGGTTTTCCGCAGTTGGTCGTCAGTCCACGTAGTGTGGAACCACTGCTTGAACAGCCTCAGGGTACGGTCAGCACCCACATGACCGCTAGACTCATGGGTCCACTTCAGCAGCGCTGGGACTCTGTCACTAGGCACCACAATGCGGTCCTCGTGTCAGAGGTAGCTCTTGTCCCTCTTCCACTGGTCTTTGTTGACCAGGAGGGGTTCAAGGCGTTTCTCCAGGCGCTTGTAGATATCCCCAAACTCCTTCAGGTATTCCGATTGTTGGAGTCCATCCAGGGGGCGTATCATCGTCATGTTGAGGTCCAAGTGGACGTCCATACGGCTGAACGCCTCCTTAGCCAGCGCTTCGGACCGGGCACCAATCAGGGCGTCGAAGTTGTTGCGGCTGATGTAGTCGGCACACTCGTTCTTCACTCCCTGGATATGGTGTACCGTCAGCCGTAGTTGACTGAGGTAGGTCCACCAGCGCCGTAGCTTGGCCTTCTCAGGTGGGGGGCCCTTCTGGAAACTGCGGACCGGTTCTTGGTCGCACAGCCAGACCACGGGGTTACTCCCCAACAGTCGTGCTTGTGAGGATAGCACCAGCATACCCGCGAGCAATTCCTGCTCATAGGTGGAGTAGTTCCCCCTGGCCTGGTTCCACTTCCAGTTCCAGTGGCCCAGAGGTACTAGGACCCACTTGTCGTCAGGGTAGCTGTGCTTGAGGGTTCCTTCTCGGTTGAGACCTTCCGTCCCCCATTGGGAAATGGCCGAGTCGAACTCCTCCTTCTCTAGTGCTTGCCATTGGAACAACGTTCCACCACCGCCCACATTGCTGGCGTCGGTCACCAAGATAATCTCCCCTTGTGCCCTAGGCACGCCCAAGCACTTAGCGTTGGCTACCTTGTCTTTGAGCTCGTCAAACGCTTGTTGCTCTTGTGGGCCCCAGCGCCAAGTAGTACTCTTCTTGATCAAGTCCGTCAGAACGGCGCTGGTGTAGGTGAAGTTTTTGATGTGGCGGCGATAGAAGTTGCACGCCCCAATGAAACTGCGTACATCATGAAGTCCTTTCTTGGGGTCTTCGTGTCGTACCTTGGCATCCATCAGGGGTTTGGCCTTAGAGGCCGCTGGGGTCCACCACCCATAGCCAACATCAAACCCCAGGTACTGCATGGTCTCCTGCATGAACTCACACTTCTCCAGCTTGAGTCGTGTGTGGTTCTCCTGGCAGACTGCAAAGAACTCACCCAAGAGGATTAGGTGATCCTCCTGGGTATTGGTCCCGAGGCATACGTCGTCGATGTGAGCCTCCATCTGGGCACCACGGGGTATGAGCTCCTGCGCCTTAGGTCTCCTTCGTAGGATGGACAAGATCTTGTTCATCAGCTCTTGGAATAGAGCGGGTGCGTTAGCCACGCCAAACGGCATGACCTTCCACTTGAACACCCTCCCCTGAGGGGTGATGAAGGCCAGTAGTTCCTGTGCGTTGGGCGTCAGGTCCACTTGCCAGAATCCGGTCCTCTTGTCCATTTTGGTCTTGTAGCGACAGGAGGCTATCTTCTCCAGGGTAGACTCCATATTGGGAAAGGACCCTGAGTGGTTCAGCGTTTTCTTGTTCAGCTCTCCGTAGTCCACTACCAGCCGTTTGGCTGTAGACCCAGGTTTAGCCACCAGGAAACAGGGGCTGCAGTGTAGGGGGTAGTCCCCGTCCTTGTACTCCAGGACTAGGCCAGCGTCGATACATTCTTGTATCTGTCGCTCAATCTCGTCGGCCTGCTCTTTAGGAGCTGGATAGGGTCTCCTCCGGATCTTGTGACCCACGAACTCAGGTTTCAGCTTGAGGTCCATCTGTACCAGCTTGTCACATGAGGCTGGAGGGGGTAGTTCTCCGAACACCTCCAGATAGGTCCTTATAAGCTTCTGTACCCGCGGGTCCAATACCTTGATCTTGTCCTCCAAGTCCTCGTCAGAGTGTAAGTTGCTTGCCCCCTGAGTAATAGACGTCGGGAGGTGGTCCTCCACCGACTCTTCGCCCGTGGTAGTGTCCTTCAGCCCTTGGTAGGCATATAGAAGGTCTTGTTCAACCATCTCCGGTGGACGATGGCAACATAGGCACGCTCGAGGGGGTTCACATACACATTCCTCCGAGAGGTCGTCCTCCTCTGGGGTCCTCACATGGGCGCCCCACACGCTCTTCATAAGCTTGAGATCTACCTCCCTTTGCCAGGTGGTGATCTTCTGTTCGAGGTCCTCCTTCAATTGGGATAGGTCTCCCATACGTCCTTGCTTCAGTGGCCATGAGCTGCGGGTAGGCTTCGCGTAGCATAGCTTTTTCGCCGCCAACTTCCTCTTGGAATCCACATACTCCCTTAGCCTGGATCGAGGGTCCAGCTCCTCGTCCACGGGGTCTTCCACCCTCATGGAGAGTAGGGGTTGCAGTGGGGCGACGTACTCGGCGTTCTCCACTTCCTCCACACAGGTCTGCACGAAGAAGGCGTCGTGCTCAGTTTCGTCCTCTGAGTGGATAGAGCTAGGTAGCTCAGATAGTCCACACTCAGAGACTCTATCAGGAACAGGTACATGACAGGGAGAGTTGGGGGCGTTGGTGTCAGTCACGACGTACTCATCTCCTCCGGGTGTAGTCTCAACAGCATCTTGAGGTCGTAGGCGATCCTTCAAGTCACCCAAGGCGAGTCCGTCGCTTTCTCGTTGTATAGCCTGGACCAGAGTCGGGTCCAGATCCTCCCAGGGGATGGAGGTAAGACCTCCGTCCACCACGCTCAGCATACTCCCCCATCCGGGTTTCCCAATAGGCGTCTTACGACCCAGAGGCACGTAGATGGCCCCATCAGGTAACCGAACAGAGCTGATAGTCAGCCTGTCCAGGAGATTTCGCCAGTATTCGTTGCCCCCATGGGCTCCCCAATCGGAGGAACACAGGACCATACGGGAACGTTCCAAGGCCACCTTGGTCAGCACCTTCCCCAGTTCACTGAACCTGGGGTTCCCGTAGGCCATCCCGAAAGAGGGCCAGTAAAGTTTGTAGCTGCAGTTCTTTCCCTTGCTGCAGTAAAGGTCCAGTACATGCTGCTTGTCGCTGGCGAACAACTCCACAATCAGGTCTTCTCGAGAGTAACCCAACTCCTTCAGACCTTGGTCTAGGACTTCCCCCAATAGTTGATAGTCCTCAGTTTTGGAGGCCGCCATCATGTTCGAGGGCTCCTCCTTCGATAGCCTCAGGTAACTCGAGGTATGTTCCGACTGCTCCAGTGGCACAGACTCTCTGCCACTGCCATGGTCCACGTAGAGGAGGTAGGGCACTTGCAGCGTCAGGGATTGTATCTGGGAGTGCTGTACGAAGAAGTCAGTCCCCAGTACAAAGTCGAAGGCCTCAGTGTCCATCACATAGAACCGATGAGCGATAGTAAAGAAGGTCCCTACCAGGACCGGCCCCCGCTGTGCCCCTTCCGCCTGTAACCCCTGCTGACTTGCTCCTGATCAACGATTGCATTTATCAAAATCCAGGGTTCCAAATCCAAAAATATAGAAAATACTATCCTCCTTCAACCCTGAACAGCAACCAGATCCCACAAATACAGCAATAGCCCAATTCACAATCCAATACGGGCTGCGGGCTTCCGTTCAGCACACCGGTCGTCTCACGGTGGCGGGCATGTACAAGAATTGCACCAAAGAGGAAAGCCCTGAAATTGGCATATGAACACAAATAAAGCAAAGTTGGGGAAAGAGGTAAACATACACATTCATAGCCATAAACCCCTCATTCCTCGGACTCAAGACCTTCCCTTGACTCACCAACATATTGCCCTGAACCAGGTCAAAGGAGATGGCTGAATGCCATGTGTCACAAGTCACTACAGAAACCCCAAAAATGTGTTCACTCCCAAGCCTATATATCCTAGCCCATTAGGGGAGGTGGCGTGTCATGGCCTAGAGTGGCACTCAGGACCATGCCCTACCCTGACATAACCTTGGTTGGACTTGGAGTCGAATGGGCTTGGAGAACTGCCCCATGAAGATGACCTCACAACATGGCAAAATCAGGCAAATCATACCATTATGCCCAAAAGTCAATTATATACTCAAAAATGCATACGGCAAATATCCAAATGCTCCATGCATGTGTCAAACCGGAAAGTAATATACAAGGGTGATATAGACCAAAGGTCCATGCCCATGAATATCCCATCATTGACTCCGAAACCCCTCCGGTTATGTACATGTCATGCTTCACAAGTCAACTCATGAATTTGAGACCTAATTTTGTGAGGCCTCGTGTGCCACGCCAAAGTGACCATGTGATCCGGCATATGGTGAGGTACAACACCGAAGCATATGCCAACATATAAGCAACATACCATAGTTCACGGATCTCTAGGCACTTTACTGTTAGCCGACCAGTTGAGCACATAAAACACAAAAATGAGCATAAAATGAGGTCAAAAACATGAAAATATGTCCAAATACAAAGTTGTCATGATAGTATATCTCTATGCTCACCCATGATATCCGCTCATGGTTCAGTACACATATGATTGGAACCATTTGCGAACAATTCCCCCACTTGGATCCCCAATCGGGCGCATGGAGATACCTTCGCCACTAATATCTACATGCCCCATGAAAATGGGAGTGCACCCATGGATCTCTTTGCCAAACATACCATGAGCAATGCATACGCGGTAGACTTAGTCTAGCGCTTTGAATCCCACAATTGGGACATGGGCAAAGCCCTTGTCACGTGTGGCTCCCCATCTCTTCGGCCACACGAAGATATGTAACATGGGCGTGAGCATATCGAAGCACATACCATGCATATAACACAACCCTCAAAAAGTGGCTCCCACCATGGTATGCCATGCCCCTCCATGGACATAACTTCACGTTAAAAATACGTGGGAACCCAAGGAAAGTATCTATGCAACCCCAACACTCATGCGGTACACTCGAAAGTCGCATTAAAATATTCGGTTGCACGGTCCAAGAGTTATATATCACTTTATACCCTCTTGACTATTATCCCTTGCTACACCGGGCATGTGTACACACCAAAGGCGTTTGATGCTACCCAAATTAAGTTGAGACCAAGGCGCTTGCAACGCAACTTTCCTTATTCTCTTTCCTCACACTCGCTCGTAGATATGGCCCTTCAAAGTGGTCCCACGATTCACTTTTGCTTCCCTTATATCTCCAAGTCAAATGGGTGGCAAGTAGAAAGGAAACCTGATTTGGGCATTGGGAAAAGAGTATGACCACTCGAAGAAAACCAAATCAAGTGCGGCGATGTCGAAGTCGAAAATCCGATTTCGACATCGCGAAAAATTCAGAATAAAATTTCGAGTGCATATTTAGAAAATTGCGGAAGCAACGAACCCTTTACTGATGAAATCTGACCCTTCATCGGGGTTTCCGCCAAAATATCTGGAAATAACAGTTAACCAATCGGTTAACGCAAAATCGCGATCCAACTGACAGTCGCCGATACATTGACCATCAGAACGAAAGGCTGAAAAATTACGGAAACATTATGATAACAAAACCCTGTTGATTCCTGATATTCCGATATATAAATCTCCGCTGGCGGTGCCTCGGTACTGAATATGGCCGCTCATAGCCGGAATGGCCAAACCTATCACACTATCACATCGGGTTAGGTCAGGTGGATGGGAGAGTATGATATCAGCCAATGGCGGCTTGCCGGCACATAGATACACACCCCAAGTGACCCCAAGATGGCCACGGGGGTCCGAACCGGCTTCACCCCCCTTCTCAGAGCGTTGTTACCGCTCGGAAGTCATTGAAGAGAGGACGGGAGGACCCCAATGGGCTCCAACCCCCCCCCCCCCCATGTCCCAAGGACACATGGAGGCCCCACACACGTCGTAGGCGTCGGCCACGCCCCAAGGGAGGGGTGAGGACACTGATACTCAGCGCCCTACGCCATATCCGGTCTCCTCTTGATCTACAACATGGACCAAGGGGATCACAGATAGAGAAACGTCGTCGGCCGACCTAAATAAATATACCACAATGAAATATATATGTGGAGATCGAGTGAAGGGGGTATATGGCCACTCAAGGCCGAAAAATCCCCGGATGAACGCCCTCACCCGTCTCCCAAGCACAGAAACAAACAAAAATGCCAAGGGGGATCCATTACGGTGCTACTGCAGCCACCAGATGGACCAACACGTCCTTGACATCCAAAGAAATATTCTTTTTCTTCAGGTAGTCCATCCAGACCGTGGTGTACCTCGGCACAAAACTGCTCGGAGGCTCCCACGAGTCCCTGGATGCGGCGAATCCCTTCCAACGGACTTTATAAAGCTTACCCCCAGGCGTCCCCGGGTCCAGCTTGTCCGCCAGGATCTTCTCCGCAGTGAAGTCATCGTCCTCACCCTCGTCGTCCGAGTCCACATCGCCGGCCGTGAACTCGAAGGTGACGGGACATCCGCTGGGGTCTGGTGCTCGGGGACGAAGCTGGGTATGGTCGCGGTCCAGGATCTTGTTATCCCCCACACGAACCGCATACACATCCTGCCCGACCTTCCGCACGATTACCCCCGGCACATACCAGGACGCCTGCCGATGCCTGGACAGGACATCCTTGTGGTGCCGCTCCACCCACACGGTGTCTTGGAGAGCATACTTCTGGACCTTTCCCTGCTTGAAGTACTTGGCCCTCTTGTCATGCTCGTCTTGAAGTGCCTTGCACACCTTGGCCGCCGTGTCGTCCGCCTCAGCCATCATGGCGTTCGCATCCCGGGCCACTTTGCCATGGTTCAACCACGGGAGAGTGCGTGACACTCGATCCCGTAGGAACAGGATGCGATGGGGCGACAGTCCAGTGGGTCCCGGAAGGTCGTGATACGCCTGGAGCACTCTCCACAGCCAGTTATACCAGTTCCGGCCCGGTTCGTCAATGTGCAGCTGGCGGAACTTCTCGAACATCTGCCGCCCGGCCACCTCAGCCCGGCCATTCGACCGGCTGTGGTATGCCACGGTCTTGGCGTGCCGAATCCCCATGTGCTTGCACATCGCCTTGAACCACGTCCCCATAAATTGACTGCCCCGATCGCTGCAGATGACAGCTGGGACATCGAAAATCATCAGCCAATGCCTGATCATGGCATTAGCGACCGTCTTGGCCTGCAGCCCCACTCCATGCTTGTCCTTCTTGTCCTTCTTCTTGGACTTCTTGCCCGGGACTGCCACGATATATCCGCTGTGCCTATCCACCGCCAGGATGACACAGTCGTAGGTCTCTCCTTCCACGGTGACCTCAGGCATGGCGAATACATCCATGGCCACGGACCGCATAGGGGCCTCCGGTATAGCCGTGTACACCGGGTTGCCCGCTGTGGAGTGGTTGGGGCTCTTCCCGGCCCGACACACGGCGCAGTCGCTGCAGTACTTGTCCAGGATGGCGTAGTACCCCGGTGGGAACTTGAAGCGCCACTCCAGGTCCTGCTGCATCTTGTCCCGACCAGGATGCATGAGCTGGGCGTTGTGCCAGTGGTCAATGAGCTCCTCCACTCGGTTCTCAGGGACCAGTAGCTTGTCCTTGAGGAACAGTTTGTCCCCATCCTCGGTCAAGCCCTCAGGCCACTCGTCGTCCGACGGGGCGCTCACGGCATTCCAGTACTTGTTCCAGTGCTCGGATGCCGCGTAGTCATCCGGCCAGTCCTCTGTGAGCACCGACCTGACTAGCTCTACAGGGGCCACCATCCATTGCTTGAGGGTTTCCTCTCGAATAGCTTGGACGCGGGCACCCCGGAACTTGGCCAGGTCCGTACGGTTTGCCATCACCACAAAGCACTTGACCCCCTCTTGCTCCATGGCCTTCTCCATCTCGATGATGCGCTTGGCCTCCTCGGTTTCCTCGGCGTCCCCATGGCTGGAAATGTCCATCCAAGCCTTGCCCGCGGGGTAGGCCCATCGACTGAGGCAATCTGCCACAGTGTTGTCCTTCCCCGGGACGTATACGACGCTGAGGTCGAACTTGGCAAACGTCTCATGCCATCGGGCCCTCCTAGCCGCCGGTCCCGAGGGGGTGTCGACGTGCTCCTTGTGCCAGCTCTGCAAGGATTGACAGCCCGTGCAAACCACCACCGATTGCAATCCGATGTTGCCAGACCACTTCCTGAGCGCACAAACAATGGCGTACGTCTCCTTCTCCCTCGCGGTCCAGGTGCGGCGTTGGCCCTCGGCCAGGATTCGACTCCAAAACGCCACGGGTACGTGCGACCCGTCGTCCCGGATCTGCTCGAGGACTGCCCCTACGGCGTAGTCCGAGGCGTCCGTCCGTAGCACGAATCCCTTGTCCGGGTCCACCAGGAATAGCCCCAACTGCCCCAGGAGTCGCTCCTTCAGGCGGTTGAACGCATCTTCAGCCTCAGGGGTCCAGGCAAGCTTCTTCGTGCTCCCCTTCCGGCCGTCGAACTTGCCCACTTGCAGCATCTTGTGCAGCGGCCCCGACAGTTCTGCATACATCCGGACATAGCCCAAATAGTAATTGCAGAACCCCATGAAGGACCGGAGTTCGCTGATGGTCTGGGGCTTCTTCCAGTGGTGCAGGGACGCCAGCTTCCTAGGCATGGGACGGTGCTGCCCATGACCAACCACGTGACCCGCGAACTCCACTTCCTTCACGAAGAGTGAGGCTTTGGTGGGCTTGCACACCATGTTGTGCTTGTCCAACTCGCTGAGCACTCGGCGCAGATCCTTCTCATGCGCGTCGATGAGCTCGTCCTCAGTCATGTTCTCCGTGCCGGACCCGATGATGATGTCATCCACGAAGGGATCGGCACAGTCCATGACAGGACCGAGTAGGTCCTCCATCATGCGCTGGAAAGCGGCGTTGCCATTCTTGGCGCCCATAGGCACCACTTTCCACTGCATGGGCCCCAGCGGCGTCGACATCGCTGTGCAGGGCCTGGAGTCCGGGTGTAGCGGCATCTGGTGATAACCGTGTTTCAGGTCCAACACCGTGAAGATCCGCTTTTTCTGTTGTTTTTGGAGGATAGAGTCGATCAGGGGAAGCGAGTACGAGTCGTGCTCGGTCTGCTCGTTCAAACCTCTGTAATCAACCACCAACCTCCACTCGCCCTTCTCCTTCTTGGGCACGATGAAGGCTGGGCTGGCCCACTCACTGTCGGAGGGTTCGATCCATCCCCGCTCAATGAACTCGGCCAACAGCTTCTTCATGGCCTCGGCCCAATCGCCCTGAAGTTGGTACTCCCGATGACGATAGATCTTGGGGTTCGGCTTCAGCTTGATCTTCGCTGTGCCAAACCTCCCACGATCTGGAGGGTTCTTGTTGGCGACGCCACTGAATAGCCGCGGATAGGCCTTGATCAGCCTCTCCTTCAGCTCGGCGACCTTCGGGTTCTCCTGGGCCTCTTCAGCCGCTTGCTTCGGTATAGATACAACCGACCGCACTGCGGTATAGGCCTCTTCCGGGTCCGAATCCGACTTCTCCTCGTCCGATATGCCGTCTTCATCGTCGTGGGGTGCACTTCCCACCGATAATCTTCGGAAATTTGCGGCGTCGGGCTGGTTACTGTCGCTATCGGCCACATTCTTGGAAAATCCCACGTCGGCGGGTCCGACCCAACCGGACCATCGTATTGGTCCGCGATGTGATCCATGACCCTCGCCACGAACTCATCCTTCTCGTACTTGCCGGTGACCAACATCTTGTCATCCCACCAATGCGGAGATGTGACCATGTCCCGCCTCTTCTTGGCTGCCACACGGTCGTGCATCCTCATCCGCATGTAGTTGACGACGTCGTCAATCTCGGCGTGGGACAGGACGTCAATGCCATCAATTGGCTGATCCGTCCCCTCCTTGGGCTCAAACATGACCTTCATGGGCACCGCCTCCACCCTACGGATGAATGCTTCATTACCCGTGGGCTGGGCTTGCGCCCCATCCACCAGGAAAGCCTTGGTACCCCACGCTTGACCCGGGGAGGGCATTGATACCCCCTTGGCGTCGATGAACAACTCCTCCTCTGGCCCGAATGACATCTCGTTCAGGGTGGTGGAGTCCAGCGTCGACTTGAGACCCTCCAGCGGATATGGGGTGGATCCTATGCCGGTTATGACCAGGATCCCCTTCGCCCTATCCGCGACGATCTTCTCCACCGTACGTCTGGTGTTATCCAGGGAGCCATGCCAATACATGGGCCCCCACTCCTTCAAACCCCAATGCCTGTGCCAGGCTGAGTCTCCTCGATGCCAGTGCCGCCTACACTCCCTCAGAAGTGGGGCATCCCGGGAAGCAAAGACGTCCGTCTCGGGCGCTTCGGCTCCCAGCGTCTGGATCATCCTGGTATACACCTGCGGCGCCATTCCATACTCCGTGAGCTGAACTCCACGGTCTCCTCTAGACTTGGCACCCACAGCTTGCACCGCTTGGACGATCCGATCCTCTTCCTCAGTATTCCATTGGGATGATCCGCATGCATAGTCCGTGGACAGCCATGTGAGGCATTCATCATCCTCCCGAACCAGCGTTGCGCGATGGGGAAGGGCTCCAATGGCGTTTGCCACCGTGAAGTCATACCCCATGATCATATCCCAATCAGTAATGTCGGCCACATAGAAGTTCCCGGATAGAGTGCTTCTCTTCGCCAGATCAGGGCGGTTCAAGCGCTCATGCTCCCAGAATTCCATACTGATAGTGGCCTCATGGGTACCACCACCCATGATCTCTCCATTGGCCACCTTCAGGCGCGCCGGTCTACGGCTGGGCTGCAGGGATTCCTCCTTGAACAACCCTCTCCGGACCAGGCTCACCTGGGCACCCGTATCCACCAGAACATCCACCACCAATTCCTCTTGTCCGCACCGTACACGCACCTTCAAGTGCAACTGCCGCTCGTCGCCATGCGGTGTATGAACGACTCTCACGGCATGCAACTCTAGCACGTCCGGGTGCATCAGGACTTCGAGGGTATGATCACGGATGGTGTAGATCTTGGGTTGGTCTTGCCCGTCCACGGGGCTCTCCGTGGTCGCTCCTTCCTTCTTGCCACGTCCCTTACCCACATAAACTTCCCTTGGCAGGGCGCTCCAGGGGTTGGGAGTGGCGAAACTCAGTGGTTTTGGCTCTTCTGGAGCCTTCTTCGGCACCCGATGTGCCTTCACTTTCTCTGGGATTCCACTGATTTTCGGAGGAGAGACCTCCGAGGTCCCACTCCCGTGGGGGCTCCTCTAGACTTGACTTCCCGCAGCCCCTTCCGGCTGCGATCCGCCAGGACTTTGTCCACCACGTTGCTGGGCTTTGAGTTCCTCCAACGTCCTCAACATGTCCTCAGCAACTTCCTCGATCGACCTCACTCGTCGGTCTTGGCCAGGTCCACCACCATAGCCTCTTCCTCCGCCGTTTCCTTGGCCCTTGCCTTTGGCCTTTTCCCCCGTCTCCGCCCTTCGCCTTCCAATCGGAAATCCGCTGCCCCTTTGGCTTCTTCTCGGGGTGGGCGGCGAAGTAGGCCTTCTTGTCCGCCTCATACACCTTGCACTGACGGTGGTCGTGTGCGTGGTCGTTTCCCTTGCCATAACAGACCCAGCACCCGTCGTGCTGCGACCTGTACTCCCAGAACGAGAGCGGTGGGTTCCCGATCCTCCTTGGGGCGTTGCCCTTCTTGGGTCCCACCCGGCTCCATCTGGACCGATCCTGCCCATGGTCCCTCGCGTTGTGCGCCACAAACGCGAAGAAATGGGCCTCCTCGTGATCCTCCCGGGTCCAGTGGTCTTGGCCACTTCCACTACCATCCTCCGCAGAGTTGGCCGTGTCCTCCTGGATCTCCCGATGATGGCGGTCTTCTCGGTGTCCTTGTTGTCCATGACCATGCCGATCCTGCACGTGGGCCTCGTTCTTCGCATTGAGCTTCAACTCCACCGTGATGTACTTCACGATCTCGTCCAGACTCATGCGAGCGAAGATGACTTGCATCCTCAGCGGCTCCCCGCGCCTCCACTCCACGTTGTTGAGGCGCAGCAACCTTTGCCCCATGGAGTCCCCGAAAACCTCCACGTACACGGCGTCCTTCAGGCCCAACATCCGGTTGGGTTCGCCCAGGTTCCTCCTGAAGAACTCCATGATACCCGCATGGGTATCCTCCGCCGCCATAATCCTCACCGCCACGCGCTTCTTCGCCCTCTTCTTCTCCTCGTCCTCCACTCTCCTCTTCCAGTTGCCGGGGAGGACGTCCTTCAGCAAGTGGCGGATCTCACTGGCCTCGTTCCAGTCTTCCACCAACTTGAGGCATCTGCGGTACTTCCGCAGATACCGGTTCCACTCCCGGACCCGCAACTCACCGCGGTCCAGCGGCAGTGGAATGGACCACAGGTCCTCCAGCTTCTGGTTCGGAGCGTCCACCCGCTCCTCGTCCTCCAACCACTGGAGGCAGGCCTGCTCCGTACGGATCAATCCTTCCCGGATCTGATCCCGCAGCTCCTCCTTGAGGTCCTGCGCCAGCCGGTGTGGGAATGTCAGGCACACCCACTTGTCCCGCGGCGCTCCCCGCATCTCGCCGACGACCTCCTTGGCGAAGTCCTCCCAGTCCCGGATGAAGTCATCCAGGTTGGAGGGGTTCCCGTCGTAATAGGGAATTTTGATTCCCCTGAGGTCGTCGATCCTGATGGCGTCTCCGACGTCTCCAGCCACCACTCCACCGAGACGGATACCACCTGTGGCCGGGGGATGTGAGTACACTCCCCGTACATCCCTCTCCTCCATGGAGTGCGGTCCAGTTGGGCCTGAACCCATGGGGGTTGGAATGCGGGAAGGACTTGCTCCATCGACCGTCCATATCCCCGTATTGGGGTCCTTCGCCCACAGGTTTCCGCTTGGATGGCCTCGACCATGTCCGTCGGCGCTTCCCATGGTTCGCCCCTGCATGGTCTGCTTCTGGATCTCGATCTTCTCTTCCGCATAGACAACCATATTCGTCGTGATCGGTACATCCTGGGCGGCATGGGACATCTGTACCGTCAGGCTCCTCGAGTCCGTGGTTACGTGCCCTTCCCGCATGGACCCAGCCGGTGCCGTGTGTTCCCCGAGCATTGTGGATTCGCTGAACAGGGGGACAAACGGCAGCGCACCCGGGTCTACACGCGGAGGCGCGCATGGTTCCTCTGCAGGGCCGCCCATGGGTTTCTCCATGGCGCTCCTGAGGGTCTTAACCCGCTCCACCAGCTCCACCGCGGCCGGCTTTGCCGGGAGCTCCGGACCCGAGGCGAGGGGCTGTCGCTCCTCTAGCCTTCTCAGGCGTCCCAACATGTCCTCCACTAAGTGGAGGAGGCTGTCCACCACTTGCTGCTGCTTCTGCAGGGCCAGCTCCAGATTCTCCCGGTACCGGGCCTGATCCGCTCGCAGCTCCTCCATGTGGTTCTCCGCGGCTGACTGGTCGTCCAGGATCCCCGCGACGTCCTCCTCTAGAGCGTCCTTGGCGTTGTCCAGGCGGTCAAGGTGACGCACGATGGCGTCCATCCCCATCTTCGGGTACTTGCCGATGAGGAAGGACACGTGCTCGCAGTGGCACGCAGCGTGCTTTCCGCCGGATTCAGCGCAACCCGCGGTTCCCGGCACCTCAGACTCCTCGCCCATGGGCGTATCGCCTATGGCGTCCGTCTCTGGTCCCGTGTGCCGGGGCACAGGTGCCGTCCGGGCTCTGGCCGGCCTCTCCAAGCCCTCGGCGTCGTGCTGCAGGGCGGGCTCGGGGGCCGTATGCGCCTTGGCGATCGGCGCGGACATCTCCGACTCCGAAGGTGGCTCGTAGGCTGTCCGATAGCCCTCGGAGTGCCCCTCGGATTCCCACAGCCTGACCGGGCTGGGGTCCGTGTCCATAGCCCCGGCGTCCCTTGCCGCGGACTTGGGTGACCCGCGCTTCCGGTAGCGCCGGGCCCGTCCTCCACTGCTGCCTGAATGGCAGGCCTCATCAGAGTCCTCCGCGGCGGAGCGGAGGTTGCATGCCTTTCGGCAGCGACGCTCACACATGGAGACCAGGGCCTCCATGTCACGTCCTCCTCTTCCCGAGTGTCGTTCTTCTCTTCGGGCTTCAACTTCCGGAGTTCGCCATGCTCTTGAACGTCTCGGTCCTTCTATGGCTCCTATCTCCGGCGTGGTCTCCACCGAGTCCACAATACGCACCCGGGGCGTACTTGGGCAGGGCTCATAAGGGCCCAAGTCCCCGGGTCGGCGGTTGGTAGGGGCAGCAGGTAAGCCTCTGCTACCATAAAGAAGGTCCCTACCAGGACCGGCCCCCGCTGTGCCCCTTCCGCCTGTCACCCCTGCTGACTTGCTCCGGATCAACGATTGCATTTCTCAAAATCCTCAAAATCCAGGGTCCAGATCCACAAATATAGACAATAAAATCCTCCTTCAACCCTGAACAGCAACCAGATCCCACAAGTACAACAATAGCCTGATTCACAATCCAATCCAGGCCGCGGGCTTCCGATCAGCACACCGATTGTCTCACGGTGGCGGGCATGTACAAGAATTGCACCAAAGAGGAAAGCCCTGAAATTGGCATATGAACACATATCAAGCAAAGTTGGGGAAGGAGGTAAACATACACATTCACAGCCATAAACCCCTCATTCCCTGGACTCAAGACCTTCCCTTGACTCACCAACATTTTGCCCTGAACCAGGTCAAATGAGATGGCTGAATGCCATGTGTCACAAGTCACTACACAAACCCCAAAAATGTGTTCACTCCCAAGCCTCTAAATCCTAGCCCAATAGGGGAGGTGGTGTGTCATGGCCTAGAGTGGCACTCAGGACCATGCCCTACCCTGACATAACCTTGGTTGGACTTGGAGTCGAATGGGCTTAGAGAAATGACCTATGAGTTTGAACTCATAACATGCCAAAAAACTGCCAATTCACACCATATTGGCCATATATCACATATATGCTCAAAATTGAAGTTACCACTTATCCGAAGGCTCAAAGCATGCATGGAATCGAAGTCTAATATTCATGGAGGATAGAGACCAAAGGCCAATGCCCATGTACATCCCCGCTTTACCCTCGAAACCCCTTCGGATATGGGCGCCACGCACTGCCCAAGTCAGCCCATGATTTTGAGACCGATTCTTGTAATCTCTCGTGCGCCAAGCCAAATGGAGTACGTGATCCGGCATATGGTGGTGTTCAACTCCAAAGCATATGCCAACATATGAACAACATAACATGGTTCGACTCTCCATAGGCTTCTTGCTGTTTGCTGACCAGGTAAGTACACAAAACGCAAAAATGAGCAAAAATTGAGGTCAAAAACATGAAAATATGACCAAATACAAAGTTGTCATGATATTATATCTCTATGCTCACCCATGATATCCGCTCATGATTCAATACACAAATGATTGGAACCATTTGCGAACAATTCCCCCACTTGGATCCCCAATCGGGCGCATGTGAAAGTGCTGCCCTGGGTCATTGAGGGTGCCGGAGGGCTCGGGGCCGGCAAGACCAGTGGGGCAGGCACGCGAGGAGTCTCCCTGGATGTTGTTATTGGGGGTAGAACCGGATACTCGGACACCAACGGAGGCGAGAGCAGCGACAACAGAAGCAAGGTCCATGCTGATTGTGGTCCGGCAGAAAATCCCAGTCTATGAAGAAAATTGATGCGAATTATTCTAAATACATCTGAGTGTCCAAAACTGTCTGAAAAGATTTAAATAATCCAATTATGTAAAAATGTTTGGCCGATCTGGCCCGCGAGCGCGCGTCAGCGGCAAATGGCAATTCAATTCCAGCTAAAATAGCGGAACGCGGCGGATTTACGGGGAATGGACCGCGGAATCAAATCCGGCATATCAGAAATATATAGGAAATATCCTGAGACTGAGCTGCGAGGCGGCGATTCCGCCGAAGCAAAGTAAATGACCAAAATGTAGCCAATCTGGGCAGAATGTCTGAAAATCTGAGCAGATGGGGCTAGCCGCACTTACACTCCCCCTCCAAAAACACACTGGGGTGTGTCGCTACGTCAACGAAGAACGTAGTGCGGGTAAGTCCCAGAGAAAAATAGAAATGTAGCCTCGATGGGGCGAAATCTGCTTGATCTGACCTGATTTGGGCTGAATTGGCACTGAATCAGGCTGGATGAACCTGAAATGAGACAGAATGAGAAGTGACGAACAGTCCTCCGTGCAGTAAAACATTAGGTCAAGGGCTAAAAAGCATTTAAACGTATCGAGAATCGATACCAAACCATGCATTGGTTGAGAATGAGGTAGATTATTGGTGGATTGAGTGGGGGGATCATGAAATGGAGTGACATCTCAGCGCTCTGGCACAGTTTCGCTGTCGCGGGCACGCTACGGTGTCCTCGCCGAACTCTACATCGTGTTATTCCCGCTTTTCTCGTTCTGAAAAGTGCAGCATGTGCGTCAGATTTGGCGCATCTGGTGGATGATCACAAGATTCAGCATTCATTTGGAGCAAAGATGAAGGAGATTAAACAGTCACAGAGCGGTAAAACAAATACAAATGTAGTCTACAGACCCTAAGTGCACCATTGAAGGTAGAGATGTTTTTCTGTGCACTTAGATCTAAACAGATCTTCGAGGAATGAGAGGAGATGACAAGGAAATCAATCTAAATTGTCCTAATGTCAGCAATTTCCCTAAGATGAAGGTGAAATGAAGCGGATTGTCTGGAACTGAAACTACCAACACCTTCGTTTAGACTAAAGTTAATATATATTGTCGTTTATTCAGCTCAATTGTGCTTTCCGGCACGTTGGTTCGCGAGCATCAAACAGATTCTATCAAAATGTGGATCATGTGATGATGCATCATGATGGGACATGCTGACCCTGGATCCTTGGCATGTAACGCGCCGAAGGTTCACTGAAGGCGCTTTACTGACAGTATATAACTGAGAGACACCGAATTTACAGTGGCGGCGGTGTCAATCGACTTGGACAAGGCCAATCTTTCGATGGAGTCCCACAAGACACTTGGATTCACCATTCTCGACAGTTTCTGGTCGGATTGAGCTCACATTGGCGTGTGCCAAAAATACAACGAAGCTTACGGACTTCAGAGGTTGCTGTTAGAAGTCCCTAGAGCTCCTATCTGAAGGTTGTCTGAACAATTGACGTCTGGGTTTCGTACAACAGTGGCAGTATGATGGACAAACCTGAGAAATTCAAGGTAAATTTGAGGATCCTGGATCTGAATCTGGACTTTGGCGTCAGCATCACAGCAAATGAAGGTAAGATCTGAGTTCCTGGCGTTGCATCTGGTGCAGCCAGTACTACAGGGGATACCTGTAGGGGTGAATGTCGCTGGCCAGCGTTTTGATTATGTACATTTGCTTCCATCTGCACGAGTAGCCAAATTCCAAAGATGCACAGACCAACAGAGACAAGATTACCCCAAATCTGCCTGAATTAAGCCTGAGTTTGGTTTTTTCTGAACACGGCAGCACACTCCGTCAGCGTATCTACGCCTTGTCTGCCGAACGGAGACCAAAGAAAAGTTGATTGACGTCAAATTATCAAACATTCGCAGTTCTCCACATCATGACATAAACAGAAAGAATGAACAGTGGATTGAGCAGAATGTGGTAGGATGGCTTCCTCAATTCGGCCAAGCACGAATACATGTGACCACCAACCTGTCTGGTCGGGTCCTGGTACGGCTTGGGCGCTGCAAATCAGCGGCCGAACTTGAAGCTTGGTCCTCATTTGGTTCCTGGGCTGGCCTGACCGCAGGAGGGGGGATCGACGGATCAGCCCTGGAATGTGGCTTCTGAGGGCCGTAAAAGGCTGGATCTCGATTCACCACAGGTCGTTTTCCGTCGCTCTCCACTTGTCTGTCTGGTTTCGACAAACAATCTGTCAGGAGTACGCCAATTTCGGGGTGCTTCTTCAGGAAGTCGATGAACCCCTTGGTGTATCCATGGACAAAAGATTGGGCTGGTTCCCAGTTGTTGTGACTGGAATCAAAGCCCCTCCACTCACACAGAAATTCCCATTCGCCCTTGGCGTCACGTCTTGCTTCAACAATCCTCTTGAGTTCGTACTTTCCCCCTTCGATGACCCGATCAGACAAGTGTTTCGCAGTCCAAAAAAGGGGTTTAACCCGATCCTTGGGGGAGGAGATCTCTCTCTTGAGGCGATCGCCCGAAACGTCAATTTCCCTGCTGACATCCACACGAATCCTCCACCTGTTCTCACCAAGACGCGCTGTAACAGCGAATGGCCCCTCCCACAAGGGAAGAAGCTTGTCATCTCCGTCCAGGGTGGTTTCGGATTTTCGAAGCCAAACTCGATCATCGACTTCAAAATTGTGGGGGTTTTTTCGGCCTTGATTCTGGACCCAAAGCCAGTCAGCTTGATGCTTCTCGATTAATTTCGACACAGATTTATCTGCTCGTTGGACTTCGTCCAAAAACAGCGAAGCATCCTTACAGGGGCGAGGATTATTCAACGGCATGTTCCACCAACACTTCTTTCGTCCAAAGACAATTTCATTTGGAGAAAGGCCATGATACAAAGGCGTGTTGTGGTAACGGCGAAGCAACGCGAGAAGAACTTCCATCCAATGGAAATCCTTTTCACTCGCGAGCTCCTTACGAAGCATATTAATTATAGAGCGGCCGGCTCTTTCGCCAGGCAGCGCTCGATGCGAGTGGATTTCACATCGGAGGTGGTGGATTCCAAGGCGAGCACATAATTCTCTCCACCATTCGGAGGTGTACTCTTTGCCTGAATCCGTCACCACCTCGGATGGGACGTCCCAGCCTCCCATCCAGGTCTGCGCGCACCATTTGGCGGCAGCCTTGCCAGTCATCGACTCGATGTTGCAAGGCAACACCTGCATGTAGCCGGAATGACGGCACTGAATAAGGAGCACTCCATTGACCTTTTTGTTGGTCCAATGGCACTCTTCGTCATCGAGTTCACCGAGATAGAAGAAATCACTGGTGACTCTGTTAAAGAGGCGCTCCGGAATAGGATGAGGCCTCAGATGGCCGTGCTTCTTCGCGCTGGGGGGCGTCGAAACAGCACATTGGGCACATCCGGCGGCTACTTTCATGCAGTGAGTATATAGCCGTGAGCCAAACAACCTATGTTTAATCATCGACCACAGTCGACAGCCATGTGCGTGGGGGGACTCCCATTTGTGCCACCAGTTTAACACTCGGGGGGCTAGGGCGTCTGGCACACACAATTTACCCTCCATCCACAGCTTCCCCCCATCCAACGAGTACTCAGCAAAAATCCCATCCTTGTGAGCATCTTTGGATTGGAGATTTCCAAAGACCTCTTTAAACATGGGATCCTGCAGGTAATCGGACGTCCAGTCACGGATTATCAGGGAATCTTTAGGCAGGGGTGGACTTTTGGCCGGATCTCGACGCTTAATGCCCTGGATCAACCGAAATCGACTTACTTGTCGGGTATAGTCAAACCGTTTCACACTCCCTGAGGAGGGATCGGTGACTTTTTCCACGACTTTCAGTGTTTTGGTGCAGATCTCATGAGCATGCGCCGGATCTGTGATGGCCGTGATGTCATGGCACGGTAATGCGTGCTGTTTAACAGCGCATTGCATGCATGCACGTGGAATGAGTTTCTTTTCTTCCTGATCCCATTCGATGATTACATGGCGGTCCTGCTCCGTACCATGGATGTTGGTACTTTGCAGCCCCTCTGAGGCGGGGTAAGCCCATCGGCTCAGAGCATCCGCTACCGTGTTGTGTTTTCCAGGCAAATACGACACATGGAGGTCAAACAGACTGAGAAATTCGTGCCATCTGGCCCGTCGGCCAGCTGGGCTCGCGACAGTATCAATGTGTTCAGTGGCCCAATACTCCAGAGATCGATGATCCGTCAGGACCTCGACTCGATTGGTGCCAACCCACGATTGGTACTTTTTTAAAGCACAGATGATGGCGTAGGTTTCTTGCTCACGCGGCGACCATTGCATTTGGCGTGGGGCTAGCTTCCGAGACCAAAATGCAAGAGGGTAATGATCGCCGGTGGCCTCATCAACCTGTTCAAGAACAGCTCCGATCGCGTACCTAGAAGCGTCGGTTCTAATGTAGAAGGGTCGGTCGAATTGGGGAACATGCAACGTGGCGACTTCACAGAGGGCCGCCTTCAAGTGATGGAAGGCCTCCTCGCACTCGTCAGTCCACTTGACACGAACCTTTGAACCTGCCTTGCCCGCATCTCTCCCTACCTTCAATAATTCAGTGAGGGGGGCAGCAAATTTGGCATAATTCGGCACAAAAGTGTGGTAAAAATTGCAACAACCCAGGAATCCTCTCAACTCCGTGATCGTCTCAGGGCGCTTCCACTTCTGAATAGCGACGAGCTTCCCTGGACTGGGTCGTCGGGTGCCATTCTCTAGGAGAGAACCACAAAATTCGACTGATTTTAAAAATAATTTTCCCTTCTTTGGCCCACAAATCAGCTGATTGGCGTCAAGAATGTCCAAAACTTGGTTCAGCTGCTTCTCATGTAGGGCCACCAGCTCGGCTTCGGTCAGTCCCTCCCCCTCCGTCGCGATGATTATGTCATCTATGTACACACTCACAAAGGCACGAAGCTCAGGATGGGTTGTGAACAGCACATCCTCCATCATTCTTTGAAAAAATGAAGGGGCGTTCTTCAGGCCCATGGGCATGACCGTCCATTGGACTGGGCCACATGGCGTGCACATACAGGTGAGAGGTCGGCTGTCCTTCCTCAACGGCATTTGGTGAAAGCCGTGACGGAGATCCAACACAGAAAACAAACGACCTCTTGCCCTCTTGGCGATTTCCTCCTCAATGAGGGGCAGGGGGTGCGAATCCGCCTTGGTTTCAGCGTTAAGGTTGCGAAAATCAACCACCATTCGCCAACCATCAATGGTGTTCTGGTCTGCAGGCGGTGGCTTCGGGACTGTGAAGGGTGCACAGCACCATTCGCTGGTCATACAACCCTCAAGCCAACCAAATTCCCTGAGATTTCTCTCGATGATTTTTCTGAGTATCTCATGTTTGTGTCCATGATTTTCATAAGGGCGCTGTTTTTTTGCCTTGTACCCTTCACGAAGCTCGATGAAGGCTTCACCGAACTGTCCACGGACAGGGGGGTCTTTGATCAACTTCCCTGAAAGGGTTGTGTCCTTCCGTTCCTCAAAAATCTTTTCTCTTGACTTGGAACACAATTCAGTGTCCACCTGATCGCCAGGAATTACTGTCGAAAAAACTTTGGCGACTTCTTCGGCTTTGGCAGGAAGAATCTTCTTACGGATGTCCCTAAACAGGTCCGTATCAACTGCCTCTTGAAGATAGGTGGGTCGTGTGTCGAAATCCCAGAGATTCTCTTAGTGATCCAGCTCCTCGAAAGGATCCATGAAAGCTTCCACAGGGGGTTTTTCATAAAAAACTCTGAATTTGCGGCGCGATTTGGAATTTTTCTTCGCCCGTGCACTGAAGATTCTTTTCGATGTCGATCGTATTGGGGAAGAGGGAGACGAGGCGGATCCATTGGACGTTGAATCACCTTGGGTATCTGACGGACAAAAATCAGAAAAAATAGATTCATCATCAGTACCACGCTCAACCTCAGATTCTGACCCAACACAAGAAATAGTACCAGAATCAGCAGAATTAGAGTCAGAAAGCTTTCCATCCACCAGGAATGCAAGCGAACTCCAGGACCGCTGTGGCAGGGGACCTGTGTCGTCCCTGGCATACAGCTTAATCTTCCTGGGAAGTTCGATGTAATCTACACAAATGTCTTGTAATTCCTGAAACCAAGGCTTGTCGTCCCACAAGGGCACAACTAAAATTGCCTGGGTTTTATCTTGCTTGATTTTGTGGATGACCTGCTGGATTAAGTGAAACGGAGGGTTAATCCACAACTTCTTGTCCCATTTATGGGTCCAAGCGTCGCTAAAGTGCTTGTCAAAGCGCTTGTTCTTACGGTTAGCAAAGGCATCATACTGTGGCCAAAAGGAATGGTGTTCATGAAAGTATTCACAATGAAAGTATTCACAAATTGCATCGCGCCATTTGTCGACAACTCTGTAGGATGAAGAGTGCCAGCGCGAAGGGCGTCGTGGCTGGGAGTCCCTACGAAGACATTCTAACTCTTGGGAGTAATCGGCACTCCCATTCACCTCTGCAATGGTGACATCTTCACCAAATTTTGGTGTCACTTTTTGCTTCAAAAATTCTTCTGCACTTTTAAACCCTGCGTGCAAAAAACGAAATTCAGGACGCTCCAAGGGACCTGACTCCAGCAAAAAACAACGACGATGACCTACGGGCGCTACTCTGTTCTTGCGAAGCCAAGGATGGCCCAAATAAAGGTCATACTTTATGTCAGCACGATAGAAGTAGTCATCCTTAAGGACAACTTCTTCCACATTTTGCTCTTCCCAAAGGTCTTGAGCGACCAAATGAGTTGATATATAACAACCGCGTTGCCCACCTGCGAGAGAATGTCCAGAAACTCCCTCGAGGGTAACAGGATGAGGCGACTCAAACACGCAGTCGTCGGGTAAGAATGAATTGGATTGGAGATTTACCTCTGATCCATTGTCACACAAACAAGTGGCGAGGTGGAAATTTCCCTTGCAATCAGAGACCCACAGCTTTGTGACGAACTGACGGGCCCTGTGCTTGGACTGTACACCAACCTCGTCCACTACAACAGAAGGATCCGCTGCCGGATCCAGGGGAGAGGAGACAAGCGACCCTACATCAAGTAATGGTCGATCAGGAATTTGGGGATCATGCCTGAAATCGCCTGGGGAGGGGCGATTTTCGTGGCTCCCCTAGGCGTTCTGACCTCCAGCGGCTGCGTTAACATTGTGAACACAGCCTGATTCGTCGATCCACTCATCTTGGAACGGATCATCCGCTGGATTCAGGGCATTTTCGACATAATCTCGATCCGCATCGGACACCTGATCTGCACCTGAGACCTGATCCACACGATGATTTCCCTTTCCACGTCCACGGCCACGGCCGCCGGATGATGGGCCACCACCGTCGCCACGCCCTCTGCCCTTACCAGAGAAAGGGGTTCCTGAAGGATTTCCCTTACCTTTACCCTGTGATCCTGGAGCATTTCCTTTGTTTGTACCGGGTTGAGGGGTTTGGGCTGGATTTCGATTTCCGCCTCCGGCGTTGCCATTAGGACCTGTCTGGCCGTTCGGCTGCCCACCGGAGCCGGATGGAGTCCGATTTCCTTTGCCTTGGGACCCGCCAGGGCCTCCAGTATTTTTGTTTGCACCGGAGGGGGTCGGATTACCCTTTCCCCCCTTGGCACCATGCACCTGTCTGTCATTCCTGTCTGAATTCTGCGAATTACTGACATTTTCACCAATCACCTTGTGATCGTAAGCAGACCATCGGTGATTACCAGTAGAATGCGTCTTAGCTCGGTTCGTAGAACCTAAAAGAAGCCAGATGCTACAATGATCCTGAACATTCCGGGTGTCATTCACCTTTTTGTTGCCCTTTTGGGCCCCATTTTGGGTGTTTTGCTGGGTATTCTTGTTTCCCCCAAGACCCTCATGGAAATTTTGATTGGCGGCGTCAGCGAGCCTCTCAACCTCTTCCCACAGTTCCTGCGGGGTGAACGAAAACACCCAGTTCCTGGCCTTCAGGCGATGGCCGTGGAAACTTACTCCCCTATTGAGGACTTGGACAAACAAGTCCCGATCCTCGTGTTCATTAAACTTGATTTTCCACGTGTTTTCAGTGAATTTCACCTTAGTAAACGACGTGGGGGAGCACTTTTGAAGTGCCTCCCTGACCGTAAACCTGTTGGCCGAGGCATCGAAGCCATCGACCTCCGCCCACCAGGTCTTGACCTTTTCTTCGGATTGTTTATTCCGAAGGGTGGCGGCGGTTTCTGAGGGGATCTTGTCAAAAATCAGATTTTTCAGCTCGGCACTGGAAAATTTTTCGCCTGAATGTTCAGATTCTTCTACGAGATTCCAGAAGCGCTGTCTCTTGTCCTGCACTTCGTGCAAGATTAATCGCGAGAACGAAGGAAAATTCTTCAACATCTGGTGGTAATGGTCCTCTGGCAGCCGGGATCCACGTACCTCCAACTGTTCCCACACCTCATCAAAGGTAAGGGGGGAACTTGAATCTTCACGATCACTCCAGGTCCTGAGCCAAGTGTTGGCCGGCGCTCCCTCAAGGCAGTCCAAGAGCGCCATCAGGAACTGATCATCCTGGAGTTTTTGAGTCTTAACCCACAGTTTAAATTCCCGTTGGAACTGAGGCCAACGTCTGGGGTTCCCATTATACTTTGGTTGCTTGGCAACCTGACGAAGTCGCAATGAAGTAGGATTTAGAAGTGAATCCAGCCCAACACCGGCCGTAATGGCAGACACCTTGGCGGCATCATTAGCCACACCAGCTCCGGCGAGGGTCTGGGCGAGCAACATCTGGGCTATTGCATTGGAATCAACAGCAGGAAGGGTAGTACGGGAGGCAGTTCGTTTGGCATTCTGAGCCTCAGTCCTAGCCTTCGCCGACCTACTCTGAGATCGAGAGATGGTAACCCTTTCCTTTAGCTTAGTCCTGCTGATCCTTGCATCGGTGGTCTTAGAGTCCACCGAAGGAGCAATTGAAAAAATTTCTGTCGCCTCCTCCGACGGTTCTGTTGTTTGTTCCACCGATGATGCGCCCTCAGATCGCATGTGTGTCTTGAAAAGATCTTTAATTCCCAGCGTCTGAATGATGAGTTGCATTTGATCTTTGAGCAATTGGAGCTCAGTATCTCGCTGTAATCTGCAAGAGCAGTCGGCAGGACAGTACATACCGTGCCCTGAAGGGCCTGAGCAGGCTGTCGGACCGCCAATCTCAGTGGTTCGCAGCCAGGAGTCCACTTGGGGAGCTCCTTCAGTCCTAATTTCCAGGCTTGCCTGCCTAGCTGCCTCCAAAATTCCTTCCTCAACCGCGGCGGCTAAATCGTCGCGGATGGAAACAGAGGGATGAGGGGCGGAGGGCCCGGCAACAGGTGCCTTGGTCTTCTCCTTCGGGAAGGGGCTTGCCTCCCAGATCTGCAAAAAAATGGCAAAAGAGTCATCTTCTTGAGAACACCACCACATCCTGGTATTAATTTCTTCTTGAAGGAGGAAAAAATATTCGAATAAAAAATCAGAGGCGATTCTTTCTTGTCCTATCAGCTTAGACGTGGCTAATAGACAAAGGGCCTCAAGCGCCTCAAGGTTACGGGTCACTTCTGAAGACAAATGGTTGTCCCATTGTGCCCAAGAGGCTGGTCGATTATAGGTAGGTACCTCACCTGGACCACCCATCTCAATGTCGTCAATGTCGGCGTCGATGGTCTCAAAATGTGGACATTGGTAAGGAGTATTAGTACCTGCCAGGTCCGTAAGCTCCACCGGAGCGTTGCCATTAGCGTAGGCTGGGAGATTCCAGCTGCTTGATAACCAGTTTCGACTGGGATCTTGATGGTAATCTGGGCCTCCACAGCTGCTGATTTGTGCCCTTCTTGGGCAATTTGGGCTTGCGCAAGGCATTCCTCTCAAGGCCTCGTTCGCACAGCACCACGGCAGCGTAATCGTTACGTCTCCGGAGGTGGCGGAGTCTACGGGGCCGTACTGGGAAGCTAGCTGTGGTTGGGACACCAAAGGAACAACATTCAGATAGCCTCTGCTACCATGAAAGTGCTGCCCTGGGTCAATGAGGGTGCCGGAGGGCTCGGGGCCGGCAAGACCAGTGGGGCAGGCACGCGAGGAGTCTCCCTGGATGTTGTTATTGGGGGTAGAACCGGATACTCGGACACCAACGGAGGCGAGAGCAGCGACAACAGAAGCAAGGTCCATGCTGATTGTGGTCCGGCAGAAAATCCCAGTCTATGAAGAAAATTGATGCGAATTATTCTAAATACATCTGAGTGTCCAAAACTGTCTGAAAAGATTTAAATAATCCAATTATGTAAAAATGTTTGGCCGATCTGGCCCGCGAGCGCGCGTCAGCGGCAAATGGCAATTCCAGCTAAAATAGCGGAACGCGGCGGATTTACGGGGAATGGACCGCGGAATCAAATCCGGCATATCAGAAATATATAGGAAATATCCTGAGACTGAGCTGCGAGGCGGCGATTCCGCCGAAGCAAAGTAAATGACCAAAATGTAGCCAATCTGGGCAGAATGTCTGAAAATCTGAGCAGATGGGGCTAGCCGCACTTACAGCATGGAGATACCTTCGCCACTAATATCTACATGCCCCATGAAAATGGGAGTGCACCCATGGATCTCTTTGTCAAACATACCATGAGCAATACATACGCGGTAGACTTGGTCTAGCGCTTTGAATTCTCCAATTGGGACATGGGCAAAACCCTTGTCACGTATGGCTCCCCATCACTTCGGCCACACGAAGATATATAACACGGGCGTGAGCATATCAAGACATATACCATGCATATAAAACATACCCTCAAAAGTGGCTCCCACCATGATATGTCATGACCCTCCATGGACATAACTTCACGTTAAAAATACGTAGGAACCTAAGGAAAGATGCTATGCAACCCCAACACTCATGCGGTAGACTCGAAGTCGCATTAAAATATTCGGTTGCACGGTCCAAGAGTTATATATCACTTTATACCCTCTTGACCATTATCCCTTGCTACACCGGGCATGTGTACACACCAAAGGCGTTTGATGCTTCCTAAATTAACTTGAGACTAAGGCGCTTGCAACCCAACCTTCCTTATTCTCTTTCCTCACACTCTCGCGTAGATATGGTCCTTCAAAGTGGTCCCACGATTCACTTTTGTTTCCCTTATATCTCCAAGTCAAATGGGTGGCAAGTATAAGGGAAACCTGATTCGGGCATAGGGAACGGAGTATGACCACTCGAAGAAGTCCAAATCAAGTGCGGCGATGTCGAAGTCGAAAATCCGATTTCGACATCGCGAAAAATTCTGATTAAAGTTTCGAGTGCTTATTTAGAGAATTGCGGAAGCAACGAACCCTTTGCTGATGAAATCTGACCCTTCAACGGAATATCCGCCAAAATATCTGGAAATAACAGTTAACCAATCGGTTAACGCAAAATCGCGAGCCAACTGACGGTCGCTGATACATTGACCATCAGAACGAAAGGCTGAAAAATTACGGAAACATCATGATAATAAAACCCTGTTGATTCCTGATATTCCGATATATAAATCTCCGCTGGCGGTGCCTCGGTACTGAATATGGCCGCTCATAGCCGGAATGGCCAAACCTATCACACTATCACATCGGGTTAGTTCAGGTGGATGGGAGAGTATGATATCAGCCAATGGCGGCTTGCCGGCACATAGATACACACCCCAAGTGACCCCAAGATGGCCACGGGGGTCCGAACCGGCTTCAACAACCCCAAACCTGGCAGGGTCTCTGAGCTGTTGGCTGACCTGGATCACTGGGCTGGACGACTGACGCCCGGTTCCTACAGCAGCGACGACCTGCTGTTCTGGTTGGTGGCCAAGCTCCCTCGAGAGCTATGGGACGAGTGCCGTTCGACGGCGGAGCGCAAGGCTAGATCCCTCCGCTACGAGGATCTATGCGTGCTACTCCTGGAGCTGGCGCTGGAGAAGGAAAGCGACCAGCACTTGAACAACTACCGTCCGGGTGGTGGAGGTTCTGGAGGCCATGGCAAAGGGTACCAAGGTTCCCGACCTGGGCAGGGGACTACCCCCAAACACGCCCACGCCCGTATCGTGGAGAACGTTAAGGAGCTATTCTGGTGTGATGCCAGAGACGAGCAGGGCCACCTGCAGCATGCCCCTGACTGCGAGCAACGAGACTGCTTCGTAGTCCAGGGGAAGCAGCAGGAGAAGAACACCAGCGCCAAAGCGAAGCTGCCGGATCATTACAGGTGCACCATCACGTGTGCATTCTGCGGGAAGCGGAAGCACTACGAGGATGAGTGCTACCATAAGCAACGCCTATCGGCGAAGGTTAAGGGTGAAGATCCTGGTAAAGGCTCAGCCAAAGGTGGAGGCAAAAGCAAAGGCAACGACTCCGGCAAGGGCAAGTCGAAAGGACGTGGACAAGGGCAAGACAAAGGTCAAGGTGGACGAGGAGGAGGCGCTAACCGCCAGCCAGACAAGGACAACAAGAATAAGGACAAGAACGGAGGCAACCCCAACCCTAATCCAGGGGGGAACTCGGAGGACTCTGGAGGGCAGTCTGGTCCTACCACACGCTCACAAACGCAGGCCCAGCAAGAACAAGGAGCCAAGCGTGAGCATGAAGGTGGTGATGACGGCAACGCTAAGAAGAGGAGCCGTTTCATGAGGATGGCCCGCAAACTGCGGAACAAGGGGTTCGAGGTGACCTGTCCCGCGGAGTTCTGACGGGGACGCTCTGGTGGCACCCAAGACCTGGTGTTTTGGGTATGTATCCGACTAGGGGGACGCGAATACCTGGGGGTATTGGACACTGGCGCCACCATATCTATAGTGGCCAAGAAAATTTTACCTTGTGGGAGCCTGAAGAACACCATGACCACCGCTGCTATACGCATGGGGGATGGACATGTGGTGCACAGGTGCGGGGACTGTGAAGTGGAGGTACCTATGGGCTCCCGGACTATTGAAGCCGGTTGGGACCCAAGTGGCCATCTTGGGGTCACTTGGGGTGTGTATCTATGTGCCGGCAAGCCGCCATTGGCTGATATCATACTCTCCCATCCACCTGACCTAACCCGATGTGATAGTGTGATAGGTTTGGCCATTCCGGCTATGAGCAGCCATATTCAGTACCGAGGCACCGCCAGCGGAGATTTATATATCGGAATATCAGGAATCAACAGGGTTTTATTATCATAATGTTTCCGTAATTTTTCAGCCTTTCGTTCTGATGGTCAATGTATCAGCGACCGTCAGTTGGCTCGCGATTTTGCGTTAACCGATTGGTTAACTGTTATTTCCAGATATTTTGGCGGAAACCCCGATGAAGGGTCAGATTTCATCAGCAAAGGGTTCGTTGCTTCCGCAATTTTCTAAATATGCACTCGAATCGGATTTTTGACTTCGACATCGCCGCACTTGATTTGGTCTTCTTCGAGTGGTCATACTCCGTTCCCAATGCCCAAATCAGGTTTCCTTTATACTTGCCACCCATTTGACTTGGAGATATAAGGGAAGCAAAAGTGAATCGTGGGACCACTTTGAAGGGCCATATCTACGAGCGAGTGTGAGGAAAGAGAATAAGGAAGTTGCGTTGCAAGCGCCTTGGTCTCAACTTAATTTAGGAAGCATCAAACGCCTTTGGTGTGTACACATGCCCGGTGTAGCAAGGGATAATGGCCAAGACGGTATAAAGTGATATATAACTCTTGGACCGTGCAACCGAATATTTTAATGCGACTTTCGAGTGTACCGCATGAGTGTTGGGGTTGCATAGATACTTTCCTTGGGTTCCCACGTATTTTTAACGTGAAGTTATGTCCATGGAGGGGCATGGCATACCATGGTGGGAGCCACTTTTTGAGGGTTGTGTTATATGCATGGTATGTGCTTCGATATGCTCACGCCCATGTCATATATCTTCGTGTGGCCGAAGAGATGGGGAGCCACACGTGACAAGGGCTTTGCCCATGTCCCAATTGTGGGATTCAAAGCGCTAGACTAAGTCTACCGCGTATGTATTGCTCATGGTATGTTTGGCAAAGAGATCCATGGGTGCACTCCCATTTTCATGGGGCATGAAGATATGAGTGGCGAAGGTATCTCCATGCGCCTGATTGGGGATCCAAGTGGGGGAATTGTTCGCAAATGGTTCCAATCAGTTGTGTATTGAACCATGAGCGGATATCATGGGTGAGCATAGAGATATACTATCATGACAACTTTGTATTTGGACATATTTTCATGTTTTTGACCTCATTTTATGCTCATTTTTGTGTTTTATGTGCTCAACTGGTCGGCTAACAGTAAAGTGCCTAGAGATCCGTGAACTATGGTATGTTGCTTATATGTTGGCATATGCTTCGGTGTTGTACCTCACCATATGCCGGATCACATGGTCACTTTGGCGTGGCACACGAGGCCTCACAAAATTAGGTCTCAAATTCATGAGTTGACTTGTGAAGCATGACATGTACATAACCGGAGGGGTTTCGGAGTCAATGATGGGATGTTCGTGGGCATGGACCTTTGGTCTATATCACCCTTGTATATTACTTTCCGGTTTGACACATGCATGGAGCATTTGGATATTTGCCGTATGCTTTTTTGAGTATATAATTGACTTTTGGGCATAATGGTATGATTTGCCTGATTTTGCCATGTTGTGAGGTCATCTTCATGGGGCAGTTCTCCAAGCCCATTCGACTCCAAGTCCAACCAAGGTTATGTCAGGGTAGGGCATGGTCCTGAGTGCCACTCTAGGCCATGACACGCCACCTCCCCTAATGGGCTAGGATATATAGGCTTGGGAGTGAACACATTTTTGGGGTTTGTGTAGTGACTTGTGACACATGGCATTCAGCCATCTCCTTTGACCTGGTTCAGGGCAATATGTTGGTGAGTCAAGGGAAGGTCTTGAGTCCAAGGAATGAGGGGTTTATGGCTGTGAATGTGTATGTTTACCTCTTTCCCCAACTTTGCTTTATTTGTGTTCATATGCCACTTTCAGGGCTTTCCTCTTTGGTGCAATTCTTGTACATGCCCGCCACCGTGAGACGACCGCTGTGCTGAACGGAAGCCCGCAGCCCGTATTGGATTGTGAATTGGGCTATTGCTTTATTTGTGGGATCTGGTTGCTGTTCAGGGTTGAAGGAGGATAGTATTTTCTATATTTTTGGATTTGGAACCCTGGATTTTGATAAATGCAATCGTTGATCAGGAGCAAGTCAGCAGGGGTTACAGGCGGAAGGGGCACAGCGGGGGCCGGTCCTGGTAGGGACCTTCTTTATGGTAGCAGAGGCGTACCTGCTGCCCCTACCTACCGCCGACCCGGGGACTTGGGCCCCTATGAGCCCTGCCCAAGTACGCCCCGGGTGCGTATTGTGGACTCGGTGGAGACCACGCCGGAGATTGGAGCCATAGAAGAACCGAGACGTTCAAGAACATGGCGAACTCCGGAAGTTGAAGCCCGAAGAGAAGTACGACATTCGCGAAGAGGAGGTCGTGATATGGAGGATCTGGTCTCCATGTGTGAGCGTCGCTGCCGAAAGGCATGCAACCTCCGCTCCGCCGCGGAGGACTCCGAGGAGGCCTGCCATTCAGGCAGCAGTGGAGGACGGGCCCGGCGCTACCGGAAGCACGGGTCACCCAAGTCCGCGGCAAGGGACGCCGGGTCTATGGATACGGACCCCAGCCCGGTCAGGCTGTGGGACTCCGATCACTCCGAGGGCTATCGGACAGCCTATGAGCAACCCTCGGAGCCGGAGGAGACGCCCGCGCCGATCGCCAGGGCGCATACGGCCCCCGAGCCCGCCCTGAAGCACGACGCCAACGGCTTAGAGAGGCCAGCCAGGGCCCGGACGGCACCTGTGCCCCGGCACACGGGACCAGAGACGGACGCCATAGGCGATACGCCCATGGGCGATGAGTCTGAGGCGCCGGGAACCGCGGGATGCGCTGGATCAGGCGGAAGGCACGCTGAGTGCCACTGCGAGCACGTGTCCTTCCTCATGGGCAAGTACCCAAAGATGGGGATGGACGCTATCGTGCATCGACTCGACCGCCTGGACAACGCCAAGGACGGCCTAGAGGAGGACGTCGCCGGGATCCTGGATGACCAGTCGGCCGCGGAGAAAGACATGGAGGAGCTGCGAGTGGAACGGGACCGGTACCGGGAGAATCTGGAGCTGGCCCTGCAGAAGCAGCAGCAAGTGGTGGACAGCCTCCTCCACCTGGTGGAGGACATGTCGGGACGCCTGAAAAGGCTAGAGGAGCTACAGCCCCTCGCCTCGGGTCCGGAGCTCCCGGCAAAGCCGGCCGCGGCAGAGCTGGTGGAGCGGGTTAAGACCCTGAGGAGCGCCATGGATAAACCCATGGGCGGCCCTGCAGAGGCACCCTAAGCGCCTCCGCGTGTAGACCCGGGTGCGCTGCCGTTTGTTCCCATGTTCAGCGAATCCACAATGCTCGGGGAACACACGGCACCGGCTGGGTCCATGCGGGAAGGGCACGTAACCACGGACCCGAGGAGCCTGACGGTACAGATGTCCCACGCCGCCCAGGATCTACCGCCAACCACGAATACCCATGCAGTTTATGCGGAAGAGGAGATCCAGAGCCAGACCATGCAGGGGCGAACTATGGTAAGCGCCGACGGACATGGTCGAGGCCATCCAAGCGGAAACCTGTGGGCGAAGGACCCCAATACGGGGATATGGACGGCCGATGGAGCAAGTCCTTCTCGCATTCCAAACCCCATGGGTTCAGGCCCAACTGGACCGCACTCCATGGAGGAGAGGGATGTACGGGGAATGTACTCACACCCCCCGGCCACAGGTGGTATCCGTCTCGGTGGAGTGGTGGCTGGGGACGTCGGAGACGCCATCAGGATGGACGACCTCAGGGGAATCAAAATCCCCTACTATGATGGCAACCCCTCCAACCTGGACGACTTCATCCTGGATTGGGAGGACTTTGCTGAGGAGGTCGTCGGCGAGATGCGGGGAGCGCCGCGGGACAAGTGGGTATGTCGGACATTCCCACACCGGCTGGCGCAGGACCTGAAGGAGGAGCTGCGGGATCAGATCCGGGAAGGATTGATCCGTACGGAGCAGGCCTACCCCCAGTGGTTGGAGGATGAGGAGCGGGTGGACGCTCCGAACCAGAAGCTGGAGGACTTGTGGTCCATTCCGCTGCCGCTGGACCGCGGTGAGTTGCGGGTCCGGGAGTGGAACCGGTATGTGCGGAAGTACCGCAGATGCCTCAAGCTGGTGGAGGACTGGAACGAGGCCAGTGAGATCCGCCACTTGCTGAAGGACGTCCTCCCCGGCAACTGGAAGAGGAGAGTGGAGGACGAGGAGAAGAAGCGGGCCAAGAAGCGGGTGGCGGTGAGGATCATGGCGGCGGAGGATACCCATGCGGGTATCATGGAGTTCTTCAGGAGGAACCTGGGCGAGCCCAACCGGATGTTGGGACTGAAGAACGCCGCGTACGTGGAGGTATTTGGAGACTCCATGGGGCAAAGGTTGCTGCGCCTCAACAACGTGGAGTGGAGGCGCGGGGAGCCGCTGCGGATGCAGGTCATCTTCGCCCGCATGAGCCTGGACGAGATCGTGAAGTACATCACGGTGGAGTTGAAGCTCAATGCGAAGAACGAGGCCCACGTGCAGGATCGGCATGGTCATGGACAACGAGGACACCGAGAAGACCGCCATCATCGGGAGATCCAGGAGGACACGGCCAACTCCGCGGAGGATGGTAGTGGAAGTGGCCAAGACCACTGGTCCCGGGAGGATCACGAGGAGGCCCATTTCTTCGCGTTTGTGGCGCACAACGTGAAGAACAATGGGCAGGATCGGTCCAGATGGAGCCAGGTGGGACCCAAGAAGGGCAAAGAGCCAAGGAGGATCGGGAACCCACCGCTCTCGTTCCGAGAGTACAGGTCTCAGCACGACGGGTGCTGGGTCTGTTATGGCAAGGGAAACAACCATGCACACGACCACCGTCAGTGCAAGGTGTATGAGGCGGACAAGAAGGCCTACTTCGCAGCCCACCCCGAGAAGAAGCCCAAGGAGCAGCGGATTTCCGACTGGAAGGCGAAGGGCGAAGACGGGGGAAAAGGCCAAGGCAAAGGCCAAGGAAACGGCGGAGGAAGAGGCTATGGTGGTGGACCTGGCCAAGACCGACGAGTGAGGTCGATCGAGGAAGTTGCTGAGGATATGTTGAGGACGTTGGAGGAACTCAAAGCCCAGCAACGTGGTGGACAAAGTCCTGGCGGATCGCAGCCGGAAGGGGCTGCGGGAAGCCAAGTCTAGAGGAGCCCCCACGGGAGTGGGACCTTGGAGGTCTCTCCTCCGAAAATCAGTGGAATCCCAGAGAAAGCGAAGGCACATCGGGTGCCGAGGAAGGCTCCGGAAGAGCCAAAACCACTGACTTTCGCCACTCCCAACCCCTGGAGCGCCCTGCCAAGGGAAGTACATGTGGGTACGGGACATGGCAAGAAGGAAGGAGCAACCACGGAGAGCCCCGTGGACGGGCAGGACCAACCCAAGATCTACACCATCCGTGACCATACCCTTGAAGTCCTGATGCACCCGGACGTGCTAGAGTTGCATGCCGTGAGAGTCGTCCATACACCTCATGGCGACGAGCGGCAGTTGCATTTGAAAGTGCGAGTACGGTGCGGACGAGAGGAGAAGGTGGTGGATGTGTTAGTGGATACGGGTGCCCAGGTGAGCCTGGTCCGGAGAGGGTTGTTCAAGGAGGAATTCCTGCAGCCCAGCCGGAGACCGGTTCGCCTGAAGGTCGCCAACGGAGAAATTATGGGTGGTGGCACCCATGAGGCCACTATCAGTATGGAATTCTGGGAGCATGAGCGCTTGAACCGCCCTGATCAGGCGAAGAGAAGCACTCTATCCGGGAACTTCTATGTGGCCGACATTACTGATTGGGATATGATCATGGGGTACGACTTCATGGTGGCCAATGCCATTGGAGCCCTTCCCCATCGCGCAACGCTGGTCCGGGAGGACGATGAATGCCTCACATGGCTGTCCACGGATTATGCGTGCGGGTCATCCCAATGGAATGCTGAGGAAGAGGATCGGATCGTCCGAGCGGTGCAAGCTGTGGGTGCCAAGTCCAGAGGAGACCGCGGAGTTCAGCTCACGGAATATGGAATGGCGCCACAGGTGTACGACAGGATGATCCAGACGCTGGGAGCCGAAGCGCCCGAGACGGACGTCTTCGCTTCCCGGGATGCCCCACTTCTGCGGAAGTGTAGGAGGCATTGGCATCGAGGAGACTCAGCCTGGCACAGGCATTGGGGTTTGAAGGAGTGGGGGCCCATGTATTGGCATGGCTCCCTGGACAATACCAGACGTACGGTGGAGAAGATCATCCCGGATAGGGCGAAGGGGATCCTGGTCATAACCGGCATAGCATCCACCCCATGTCCGCTGGAAGGTCTCAAGTCGACGCTGGACTCCATCACCCTGAACGAGATGTCATTCGGGCCAGAGGAGGAGCTGTTCATCGACGCCAAGGGGGTATCAATGCCCTCCCCGGGTCAAGCGTGGGGTACCAAGGCTTTCCTGGTGGATGGGGCGCAAGCCCAGCCCACGGGTAATGAAGCATTCATACGTAGGGTGGAGGCGGTGCCCATGAAGGTCATGTTTGAGCCCAAGGAGGGGACGGATCAGCCTATTGATGGCATTGACGTCCTGTCCCATGCCGAGATTGACGACGTCGTCAACTACATGCGGATGGGGATGCACGACCGTGTGGCAGCCAAGAAGAGGCGGGCCATGGTCACATCTCCGCATTGGTGGGATGACAAGATGTTGGTCACCGGCAAGTACGAGAAGGATGAGTTCGTGGCGAGGGTCATGGATCACATCGCGGACCAATACGATGGTCCGGTTGGGTCGGACCCACCAACATGGGATTTTCCAAGAATGGGTGCCGATAGCGACAGTCACCAGCCCGATGCCGCAAATTTCCGAAGATTATCGGTGGGAAGTGCACCCCACGACGATGAAGACGGCATATCGGACGAGGAGAAGTCGGATTCGGACCCAGAAGAGGCCTATACCGCAGTGCGGTCGGTTGTATCTATACCGAAGCAAGCGGCTGAAGAGGCCCAGGAGAACCCGAAGGTCGCCGAGCTGAAGGAGAGGGCTGATCAAGGCTTATCCGCGGCTATTCAGTGGCGTCGCCAACAAGAACCCTCCAGATCGTGGGAGGTTTGGTACAGCGAAGATCAAGCTGAAGCCGAACCCGAAGATCTATCGTCATCGGGAGTACCAACTTCAGGGCGATCGGGCCGAGGCCATGAAGAAGCTGTTGGCCGAGTTCATTGAGCGGGGATGGATCGAACCCTCCGACAGTGAGTGGGTCAGCCCAGCCTTCATCGTGCCCAAGAAGGAGAAGGGCGAGTGGAGGTTGGTGGTTGATTACAGAGGTTTGAACGAGCAGACCGAGCACGACTCGTACTCGCTTCCCCTGATCGACTCCATCCTCCAGAAGCAACAGAAAAAGCGGATTTTCACGGTGTTGGACCTGAAACACGGTTACCACCAGATGCCGCTACACCCGGACTCCAGGCCATGTACAGCGATGTCGACGCCGCTGGGGCCCATGCAGTGGAAAGTGGTGCCTATGGGTGCCAAGAATGGCAATGCCGCTTTCCAGCGCATGATGGAGGACCTACTCGGTCCCGTCCGGGACTGTGCCGACCCCTTCGTGGACGACATCATCATCGGGTCCGGCACGGAGAACATGACTGAGGACGAGCTCATCGACGCGCATGAGAAGGATCTGCGCCGGGTGCTCAGCGAGTTGGACAAGCACAACATGGTGTGCAAACCCACCAAAGCCTCACTCTTCGTGAAGGAAGTGGAGTTCGCGGGTCACGTGGTTGTTCACGGGCAACGCCGTCCCATGCCTGGGAAGCTGGCGTCCCTGCACCACTAGGAGAAGCCCCAGACCATCAGCGAACTCCGGTCCTTCATGGGGTTCTGCAACTACTATTCGGGCTATGTCCGGATGTATGCAGAACTCTCGGGGCCGCTGCACAAGATGCTGCAGGTGGGGAAGCTCGATGGCCGGAAGGGGAGCAAGAAGAAGCTTGCCTGGACCCCTGAAGCCGAAGATGCGTTCAGCCGCCTGAAGAAGCGCCTCCTGGGGCAGCTGGGACTATTCCTGGTGGACCCGGACAAGGGATTCGTGCTACGGACGGACGCCTCGGACTATGCTGTGGGGGCAGTCCTCGAGCAGATCCGAGACGACGGGTCACATGTACCCGTGGCGTTCTCGAGCCGGATCCTGGCCGAGGGCCAACGCCGCACCTGGACCGCGAGGGAGAAGGAGACGTACGCCATTGTTTGTGCGCTCAGGAAGTGGTCTGGCCACATCGGATTGCAACCGGTAGTGGTTTGCACGGACCATCAGTCCTTGCAGAGTTGGCACAAGGAGCACGTCGACACCCCCTCGGGACCCGCGGCAAGGAGGGCCCGGTGGCACGAGACGTTCGCCAAGTTTGACCTCAGCGTCGTATACGTCCCGGGGAAGGACAACACTGTGGCAGATTGCCTCAGTCGGTGGGCCTACCCCGCGGGCAAGGCTTGGATGGACATATCCAGCCATGGAGACGCCGAGGAAACCGAGGAGACCAAGCGCATCATCGAGATGGAGAAGACCATGGAGCAAGAGGGGGTCAAGTGCTTTGTGGTGATGGCAAACCGTACGGACCTGGCCAAGTTCCGGGGTGCCCGCGACCAAGCTATTCGAGAGGAAACCCTCGAGCAATGGATTGTGGCCCCTGAAGAGCTAGTCAGGTCGGTGCTCACAGAGGACTGGTCGGATGACTACGCGGCATCCGAGCACTGGGGCAAGTACTGGAATGCCGTGAGCGCCCCGTCGGACGACGACTGGCCTGAGGGCTTGACCGAGGACGGGGACAAGTTGTTCCTCAAGGACAAGCTGCTGGTGCCCGAGAACCGAATGGAGGAGCTCATTGACCATTGGCACAACGCCCAGCTCATGCACCCTGGCCGAGACAAGATGCAGCAGGACCTGGACTGGCGCTTCAAGTTCCCTCCGGGGTACTACGCCGTCCTGGACAAGTACTGCAGCGACTGTGCCGTGTGTCGGGCCACGAAGAGCCCCAACCACTCCACAGCGGGCAACCCGGTGTACACGGCTATACCAGAGGCCCCTATGCGGTCCGTGGCCATGGATGTATTCGCCATGCCTGAGGTCACCGTGGACGGAGAGACCTACGACTGTGTCATCCTGGCGGTGGACAGGCACAGCAGGTATATCGTGGCAGTCCCGGGCAAGAAGTCCAAGAAGAAGGACAAGAAGGACAAGCATGGAGTGGGGCTGCAGGCCAAGACCGTCGCTAATGCCATGATCAGGCATTGGCTGACGATTTTTGATATCCCGGCTGTCATCTGCAGCGATCGGGGCAGTCAGTTTGTGGGGACGTGGTTCAAGACGATGTGCAAGCACATGGGTATTCGGCAAGCCAAGACCGTGGCGTACCACAGCCGGTCGAATGGCCGGGCTGAGGTGGCCGGGCGGCAGATGTTCGAGAAGTTCCGCCAGCTGCACATCGACGAACCGGGCCGGAACTGGTATAATTCGCTGTGGAAAGTACTCCAAGCGTATCACGACCTTCCGGGGCCCACTGGACTGTCGCCCCATCGCATCCTGTTCCTACGGGATCGCGTGTCACGCACTCTCCCGTGGATGAACCATGGCAAAGTGGCTCGGGATGCGAATGCCATGATGGCTGAGGCGGACGACACGGCGGCCAAGGTGTGCAAGGCACTTCAGGACGAGCATGACAAGAGGGCCAAGTACTTCAAGCAGGGAAAGGGCCAGAAGTATGCTCTCCAAGACACCGTGTGGGTGGAGCGGCACCACAAGGATGTCCTGTCCAGACATCGGCAGGCATCTTGGTATGTGCCGGGGGTAATCGTGCGGAAGGTCGGGCAGGATGTGTACGCGGTTCGTGTGGGGGATAACAAGATCCTGGACCGCGACCATACCCAGCTTCGTCCCCGAGCACCAGACCCCAGCGGACGTCCCGTCACCTTCGAGTTCACGGCCGGTGATGTGGACTCAGACGACGAGGGTGAGGACGACGACTTCACCGCCGAGAGAATCCTGGCGGACAAGCCGGACCCGGGGACGCCTGGGGGGAGGCTATACAAGGTCCGTTGGAAGGGATTCGCCGCATCCAGGGATTCGTGGGAACCTCCGAGCAGTTTCGTGCCGAGGTATACCACGGTCTGGATGGACTACCTAAAGAAAAAGAATATTTCTTTGGATGTCAGGGATGTGTTGGTCCATTTGGTTGCTGCTGTAGCACCGTAATGGATTCCCCCTTGGCATTTTGTTTGTTTCTGTGCTTGGGGAGACGGGTGAGGGCGTTCATCCGGGGATTTTTCGGCCTTGATTGGCCATATACCCCCTTCACTCGATCTCCACATATATATTTCATTGTGGTATACTTATTTAGGTCGACCGACGACGTTTTTCTATCTTTGATCCCCTTGGTCCATGTTGTAGATCAAGAGGAGACCGGATATGGCGTAGGGCGCTGAGTATCAGTGTCCTCACCCCTCCCTTGGAGCATGGGGGACGCCTACGACGTGTGTGGGGCCTCCATGTGTCCTTGGGACATGGGGAGGGGGGGTTGGAGCCCATTGGGGTCCTCCCGTCCTCTCTTCAATGACTTCCGAGCGGTAACAACGCTCTGAGAAGGGGGGTGAAGCCGGTTCGGACCCTCGTGGCCATCTTGGGGTCACTTGGGGTGTGTATCTATGTGCCGGCAAGCCGCAATTGGCTGATATCATACTCTCCAATCCACCTGAACTAACCCGATGTGATAGTGTGATAGGTTTGGCCATTCCGGCTATGAGCTGAAGCAGGTCACAACCCTACCCTGGCATTTTACCCCTAAGGGAGCATTATTTGGCCCTATATATGGGATATATGTGGGATAGGGTATATCATATTCCATTTCCTTGTTAGGAACATAGGATGTGGGATACATAAGGCAATCATGGATGTTTAGTAGTTATATCAATTAGTGGATGATGGGGTGGATTTCTCATATGTGCATATCAGGTATTTCATTGGCTATGTGTACCATATCTGTTTGCAGGATACTATTCAGTCAACACTATCGTTATGTCTTCGGTGCCAAGCAATGTTGCTGCCCATGCCACTGCCACCTCTGCTCCTGACCACCCGGTCTGGTTTCATGGTAGCAGAGGCGAAAATTTTTCGTCTCTGTTGGGCGTTTGGCATCGCGGAAAGCGATCGGTCCAAGACATCATGGACCAAATCCAAGTTAAAATCTCTTCCCCGGGAGGGATAGCTGAGGGTGTCCAGGTCCCCACTCTCAGGACCTCCTCGGCCCTGACCCCATCGACCGGGCAGGGGCCGCAAAAACGGGCCAAGCCCCAAGTGGCTACAAATCCTAAGTTTCCGAAATCCCCGAATGTTCCCATCGGGGCCCCCCATCCTCGCAATCCAGCTGGTGTACCTGGGATGGTTGGGGGGGAAATAGACGGCCACCCTCAGGGAGCGATAAGAGGACCACAATCGCCTATTATGGGCTCGGGAACCGTTACTAGCGCCGAGAATCGGGCAGTAATCGACCTATCTACTGGGGTGATCGAGCGTACGAACGCTGCGCCCTCACGCGCTGCCGACTGGGGTACGATGGCTTCGCCAATGGGGCCTATCGTGGTCGACTCTGGCACTCCTCCGTCGCTAGGGGGGTTGCCAGAGCCTCAGGTCAGAAAAAACCTGTTTGCGGCAGGGCCAATCAGCCCCATTGTTGACCAACTCGACGCTGAAAACTGTTGAGTCCTCGCGCTCACGCCTGATCCCCATGGCCATCTGGGTCCGGCTCGAGAGGCCGTGGCCCTGATCCAGCAAGCCCTGTCGGGGACCAGGCAGAACCCCACTGTGGTGGAATCGTCGCCCACTCCAATGAGTGGATCGCGGCGGTTTCCCTCCCTGGTGGAGGAATCTCCTGCCTTGGGAGCGTATCCCAATCCCCGGAACGGATCCAGGCTAAATCCTACGATCATCGAGGAATCCCCCACGCAAATCGAGGAGGATGAGTGTGACCAGTGGTTCCCCCTGGCGGTGGAGCAGTGGAACGACGATGAGGAGGAGGAGATTGGAGTGTTGGAACGTCATGAACTCCATCATTCCCCTATTTCCGTTGCCTCGTCGCCTGCACCTCCTGAACCTATGTCAGGGACCAGGGATCGCCCCATGCTTGTGGAAGAATCCCCGGCCCCCCACTACATCACGGTGGAGGACTCTCCGGCCCCTCAGTTCATTGCTGTGGAAGAGTCCCCGGTGCCTATGAGCGGCGTCAAAAACCGCCCGTGTCTTGTCGTGGAATCTCCGGAGCCTACGGAGGACCGGGCCGGTACTACATCTCCAGTGCCTATGAGTGGCACGAAAGATCGTCCATCCCTAGTGGATGATTCTCCGGCAATGCCGAAGGTCAACAATCTGTGCTGGGGGGGAGGGAATCAGGTGGAGGGAGGTTCAGCAACCCTCCCAATAAATTTGGTCTCTCCCCCCACAAATACATCTCCTACGGAGGACCCCCAACTGCCCAATTGGGGGGGGGATCCAGAGGTTGCAACGGGATCGGAGCCTGTTTTTGCTTCCCATCCGAGAACTCGATCACCTATGGTGGTTCATGAGTCACCACAGTATATTGTGGTGGACGATTCCCCACCCCCACCGCCGCGACCGAATACTGTTGGTCATGTTCCCCCTCCGCCGTCACCCCGCCACCGCCAGGTGGCTTACATCGAGCACGTGCAAGGAATCCCGCACCTGGTTCGGCCATCTAGTGGTGGGGGTTCGGGGGGGGGACATCCCTCTAGTGGGGGGGCGCCAGCAACTGTGGCTGCGCGCCCCGCACCCCCGTCTCGCCCTGCGAGGGGGCCCTCTGGTCCCTCCGTGGCAGGGGGGGCTGCTGGGGGGGGCGGTGGTGGGTCATCTCCTCCTCGTGGAGGGGGGGGTCCATCCTTTCGACATTCTGGGGGCCCCACTCCTACACGGTGGGAGGACGATTTACAGCACACCTGTGGCTGTCCCCGGTGTGTGGTGCACTACGAAACGTGCATCCAATCTCTGATGGCACAGGTGAAGGACCTGCGAAATCAGAATCTGGAGTTGCAGCGATCCCATCAGGAACTTTCTCAGGCAGTAGCCTCTACCGTGGGCATCAGTCAGTCCTACGGGGACCGGATGACCCAAATCTTGTCTACCTTGGCTAAATTTGACGCGGCGGTTCAGGGCTACCGCCGGGATTCTAAGGTGGTGGAGGCTAGCGTGGCAGATCATCTTAAGATGTCCAACGGCAACACGGCTAAGTGCTTTAGCGCAGTGGAGTCGCTCGCTACACGTTACGCCGCCGTTGCATCTAGGATCGATGCGTGGGACCACTGGTACTCCACGCCTGCGGAACCCGTTACGCTGGTCCTACCCCCGCCATCGGCGCCTCCGCCCGTTCCTGATCCTACACCGGCGGCGCCTACGGCGCCCATGGGCGCGCCATCCGGTTCATCCGGTGGTGGGTGTGTCCTTCCTTTCTCCGTCCACCCATCCCACGATTGCATCTACCATCCGAACGCTTGTCCGGATTCGGGGTGGCCGAGGGGGGGGGAAGAACACCACGAACACCCCCACCCCCAAGAACCTACATCGTGGAGGGGAATCGCCGAAAAGCAGAAGGAACGTGCTGTTCCTGAGTGGAGGGCGACGCCTAAGGGCGAAGAACACCCCACGGAGCCTACGGCCCCGTGGGCCAATGAAGAGGAGAACACCTCTTCGTTGGGGAACATTAATCCCCTCACGAAAAATGTTTTCACTTCCCCTGGGAAACCTTCGTACACGCCCTCTCATCCTACGGATACGTGTACAGTCTCTCCAGTGAAGGTTGCACCAAGTGCAAGTGGAGGTGCACCTCCAACCATGGCTCCCCCTGCTTACCACCCGTACCAAATGCCTATGGTGCAAAATAGTTACACCAAAGCGGTGGAGGATAGTGATATGCCTAAACCGCAATTTAATGGGCAGCTAGAGTGCTACGACGAGTGGGTGGAGAAGCTTCAACAATGGTTGGGGGGGTGTGATCCCATGTACCGAAAGGCCAACGAGGCAAAAATGATTTTGAGTACCTTGCCCCCATGGCTAAAGGCGATCATCAACGCCCGGGTTGCCGAGGCCACCCACCACACACGCACGGCCCCCACCCTCAAAGAGTTGTGGGACTTTTTGGAACAATGTTTCCACGAGTATGACCCCTCGAGGGCTGATGAAAGGTGGCGAGCCCTCACCCCCAGGGTGGTTAAAGGGCAAATTACCCTCATCGACCTTGAAGATTTCTATGCTCGTTGGCAACGTTTGTTGCCTCTGAGCAATGAGACTCGTCCCCACGTGATCCGGGAGCAGCTCCTAAGCAAGCTCCCGTGGATCAAGGAGAAGGTCGTCAAGCAAGAGGCTAAGAATAGCCCAGACAGCTATGTGTTGGATTTTAGTGGCCTTGACCCTTCGCCGGGTCGCGCCCCATTCGAAAAAGAACTCAGGAAATATAGCGCTCAAGCTTGCACTACGATTCCTGAGATTGTTTCCTATTCGGGGCCGGGGGTGATAGTTGACTGCAAAGACCCGGCTCTCCAGGAGTGGATCTTGAAACTCAACAACACACCTCACACACGCGGCTACACTATGAAAGTGGAGCAACGTAGGCCTCGTTTGAAGCCTGCGGAAATCTACGCCCTTGCCCATAAAAGCGTGTCGGAGAGGGAAGCTCTCGAACGCCTCAATAAAGGAGACAAGACGACGGTGACGTACACTCATCGCCCTTCTCACAATAAAACCGCGGTGAATGCGGTTAATGCGGAGGCTACGGCGGACCCTGACACCTCCGAACCCGCTGACACCTCCGTCAACGCCGTGGGTCACTCTAAACCTCCGGCGAAGAAACCCGTCGACCCCGGGGCTAAACCGCCACCTACCTTTTGGGTTCCGTGTTCCAAACATTGGAAAACACGTAAACAAACGGATATGGACATGTCTTGGATTGATTGGGGTGCCACCAATACCACCCTTTGGACGTGTAAGCCTAATTCTCCATGCAATGACACTCATTGGAACATTGCGGGTAAGTCTAAAGGTGGTAAGCCTAAGGGTGGCGATAAGGGTGGCGGTGGTGATAAGGGTGGTGGTGGTTATAAGGGTGGCGGCGGCAAGGGCGATAAAGGAGGCAAGGGAGCGCCGAACGGGCGCGGACGTTGGTAGGAGTGCCCAGAGGCGCCCCCTTCGAAAGAAGAAAACCTCGGGCACCCCTGTGACACTACCGTGGCTCTCGTTCCATCGAGAGTCATGAAGGGGCATATAGTGACTAGTGAGATTCAAACCGAACTTTCCGTTCAGGTTGTTTTGCCCAATGGAGAACGCAAGGCCCTCCGTGTTTTGGTGGATTTTGGGTGCCAAGCGGTCGCTTTGGCCAACCCCAATGTTTTTGGAGACCAACTCTCCGAAAAATATGAATCCCCCCAACGGAGGCGCCTACTCCAAGCCGATAATGAGACGCCTTTGCCAGGGGGGGACGAGCAAATAGACGTCAAAATTCAATTTACGGGGGTTGTGGATGGTAGTGTTTCACTTCCTCGTGTTGCCCAGTATGGCGTGTCCCCGTACCTTGTCCCGAATTTACCTTGGGATATGGTTTTGGGGCACCCATGGGGTTACGAACATTGTGTGAGCCATTTTGCCGGTTTCAATTGTTTGTACTCTCACCATCCAGTGCACCCCCGTTTTTGGATTGAGGACTTCCGTGAGGCTCCACGAACAGGCAAACCATTTTTGGTGAAACCCATTCATGGTAAGGTGTCACGTCAGTCCGTGTGGGGCCTAACCGTTCCAGTCATTGGGGCGGTCGCTCCTACGCACCCTGCCCCGGCCATTGTGGTTACGCCCCCTGGTGGCGAACCGCCTAACCGTGTTGAGGCCGAGAAACACATATCCTATGCCTTGACCGCTTCCTCCGTGGCCCCTGTACAGGACCGGGCTTGTGCTTTGGAGCTCGTTGAATTTGCTCCCGAAGCCCTTGCCCGTGATGTTCTACCTACGCGGCGTGATGGGTCCATGTGGACCCAGTCTGACTATGGCCTCACGCCATATTGGGCCGCACGTGTCAAAAAACAATTTGGCAAAAACCCCGACGTGGACGCCTTCAATAGGGTCCCGGGTATGGCTCAGGCTACCCGTTGGGTTTCGCCGCTTGAAGATTTCTTTTCCACTCCCGCGGACCCATCCAAATTGTATTGGATGTGCCCTCCCTATCATCGGTTTTCCGATTGTGTTCGGAAAATTCGGCAAGAAAAACTACGAGCCATCGTCGTAGGGCCGAAGTGGACGCATAGGGAGTGGTGGAAACCCCTTATGGAAATTACTTTGCAAGGGTACCACCTTCCTGGGCCAGAGACTAAAGCCTGTCTCTATCAGAATGACCACCTCACGCCCCTTCCTCAACGGGGTTGGTCCACGGTGGCGCTATACGTGGACGGTGGTATTGCGGAGGAAAATTTGGCGGCCACTAAATGTCATGTGGCCTCCGTTTTGGCACCGGCCTTCTCTAACCCCAACACGGATGGCGAGCCGGGCATGACCTCGGAGGAAGAGTCGGAGGATGAAAGGGTGCCTAACCATTTGGCTTCGGTGCGCACCCTCACGTATCAGGCGACCCATAAAAAACTCCTCGCACCCGTTACTCTTGATCCTACCCCCGAAGATTTGGAGGCACAAGAATGCGTGCGTTCACGCATTGCGAAAATTGAACGAGAGTTATTGGGTGGGAGGGCCACTACCGTTAAGCGTTACCGAAAACGTAAAGGCGCCACACGATTGTTGGCGGCTTCTCGTGTGGGTGGCGTTGTCACCACCCAAGAGCCTATTGTGTCTCCGGAGGTGGAGCTCATGAGGAAACGCATCCTCGCGGACTATGAGCGGGATGTTTTTAGCGGGGAGGTTCGTCTCCGTCCGGACCAGGAACACCCTAAGGTCCGTGGTACGGAGCGGTTGGGGTTTGCTAAACTTGACCTATACCCGAACGCCAAACCCAAGTCCGTGAAGCCTATACGGTTGGTGGGGGAGCGTGCTGCGGCGGAGCAAGAAATAGTGGAGGACTTTTTGGCTCGTGGCTGGATTGAGCCGTGCCCTGCCTCCGAATGGGCGTCCAACGGTTTCGTTGTGCCCAAGAAAGAGAAAGGAAAATGGCGCCTCGTGGTGGACTACCGCCAACTAAATGAGGCTACCTTGCCCGACGCACACCCCCTCCCCCTCATAGAAAACATGTTGGAAACTCAATCCAAACACAAGATTTTCACTATTGTGGACTTGAGTAAAGGGTTTCATCAAATTCCCCTTCACCCTGAATCCCGGGCTAAGACCGCCATGAATTTGGCGGGTAAGCGATACCAATGGCGTGTTATGCCTATGGGTATCAAGAATGGGCCTGCTATTTTTCAACGGGTCATGGACCATGTTTTGCAGGGTTTGGATTGTGCGGACGTATATATTGATGATATTATTATTGGTTCCTCCGGTGCGACGGAGGAGGAGCTATTGGCTAACCACGACCGCGACGTGCGTGCCGTGTTGGATAGGCTACGAAAAGAGGAGTTGGTTGCTTCCGTTAGCAAAACCGATTTCTTTGTTCGTTCGGTTGAGTTTTGTGGCCATGTGTTGGAAAATGGCACACGTCGGCCGGCGCCAGGGAAAATGTTGGCGCTTGAGCGTTGGGACAAACCGGATAATGTTCGGGAGCTCCGGGGGTTCTTGGGGCTCGCCAACTATTATTCGGGCTATGTCCAAAACTACGCCTCCATAGTGACCCCTTTGATTAATATGTTGAAGGATTTGCCTAAGCATAAGAATGGCAAAAAGATAGGCCTAACATGGAATGCTTCGGCTAACGAGGCCTTTTTGAAGCTCAAGCGTGCTATTACGGATATTGTTCCCCTCCAACTAGCCGATTGGGATAAGGACTTTGTCCTCACCCCGGACGCTAGTAATTGGGCGGTGGGGGCGGCCCTACAACAGGAAGGCCCCGATGGTGCCCTACGCCCCCTTGCCTTTTTCTCCCGCAAATTGTCAGGCAGCCAATTGAATTGGAGCCCTCGGGAGAAAGAATGCTACGCCATAGTGGCGGCGCTTTTAAAATGGCATGGTTGGGTGGGAAACAAGCGCGTGGAGGTCCGTACGGACCACCGTAGCCTTGAGAATTGGGCTACGGAGGACCTCAAAACCGTGGGGGGTCCCTCTCCACGCCAAGCATGTTGGCATGAATTGTTCTCGAAATTCGACCTCCATGTGGTTTACACTCCGGGGCCAGTGAACCCCGTGGGTGATTTCTTGTCCCGTTGGGCTTACCCTGCTAACCCGGCGTTGGGTGATGTGTCCATACATGGGACGGCCCAAGCGGCCGGGGATGTGCGGGACATGATGGCGGCCGAGAAGGAGGAACTTCTCGCCCGCCCCCTTGTATTTAGGGCGGTTGTGGCGCCCGTTGTTACTAGGTCTAAAGCGGCGCCTCGGGCTCAAGGGGCACCCGCGTGTGATCCACCCCCTCTGGCTTCGCCTCCAGTGGGGGGGGGGACGAAGCACAAGAGAAAGCTTCGGAGACTGGAGCGAATTGTCAAGATAAAAAAATCTTGGAAGTCCCACAAGAAAGCAACTCCTATACATGGGGAGGATGCTCCCAATGTTTTTGAGATAAATTGGGCTAAACACTACCCAAATTGTCAACGCTACAAACAAATGTGGCAAGATGCCTTGAATGGGAGCTTCCAAGATGGAGTGAGGTTGGTGGATAACAAGCTCGTCCGTAATGGACGGTGGTGTGTTCCTACGCCGCTAGTGCATCGTTTGGTAGCCGAATACCATGATGCATTTCACTTAACTACCTCCAGTGTGGAAAAACACTGGAAGGAAATTAACCATGGCATGGAAGGTGAGGGGTTGTACAAAGCAGTGGAACTGCAATGTCAAACGTGTCCCTCATGTGCCATTCACACGCATGACACCAAGCGCAAGCAAGGGTACATGACCCCTATGCCTATACCTATGGAGCCCATGGACTCCATAGCGCTTGATGTGTTTCACTACCCTTCCACCTCCCACGATGGAGAGGTGTATGACCGAATGCTCCTATGTGTATGCCGGCTTTCCGGCTACCTCATCGCGATCCCTATTCCTAAACCCCGTCATGGAGACAAGGATGAAGGGCTAACGGGGAGAAGAGCGGCCCATTTGGTAATGGAGCGCTGGGTGGATAGGTTCGGAGCCCCTCGTGAAATATGCTCCGACCGTGGGCCACAATTTGTGAGCCAATATTTCCAAACCCTTTGTTCTAAGATTGGTGCCCGCTCGACTATGTGTCTCGCGGGTAGGCACCAAGGTAATGGCAAGGCCGAAAATACTGGCAAGCAGCTAAGGCGTGCCGTTGCTAAAGCCATTACCTTGAAGAAAAAGAAGACTAATTGGGTAGAGGTTTTGCCCGCCGTTGTACGAGCGTGGCATGAGACTACAGGTCCTTCAGGCTATACACCTAACGAGATTGTGTTTGGTAAACACAACCGTACTAAGGGGCCTCCTCTTGCTGAGCCTAAGGGGGTGGCCCAAGACGCCGCTCACTACTTCCAACGGCGTGAGGAGCTTATTGCTCTTGCACGAAGGGCTATGATTCAAGTGCAAGAGACAATGGCTCGTAAGTATAATAAGAGTAGGAGGATGTCCCCCAATTTCTCAAAAGGGGACCGCGTATGGGTCCGTCGCCAACGCAAAAATCTTGGCGATAAGACTTGTCCCTATTGGGATGGGCCCTATGAGGTTGTGGCCAAGAAGGCGCACGACCTCTATGTTATTCAAGTGGATCAACGGAGGTTAGTTGACGTCCACGTTGATTGTTTAATGAAAACGGTCAACTCCCCTCGCTCCCCCGTGCCTCTAAATTACACGGAGGAGGTTGCTAGAGTGCCCTCCCAGTTTGAGGAGGACACCTACAATGTCAAGAAAATATTAAGTCACCGTACTTACCGCAAGAGACTTCTCTTCAAGGTGCGGTGGGAGGGTTATACCAAAGATTGGGATACCGAGGAACCCGTTGAAACCTTCTTACCATCCTACAACAAAGTTTGGAGAGATTACTTGCAGAAACAGAATCTCACCCAAACCGTTGACATCCTTGCCCACCTTGGTGGACCGCTCTCATGAGCGTGCCACGAAAAGAAAACCCTAACCAATATGGATTTATTATTGTTTGGGGAAGGGAGGAGAGAGCGAGAAGCGGTGGGAGACAGGAAAGAAGATGTGCATGCACGGCGCGCTCCTCGGTTACAAAAATCCCCACCGGAGCAGGGCGGTGGGTACCGCAGGTTTACCCCACCGTCTACCTCTCTCACCGCTAAAGGCTTGAGAGTCCTTGGGGTGGGGTGGCGTGGCATATAGCCTGGGGCGGAAGTGGGACGTGTTCTTTCGGGGGTCTTAATGCCATTCAAACCCCTATCCTTGGGTCTTACTGGAGCACTCCTACCACCACCAGGACTACTGCCGTCAGTCCTGCCCACGATGACGCCCCCTGTCAAGGGTGCTAACAACGTGGCAAGCACTTCCCGAAGACTCTGCCGGGTTGTGCGCATGGTGGTGTTTGCAAGGTTTCGGAGTGCCGCCCCGTACCGAAACCACGACCCCACGACCGTCCCTGACCCGTGACCCAAGCCAACGAGCTAAATCATTTGCTCAAAATGGCGAAGGCTTGAAAACTTCGTTGGGTTGGCGGGTACAACCCATTTCCCCTTTTGTGTTGGGCGTGATGGTTTTCCACCGATTTGCCCTTGTCCACACGAGGGTAGGTATACAAGGTAAGAAGTACTCGTGTGGCTCACATTACGTGGAGAAAATTTCGTGGCGTGCCAAATTGCCACTACATACGGCGAGGACTTAAGCCTAGAGGGAGGGGTCGTCCTCTACAATACAAGTATTCTAATATGAATTGCAATGGGTGCCTTTGCCCCGTCACTCTATGAGTGGGTGGGGTCTTCAAAGGCAAGGAGTGGCGTTGCGGATTTGGGCCGTCTCCGCCGCCTGGGTGTTTGTCCCCGGTCGCTATGCGTGCCAGGGTTGGGAGTGGGTACCCTCCATTGCCATTGCATGGGGCCGCATGCTGGCTGGGTGTGCTCTTCATGTCCTTGATGAATTCTCCTCGATTTGCGTGGGGGATTCCTGCCTGCAACGAGAGGGAACAAACAATATGATGAAAAGGGCGAGTGTGCACATGCATATGTTTATGAGAGAATATGTATATTAATGTTTTCTCTAGAGTTCCCCACGAGTGGACTTGGATTTCCACAACACCCGAGGGGTCCTCTATCCCAACACCCAACTAAACGGGTTGGGATATGGGCGTGGCATTTTTCTTTATAGAGACCCGTGCGTGGACTTGGATTTCCACAACACACACGAGTCTCTCTGTCCGAGACACACCAAAACCGGGTGTGCCCGTGGCCAATGGTAGCGTGTGTGTGCGCATGCCATTAATTTAGTTACGGGATTATATGGTTGCCTATTACGTTGGTTATCACCCGCCCCCCGAACAAGCAAGACCTAGGTTGACACCTACCTTTGGGGTTTTGTAGCCGTGTACACCGGCCCAAGTTTACACACGGAGGTGTAAACATGAACCGTCATACACGGTGTAGAGGGGTTGGGGGAGTAAAACTCCTTCGGGGCGTGTCATCGTGCACCGGGGAGCAGGGTGGGCTGATACACCAGCGGGACCGTACGGGCAACCTCCCCAATTTGCGACCTGGAGGTGACCCCCTGCGCTACGGCCCGCCGGTGGCACACCCACCGACAAAGGTAACACGCAAGCTAACCTAAGTGTTTATACGCACGCCCCCAAGACACACACGAACACCAAGCAACAAGGTGGCGTATCTATACACGTGTTCTATTGTGGATATGCTTACTGTTTGTTGTGTGTACGTGAGTAGTTTGTGGAAGCTCTTGCACGTGCCGTATGTGTGGAGTGCCCCCATCACGTGCCCCAAGGCCGCCACCGCGAGACCCACACTCTGTGATGCCCTCCGGGCGAGTGTGTGCCCCCGGGCCCTGCCAATGGGTGTGCGCGCACAAGTGTGTCTTGTGTTTGTCGGTGTGCATCGCTCTATTATGTGTATATATGATATATATACGTAGTATGGCTCCTAGGTGAGGGGTTAGCAGTGAGGTCAGGTTATTATTACATGGTTATGAGGTTTGTCTATTTAAGTGTGTCTACTCACACCCTCATCCCATCTCCGTACCTCCTCCTTTACCCTCTATGTGGTGCATCACGTGTGACACACATGCTAAATTAGACATCCACACGGACACGACCCTTGGCTGAGCCGTGCCCGTATCGTGCAGTCACAACCGTGACTGGTTCATTCATCCTGGTCCATCTTTCTTTGGTGTCTGGTCTGTTTGACAAGTGGGCCTTTGGCTAGGCCTTGTCTCGGTCTTTTACAAGCAAGTAATCAAGCAAGTTTACATCTCACAAGCAAGAGCTCACTCATTACTACAAGCGTTACGGGCAAGCGCATCAAGAACATCAAGCACATCAAGCCCTCATAAACGATCTAAAGCACGTGGGTGCAAGGTGTGGGCATCGTACCCGTGTTTTGGTTTGTGCCTAAATGATCGTCGATCGTTTACCCTGAGGCCATCGTGACCTCTTTCCTCTACTTAGTGAGCTACCGCGCGCACTGTGGGGCCATCGTGGCCGTGTTTATTGGTGGGCCTAAGCATGCACAAGACAGAGGCAGGCGCAAGACAGTAATGCATCGCAAGGCAACAATAAGACACAATCACAGTGTTCACTGTTCCAGGTTGTGAAAAAAGGGCTGTGGTGGCTGTAAGGACTGTTACCACGGTTGCCCCGCGTTGCACTGCAGGACAGGACCGTTAGCCCCCCGTGGTAACAGTCCCCTGGCCGAGGGCCATCAGATTTTGTTGTGTACCTTGTGATCCTTTCCCTGGCCTCTATCTCTACTATCCCTCGTGCTCCCTTGTGCAGGCACAGTCCTACGTTGCTGTTTGACACTCCCGTCAATTCTCCTGGCAGTTTTTTCAAAAGGTGAAATTTTTGCACTTTCGCGTCGCGCCGCTTCGCATGTACCATTACCTTCAGTTTTGTTTAAAAGTGTGATTTCACTTTGCCTTTAGTTTTCATTCTTTGAAAAACTACCTGCCCTTACCTGCTGGACCCCACATGCCTCATGCGACACGCAGGGACCAGACTCTACGCGCAACAGCTCGCGATTTCGCCTACTACTTATTGCGGGACCTGCGGGATCCCGTTCGTCAATCCCTGTATATCGGCGGTGGTTCGATTCCCACCGACCGGAGCTACTTCAGCGGCCGTGCGGCCGGCTCTGACGTTGCCTGCGTAGGTTCGATTCCCTGTGTGAGGTACTCTGCTAACCTGTGATTTGCTGCTGTTGGTGACTGCTACGTTCCTCTTGGGCATGTACTTCCTGCCCGTGGCAGTCGTTTTAAGTGGGGGGGTGAAGCAGGTCACAACCCTACCCTGGCATTTTACCCCTAAGGGAGCATTATTTGGCCCTATATATGGGATATATGTGGGATAGGGTATATCATATTCCATTTCCTTGTTAGGAACATAGGATGTGGGATAGATAAGGCAATCATGGATGTTTAGTAGTTATATCAATTAGTGGATGATAGGGTGGATTTCTCATATGTGCATATCAGGTATTTAATTGGCTATGTGTACCATATCTGTTTGCAGGATACTATTCAGTCAACACTATCGTTATGTCTTCGGTGCCAAGCAATGTTGCTGCCCATGCCACTGCGACCTCTGCTCCTGACCACCCGGTCTGGTTCAGAGCGGCCATATTTAGAACCGAGGCACCGCCAGCGGAGATTTATATATCGAAATATCAGGAATCAACAGGGTTTTATTATCATGATGTTTCCGTAATTTTTCAGCCTTTCGTTCTGATGGTCAATGTATCAGCGACCGTCAGTTGGCTCGCGATTTTGCGTTAACCGATTGGTTAACTGTTATTTCCAGACATTTTGGCGGATATTCCGTTGAAGGGTCAGATTTCATCAGCGAAGGGTTCGTTGCTTCCGCAATTCTCTAAATAAGCACTCGAAACTTTAATCAGAATTTTTCGCGATGTCGAAATCGGATTTTCGACTTCGACATCGCCGCACTTGATTTGGACTTCTTCGAGTGGTCATACTCCTTTCCCTATGCCCGAATCAGGTTTCCCTTATACTTGCCACCCATTTGACTTGGAGATATAAGGAAAACAAAAGTGAATCGTGGGACCACTTTGAAGGACCATATCTACGCGAGAGTGTGAGGAAAGAGAATAAGGAAGGTTGGGTTGCAAGCGCCTTAGTCTCAAGTTAATTTAGGAAGCATCAAACGCCTTTGGTGTGTACACATGCCCGGTGTAGCAAGGGATAATGGTCAAGAGGGTATAAAGTGATATATAACTCTTGGACCGTGCAACCGAATATTTTAATGCGACTTCGAGTGTACCGCATGAGTGTTGGGGTTGCATAGCATCTTTCCTTGGGTTCCTACGTATTTTAAACGTGAAGTTATGTCCATGGAGGGTCATGACATATCATGGTGGGAGCCACTTTTGAGGGTATGTTTTATATGCATGGTATATGTCTTGATATGCTCACGCCCGTGTTATATATCTTCGTGTGGCCGAAGTGATGGGGAGCCATACGTGACAAGGGTTTTGCCCATGTCCCAATTGGGGAATTCAAAGCGCTAGACCAAGTCTACCGCGTATGTATTGCTCATGGTATGTTTGACAAAGAGATCCATGGGTGCACTCCCATTTTCATGGGGCATGTAGATATTAGTGGCGAAGGTATCTCCATGCGCCCGATTGGGGATCCAAGTGGGGGAATTGTTCGCAAATGATTCCAATCATTTGTGTATTGAATCATGAGCGGATATCATGGGTGAGCATAGAGATATAATATCATGACAACTTTGTATTTGGTCATATTTTCATGTTTTTGACCTCAATTTTTGCTCATTTTTGCGTTTTGTGTACTTACCTGGTCAGCAAACAGCAAGAAGCCTATGGAGAGTCGAACCATGTTATGTTGTTCATATGTTGGCATATGCTTTGTAGTTGAACACCACCATATGCCGGATCGCGTACTCCATTTGGCTTGGCGCACGAGAGATTACAAGAATTGGTCTCAAAATCATGGGCTGACTTGGGCAGTGCGTGGCGCCCATATCCGAAGGGGTTTCGAGGGTAAAGTGGGGATGTACATGGGCATTGGCCTTTGGTCTCTATCCTCCATGAATATTAGACTTCGATTCCATGCATGCTTTGAGCCTTCGGATAAGTGGTAACTTCAATTTTGAGCATATATGTGATATATGGCCAATATGGTGTGAATTGGCAGTTTTTTGGCATGTTATGAGTTCAAACTCATAGGTCATTTCTCTAAGCCCATTCGACTCCAAGTCCAACCAAGGTTATGTCAGGGTAGGGCATGGTCCTGAGTGCCACTCTAGGCCATGACACGCCACCTCCCCTATTGGGCTAGGATTTAGTGGCTTGGGAGTGAACACATTTTTGGGGTTTGTGTAGTGACTTGTGACACATGGCATTCAGCCATCTCCTTTGACCTGGTTCAGGGCAATATGTTGGTGAGTCAAGGGAAGGTCTTGAGTCCAGGGAATGAGGGGTTTATGGCTGTGAATGTGTATGTTTACGTCCTTCCCCAACTTTGCTTGATATGTGTTCATATGCCAATTTCAGGGCTTTCCTCTTTGGTGCAATTCTTGTACATGCCCGCCACCGTGAGACAATCGGTGTGCTGATCGGAAGCCCGCGGCCTGGATTGGATTGTGAATCAGGCTATTGTTGTACTTGTGGGATCTGGTTGCTGTTCAGGGTTGAAGGAGGATTTTACTGTCTATATTTTTGGATCTGGACCCTGGATTTTGAGGATTTTGAGAAATGCAATCGTTGATCCGGAGCAAGTCAGCAGGGGTGACAGGCGGAAGGGGCACAGCGGGGGCCGGTCCTGGTAGGGACCTTCTTTATTGTTGGGCAGCACGGGCAGGTTCTGGATCTCGGCCCTGATGGAGAGGTCGGTTTTGTAGGTCGGGTACTGCCTCTCCAGGGCAACCAACACATCGGCAAAGGTGGCGGAGTTAGTCACGATCTGCCTGACCTGCTTCTCCAGGTACTTGGTCTTGCAGCACTGCAGGAGCAGATCGCACTTGACTCGCCCACTAGCGTGGGTTTGGCCGGTCAATCGGAGAAACCGGCCAAAATTCTCAGCGAACTCGCTGAGGTCCTTGCCTGTGAACTCAGGCAGGTTCACCATGATCTTGGAGGTGGCAATAGCCTTCGCCTCCTGAGACCTGCGTCCCTCAGGGCGTCGGGTCTTCTTCTTCTTCTTCTTCTTCTTCTTCCCCCTTGGGTCCTCGGGGTCCTCCGGGTCATCGTCCTCCGAGGGCGAAGCAGAAGTCATCGACGGCGGCTCATCATCGGAGTGGTCTCCGCCTAGATCACTAGAGCCATAAGGCTCCACGTCCACCATTGCCCTCAAGGCTGTCAGCCCCAGCCGGTCCAGCTCGGCCCTCGTAGAGTTCGTCACGTGGCTGTAGGGCGGCTGGGCCGTTCTCGGTACGAAAGGACTTCTCGGTATAGCTGCAGGAGTCGGCATCGGTCGGCTCCTCAGGCTCCCCAGGGTGTTTGTCAGCCCTGCCGCCAGGTGGTTGGCCTGTACTCGATGGGGTGACATTCCCACCGTGGTAGGTGACGATTGGGGCGGTATCATCAGGGGCTCCAGTTTCTCTCGGATCTCTTGAGTGAGGTCGCCCACGATTTTTGAAGTGGCTCCTCGGAGCACCTCGTTGATCTCCGACCGCGTCAGGGACCTGTTGGAGGATCTCCCCGATCCTCTACTCCTGCCTCCAAGAGACTCAGGTCCTCTCCTCAACCCACTCAAGGTTGCATACCCAGGTGCATACCCAGGAACATCCACATAGGTTCCAGTAGTGGGTAGTGGATGGTGATAGTCAGCCGCATACCATCGCGGCGCAAAACCGGAAGCCACCGGCTCACTGGCAGTAGTTGCCTCAGGGAACGGAGTGGTAGGTGGGCCCATACCATAGGCGGGGTAGGGAGGCATGCCAGTAAAGCCTGTGCCCTCTGCCATAGGCAGGTTGGTTATGGGAGTGGATGTTGCAGCGGCTGGGTTTGGAATTGGGAGTGTGTTGGTTATAGGAGAGGGTGATGCGTGGAGGCCAGTAGCGCTTGGTGCGCCTTCGAAGGTAGGGTCATTCTTCAGGTCTTGCCCTTGTTCCTCTCCTTCGACTGCTTCGTCTCCAGCATCCTTCTCGCTCTCTCTCTTCCTCTTCACAGGCTGAGTGACCACCTCTTCGACTGAGAGGGCCCTGAAGGCCGTCTGGAGTCCATCCAACCAGTCCTCAGCCACTTCCACTGGCCCATGTAAGGGCTCCGAAGGTACAGCGCTAGGTCCAGGTCCAGGTTCACCAGGTGCTGGCCTTGCCGGTGCCTCAGGCGCTGTTTTCACGTCGGCGTCCTCCTTCCTTGTGTCCATCTTCGTTCGCCCTTCTGCTTATATGTGACTGTACTCGGCGCACTGGATGTACGGCGCGGGGTTGCTGCCGGTGCGCAGAGACAGTCTGCCTCTTGCTACCAGAAAAGTTTATAGTGGTTTCAACACTGTGTTTTTGTCTCTCCTGCTGCTTGCTGCTGGTGTAGGGTTTCCTGCTGCTTGTTTTTGAAGATGAAAAGCTTTTGTTTGCTGAAATACAGTCAATCCAGGATAGCCCAAGCCAGAGGTATGCAAAGAGAAGAGAATCAGGATCAAAGCATGAAGGGCTGCAGTGTAAACAGTGAAAGATGCAAGGATATTCACAGAAACTGCAACTCAAGTCAAATCGGATTGCATATTCACAAAGATAGCTGAAACGTTTTGGAAAAGAGTTGGAAAACTGCCCCATGGTCACTCTATCTCCATAGTGCCATCTCAGGAGATGTGCACTCTTTGTTTTGGGTCCCATATGTGCTGAGGTGGCAGGGCATGTGGCGATGAGGGCACTGCCATGTCACATGGGATCTTCCTACTTAGCTAGGCTGACCAGGAATTGAACCCAGGACCTCTCAAAAAGAGGTGCCCAGCCCCCTAGGGTGCATACCACTAGAAAAGCTAAGAATTCATGGAAAAACATAGATAAATTCATAGGCTCTGCCCTGGATATGTCAGTTCTCAGTCAACTCAGGAAAAGATGATTTGCCTCACATTGAAAGGGGATTAAGGGGTCCACTCCATATCCTGATTGGGTGTTTGGTTCCATAGGTCAAAATGTGTTATCACCACTTTTGGTGGGGCCAATACTAAGATAGAAATGCCTGGATGCTCAGTGCCTCCCTAATACTACTAGAGTATGCCTCAAAGCATTGCAAAAGCACTTTTTCTTACTTTGAACATAGCGTACTATTTCAGTAAATTGATGTCAGCTTGTGTTTTCTTGGTGTCTACGCTAACATGGTGCACCACATCCTAAAAGGTCTCTGCCGTATGGTACAGCCGGCAATGGCATTGGCTGGTAACCAATGCAATACATGCCAGGCTCATTCAGAATCAAACCAAACTACTAAAGCACGAACTACGGCAACATACTCTTCGCATCACGTGCTATCCTACACCAAGTCTTGCGTGTCTGACGGTGCGCACTCGGCATCTATCTGTTTGAAAAGAAACTGGTCACCGAGAAGGCATGCATAGAAATAAAAACCAAAATAGGAATGGGGGGGCTTTTGGGGGTCATTGATCTGCATGACGGCAGTGTTCCTTGCACAGTCTACCACAATCATCCATGCAACCTTTCGCTTTTCGTTGTTTGTTCGGACGGCGGTAAGCCTGGCCTTGCCAGCCTACGTGCCGCAAAATAGGGGCACCCATTGGAGCATTGTTTCATCTACACGGAGTGACCATGCGACTCACATGTGGTGGTGCCCCTATTGCCTGTAGCAACTCTACAACACACACATGCGGGGTACTAAGAAAGACTTTGGCAATGTGGAGAAGGCAAATGTAACTGTCTGCGGGCCTCTCATGTAATTCCATAAACAGGGTCTTGGCTTGCCGCGAGGTGGTGTAACCCTTACGACTACCCGCGTGGGTGTCAGACAATGCTGCATTTACGGGTTGTTGTATGGCATCCAAAATGAGCCGGGCTAGTACTATGTATATGCTATTGGATACACTGACGGGCCTATGGTTCATGGCACACATCCTGTTGCCCTTCTTGTACAGAAAGGAGAGCCTAGCTTCCAGCCAATGTGGTGGGATTTCCCCTGTCCCCCATTCGTCGGGGATGGCTTGATAAAGATCCCATTGGAGTTCCTTGGGGAGCCATTGCAAGAGGTGCGAGGATATCTTGCAAAAGCTATGCATACAGGGGAGGCAACAATTTCAGACCACTTTAATTCTAGACACCAAAATTTCGGACTCATTTTCGGGCCTAAATTTTGGGTGCAAAACCAGTCTCCCTCTGCCTACATTATAGCGGGCTAGAATAAAGGGGATGTTAAAATCAGCGCGGAAATTGACGTGCGGTGACTTTACAGAAAAAACTAAAAGACGTTGCATTGTAATGCCAAAGGTGGTGTAGTTCAAAACATTTTGGCAAAGAAGAAAGAAACATTGCAAATAATTGTGACAAGTAGCGAACATTTTCTAAAGAAGGATAAATTTTTTGAAAAGTTTTGGTAATTTTCAAAGTATTTGGTAATGTTTTTTTCTTCAAAACTGAGCGAAGGGCATTCTGATGTCCTCTCAAAAAAGAAACCTAGTATGAAGTTTTGGTGACAAAACTAGCAGTTTGAGGCTGCCTGGTATGAAACTTTGGTGCTGAAACGGGGGGAAATGGCAAGGTGCCTGAATTTAAAGCGTATGAAATTGTTGCCCCCCCTGTAGCACAATGCACAAGCAGATGACTTGGCACCGTCATGTGCCGCACATGCAAGACAAAGTTGGTTCAAAGTAGATAGGAATGGAACCCGGTAGTTTTGAAAGCAACCCGTTTTCAATGCTGTTGCTTTTACAATGGCCAACATTCCCGGACAAATCCCATTTCGGCTATGACAGAATGTAGAAAGCAAAAATGTGTTGAGACCTACTTGGCAGCATGAAAAACAGCTTTTCTTTTTAATAGCATTGCTTTCATTGAAAAAAATTGCCTTGGCTGTTTGTACCACTTTTCACATGGCATTTGCTTGATAGCAAAGGAAAAATATGAAACCCTGACGGTCAAGGCGTCATCCGGTGTACTCTAGATAACTCCACATACCAAAAAGTCCATTGATGTACAATACGGGTGCACACAGAATCTGGGTAGACCCGGAGTCCTAGCAACGTTCAACCATAGCATTTCTTTGATTAAAAGAATGAATATGGTCTCTTGCAACTTTCTTCACATTGTTTGCCATTCATCCATTTCGCCAATCCATTTTCTAGACATTTGTAGCTGCTGGTTCGTCACGAACACTGAGTTGTCATTTTCTTGAACCACTATTGCTCACAAAGCAAAGAGCATAACGATTCATTTTCTTGAAGCGGTATTGCCAACAAAGCAAAGAGCATGAAGATTCACACTCCATTTTTGGATGTAGCATGGCTCTGCAAGCATTGTATTGTACCAGTTGCTAGAAGCTGTACCACCCAGTGTGGAACCAACAAGCGCCACACGAACCCATTGTTTTGGCTCGACCCCCCACAGGCAGACATGCACTGCTGCAACACATGCTGATTCATGCGACAGCCATGCACAGCTCACCATAAGCTTCAAAACAGAAAAGCTCTATGCGGGCGTAAAAACAAAAAGTTTTCTGGGGAAACTTTGGGTTTTTGCCCTTTTTGTTGCATTGGAGCTTTGTCCAGTGGGTTGTCAAACCGACAAACAACCAACACTTGGTATGTATTGAGTTGTTTGCCTCCACATTAAATGCCCCAATAGCCGTGTGTCCTATTTGAATTACCCCTGAAATCAAGGTTTTATTGGACTGCCCGTTTGGGTTCCCAATTCGCCCAACCAATTGGTGTAATGACAACAATACCATGCGGTGGACAATCCAAAATCAATTGATGCGGTGAAAAAAAAGCCCTACCCACTAAAAATCTGCAAATGACTCCTCCAAATTGGCAACAGAAGGGAAGCAGCACCCAATGTATATTTTGTGACAGTATGCATGCCACGGTACTAGAAACTCCAAAATTGGACAAATGATGTGCCACCATGCACCAATGCAACACAGCAATCATCAATGGCACGCAACACAGAGCAGATAGAATATCTGGATGCAAATATGAAGGTCATGAAATTACGCCCATGTCAGAAGAACTGGAGATTTCTTGCTTTTGGCAGCCAGGTGGCGGGTCAACCAAATTAACAAGTAGCATGGGACATGGAATGAAATGACAAACCCTGGACATAGCAGCATTGAATTCAAAGAACTAAGGGACTGGTGAAACCTGTTCACAACTGGGGGACGAAAGGAACTTTTCGTGGATTCACGAAGCATTCTGCATACAATAAGAATACATGCCAGCCCATCCCCCACCCTCAATGGCCTCCCCACCCTTCTGAGGCAACCAGAGGTCACATAGACCCAGGTAGGGCACAAAGGAACTGAAAGCTACAGAACGCTCCAGCCATGGGGGGTTCAAACAGGAGGGTGGGGTGTACCCTTTGCGCGCAGTGCGCGCGCAGTGCAACTATTTGGGCGTCTAGCCGTACTAGAGACCCATACTTTGAGATACTAGGGGCCCCTAGGGGCATCATGGTGACCCCTAGCGGAGGTTTTGACTTCTGATTTTGTCCCCCGTTGTTTGGGGACCCCTGAGAATGCAGGGGTGTGCTTGCAACAAGATCATATACTACTTGCAGAGCTTGTTGTCTCTGGTTCACAGCGCTTCCATCTGCAAAGTAACCGTTTTCATACGTATGTACAAACAACGAGACAGAAAGCACAGTAAGGACAGGCACTCGGTGGGAACCCTTTGTTTGTAGGGGCTGGGAGGGAAGGCAAGGTCTGAGGTGCGACAAGACCAGCCCCCTAGAAATGGGCCTCTTGATGCAAACAGCAAAAGGACATGCCAGAGAAAACCATTGGCAAAAATTGAGGGAACATTGGGCGTGTGACGTAGCCTTGATCAATGGAGAATCAAGCCAAACTTTTGTGCCAAAGTATCAGCAACGCAAAACCTGAAACCATCACATCAACTTCTGCCACATGCTCAAATACATCCCCCTTATCCGGTGCTTGCTCATACATTCATGCACCAACATGACCCCAAAATACCTTCCCCTTTTGTAAAACACATTTTTCAGGACCACTGCTGGTTGAGCTCCTGAAGGGATACAGAGGATTGAGAACAATGTAATCCACACACCCACACACACTGCCGCTTGGAGCAGATTGTAGCATTTTGCGAAGAAACAAGGGGAGGGTCTTCTACTCATCATTCTGTTGAATGTCTTCTGCTATCTGTCCCCCACTCCCCTTATCAAATTCCAGCTGTATCCCACAGTTTGAGGGCAGAAAGGGTGGAGGCTTGGGATTTGCGGGGTGTCGCCTGCGTTTATCTGATAACACATTGGGGTCGCCACCCAAGCAGAGCGCGCGCCATACCCACTGCGCACTTCAAGTCTCCTGCGTTTCAGTGTTGCAGATGAGCCTGGGACTTGAGATGTAGAGGCATGGTGGCTTGCAGTGCCCACATGCAACAGGGATTACGGATGCAAACAAACGTACACGCCCTGATTCACTGTGCGCACTGTGCGAGCTGCACAGGAGGCGACCTCATCCAGCAATGATCATTGGCCCCAGGTCTTGTTGGTGAGTATCACCACTGGAGGACGTTCGAGGTTGAATTCCTGTTACTTCCTGATGTCACAGACACCAAGCACTTAACTGCGCCTCCCCAGAACTGCGGAGGGCTGAGCAGATTTCCAACAACAGAACATCCAGGAGAGGGGGGTGGTTCAGGAGCAAGGGGGGATGCTTTGGACTTTGTTGCGTCGCGGCCCACTCTCCAGACACTTGTCACAGGCTGCATGACTACTGCATGACAGCAACACGACCCCTTGGGTGTCAGGGTGTGCAAAAGAGTATCTGGCGAAGGGGGTGGAGGTGGGAGGCGCACAAGCGAGGACCCGCAGAAGGCAGCCCAGGAGAAAGCAGTGGCCTGCGCAACACTCCTGCATCCTGCCTGCATTCTGAATCCAAGGTGCACGTCTCTTGAGACATACCGCATCTGCATCTGGCTTCGGGCAAACACGGGCAGACCAGCCACGTGCTCTAGCCCTGGACCCCGCCCACCCTGCACATGCAGCAGTCCAAGTTCTAGCCCACAGGAGTCCTGCTCTGGCTGTGTTTCCACTGCAAACTGACCTTTTGGGTGACTATTAAGAGCCAAATCATCCAAATGCACAGTGGCGCGTGCATGAGACACATTGTCTTGGTAGCTGAGCTGAATCTCGAGAATATTGCAGGTGAGGTGGGGTACGAAACGGCACAGTGTGCTTTCCAGGTATTTTACATGATCCAATCAGCGGTTTGGATTCCCATGCTATGCTCACAGGCTTTATGGCAGTCGATACCCCCGTGGCCTTCACATCCATTTTTTTTGTTTTGCACTGCCTAAACGTGTGCGAAGCGAGATGTAGAGACATGAAACTTTGTCAGGACCGAAAGCGCCTGCTAATGTATTGCCCCCCAAAACCTTTGCCTCATCTTGGGGTGCACTGCGCGCACACGTACAGCCGTAAACCCCCAAACCTAGGGCGGTGTAAAAAATGCACTCTTAATAAAATAATACTTGAAAACATGCGCACTACAGGGCCCTAACCCCCTGGATCACAAATATATGACCAATGAAAATTCTATTGCCTATCGGCAAGACACCTCGAAGAGGGAGGGAGCACAGAAAAAACACATATAGAGGGTCTAAAACGTGGTTTATGTTGGATATTTGATCATTATGAATGGTCAGAACATCAGAAAAATCGGTTTTGAAAAATTTCATTTTTGAGCTGCCGACAGTGGAAAATTGCATTTAAGCAGCCCCCCCCCCCCCCCCCCCGCAAAAGAAACACCCAAATAGGGTGAAAACCCCAGAAAGAGGGTCTAAAACATGCTTTATATAGGATATTTGATCATTTTGGATGGACAGAATATAAAAAAAATCAGTTTCAGAAATTTCCATTTTTGAGCTACCGAGGCTGGAAAACCGCATAAGCAGGTTGTGTGCCCCAGCCCCATTGCCCCTCCCCCCCCCGGCCCCCCACCCCAAAAAACCCAAAAAGGGTGAAAACACACACAAGGAACGTCCAAAACATGCTTTACATAGGTTTTTTCGTCATTGTGAATGGTCAGAATATCAAAAAAAAAAATTGAAAAATTTCCATTTTTGACCTGTAGAGGGTGGAAAACTGCCGTTTGTGCACACACCAAATGCAACTGAACCACCTACAAACACCAATTTTGAAGCTTTTGGGGGGCCCACAACTCGGGATAGATGGGCCTAATTGGCCACGACGTGAGTCCCCATGGGTGCTCAAGTGCCCGGATTGTCACCAAATGATCACCCAAACTGAGTCCCCATGGGTGCTCAAGTGCCCGGATTGTCACCAAATGATCACCCAAACCCATCCTGGGGGCAACATATGGGTTTCGGAAAAAATCGAATTCTATTGCCTTCGGCAGTGCACCTCGAAGAGAGGTTGACAGTCAGCCAATCAGTCCCTGAGCCAGGCCAGCAGTCAGTCAGACAGAAACACACAGTTTGGGTTTTTTGTCAGTGGCAGATGCGGCCCCAAGCAGTGGGGAGACCTTTCGCCCCAGATCAAGCGATCAAGCAGTGGCCGAATGGTAATGCAGCTGACCGCAGACTTTTTGGTCGGCGGTTCGAACCCCAGTCGGGTGAACATGGGACCGCCGCCGCCACCACCGCCAAGAGTCGGCCGACTAGAATTCGAACCGCCGACCGAAAACTGTGCGTCAGCTGCGTTACCATTCGACCAGCAGTTGTGTGTTAGCAATAGGCTTCCCCACTGCTTGGAGCCTTCTGAGCAAAAACTTTTGACCCCCCCCCAACCCCCCCTCCACCCCCCCCCCTCAAAAAAGTGATATCCAGTTTTAGGGGATAGAGGCCTCAGAATCAAAAAATCCATTGGGGGATGGTCTTATTGGGCAAAATAATGATTTTACAAGGGGTTGGACATCCAATATCATGCCTTGGGGTATGCTACGCGAATGACCCCAAAAAAGGGGGGTATACGACGCCCGCGCCTGCGCTTGATCTAACAACCTCTCTTCGAGGTGATTTGGAACAATTTTCAGGTGCCACTGCACAGCCTACCCAGCGTGAAAATGGCCAAGTCCTCACTGTTAAGGGGCCGTATGGAGGGGGGCGACTGGACTTGGGACCCGAGACCCCGCCATGGGTTAGGGGGTCCATACACAAGAAAAAAGCTCTTCAGGACCCAGGTCCAAATACACACAGCGGCCACAATACGCAAAGAAGTGTTGATCCCCCCCAAAAAGGGGTACCCAGGTAGGGGGGGGGGGGGGGGGGTACAGGAGTCAAAATCCAAAAAAAAATATTGGGGGATCATTTTTGGCCCTAAAATGATGATTTTATAAGGGGTTAGACGTCAGAAACCATATGCTCGGGTATGCTACGCGAACGACCCCCAAAAAGGGGGGCCTGCGCCTGCGCCTGATCAAACAACATCTCTTCGAGGTGATTTTACAGTGCGAGCACCCTAAACATTGACGAATCTCAGTCAAATTTTGCATTTTCTCTACACTCAGTTGTATCCGAAAAACACAATTCCAGCAACGGTTTAAACTAGTAGCGTAGGATCAAGACCTTGTTCAGATATGCTACGACAAGTCATTGGGGGAATCATTGCACTGTGCGCGCACTGCGCGCTACTTTTAGACTATGTTCCCCCCGAAGAGCCCCCAGGCAAACCCCTTGGAAACGCCCTTAGAATTAGGTGACCCAAACTGCCACAGCTCAAGAAAGTTGCAAACTACCTTCCCTTCACATAACACACATCATGCACATCTGGAAAAGCCATGAACAGCGTATTGGTTGCCACCCTCAACACCCTCTAACGTAGAGGGGGGGGCGGCCGGGGGTACCTCCTTTCGTATGTGCATCGAAACCTTTGTCGACATAATACGGCGACCGTTGTGGCGACAGCCCCGCGGAGGCAATTTCCGCTACGAGATTATTCGGAGTTGAACTACTCACCCTCTGGCGGGTCTTTCGCTTCACCAGCCACATCAACCCTCGTAAGTTGATGCGACCGGCCGGACGAGAATTTGATGGCGAATTCGAATGCAACTTGGCTTGGAATCACAAGCATAGCACAATTCAAAGAGATGGGTAGTATCCTGCACAAAGACATGGTCCAAATAGCCCTTGCAAATACAAATAAAGTGTGAAAAAGGTGGAAATGGGTGAAATTGGGTGAAAATCCAAAAATGCTATATCCCCAATGTGGAAAAAGCATCAAAACCTACGCAACAGGGTAACAATGATGCCCCTATGATCTCAAAGCATGGGTCTCCAGTACGGCCACACGCCCAAATAGTTGCACTGCGCGCGCATTGCGCTTAAGGCACCCCCATTGGCAACCCCAAGGCACCCCCATTGGCAACCCCAGGAATGTGTAAAGCAGATCCTCAAAAAGACGGATAGGTATAAGCTGCATTTTCCACACAATTTAAAAGACATCTCCCTAATTGGACACCTACAAGGAGGGAGGTATTGATTAAATGAGACACAGCTGCCACATGCTCGGAGCATAGAAAGCAGAAAAGCTAGAAAACATTCATTGGTTTGTCACGCGAGGTTTGCGCAAAGCTGTAAAAAATGAAAGTGCTTCCTTCTTGGATATCCTATTCTGTAGTGTTTTTCTATGATGTGGGTATATTGCACCGGCCGGCATGGGCAATCATAGAAAATTGTGGCCAAACCCTCCTTGCATATTCCTTGCACACTCGGGTGGGGAAAAGATGAGTGCATTGGGGGGACCAGATAATGGGCCTTTAGACCCGTCGGTTATTGTCCATGGGCTGAAAATTAACACGGTTTCATGTTTCCTGGCCCAAAACAGGACTTTCGGTGCAAAAACGGAATTTTTGTTGGAAAATGGCCATTTGTGAGATCGGCGGAAATGTGCAAATGTGTTGGGGGCACAAAGCAGTGTGCAAGGAGGGCTTGGACACCACTGCCCATTGGGGCTGTGTGCAAATGGTGCAAAAAAAAAAAGGCACGGTCTCACAGCACCCCTGCAAAACAAGAGCACCCCAGAAATTGTGCAACAACGCCAAAACTGCCGCCTCGCAAGGTGAAAAAAAATGCGGTCTGTGACCGAACACTTGTGGAACACCGGGGGAATGTTTGCCCGGCGCGCGCCTGGCGCGCGCCCGGCGCGCTACTTTTGTATTAACTATCCCGACTTCAGCCCCAGATTTACCCTCCCATGGAGAAGCCCCCCAAGTAGACCACATTGCACTGCACACCTTCCCTACAAAGCTCGTTGCAAAATAAACCAATATCTGTGACTTCAACCACTCCAACTGTCATTTGTGTTGCACTTAACAAACAACATTGGTCCCACAAGTGTGGGTGTCAATACATTCATTACAATAATGCTCCTTACACTCATCACAAACTGCGACGGTGGAGCGCCTTTGGCAACACAAAACACACACTTCCGCCTCATCCTCTGCCTCATCTTGCGTGGCGGCCGAGTTGCTTTGGTCAGTCCAAACCTGAGGCGGGACATGCTCCCATGGTCCGTAGGGGGGGTGACGGACTTGCCTCCGGATGCAAAACTGAGTGAAATGCAACAAAATGCGGACTGACTGGTGCAACTCATTGGGGCCGCCACGCCAGATGTTTCTAACCAAACCCCAATGCCACAACCGAGCAAACAGCTGCTCAATGCGTGCCCTGTACCACCCATGGACATCATTGTAACCTTGTTGGCGGGCTGTCAAAGTGCCATTCTTTCTTCCAATGAATGGCACAATGACATGAATCCGGCCTTTATAAGCGCCATCATGGCCCCCAACTTCAAAATCAAAGAAATCCCCTCGGGTACGAGAAGGTCCATACCCATCCCAAATCAAAACATCTGCTGATGTCCCGGGGGCCAAGGGGCAAATCCATACAATGTTGCCCAACATATCAACGGCAACAGTGACCTTGTAAACATGCGACGCATACTTAGGATTCCACAGGTCTGCACTCCATATCCCGCCAATGGAACTGATGGGCATGGAGTCTGTGAAATGCGTCATAAAGAATGGAAAATGGGGACAATGGTTGAAAGGATTCAACCTGTCGGCCCATCGAATCTCTTGAACAACATGGTTAAGGTATTCGCGAGCACGGGCAACACTCTGCCGCCAGGCAACCTCCGAACCTTCTGCGTGAGACATGAAAGCACCGCTCTCTGCCGGTGGGGTGTGTTTCATCCAGAAAAAAAATCGAAACAATGACTCACGGTCGAGGAGCTCGGGGTGCCCGTACTTCATCCAAAATTCCTCCATTGTTTCGGCATCTGCACCCATCCGTGCAACTTGGGTACGCACACAGGTGGACTTACACCGTTTCACCCACCATTGGACACCACCACCCTTGCCATCGTCGTAGACGGGGTGCAAAGGGTGTGCCAAGTTCTTAGACACGGCGAGGAGATATTCCAAAATCTCATCCTCTGTCTTTTTGTTCTCCCTCGCAACCTCTTCCGCTGTGTACTCTCTTTCCGTGGAGGGTTCGACAGGGTCGGGCTGGGGCTTGGGTTTGCCTTTCGCGGACTTAGATTTGCGTTGAGGTTTGGGTTGGGGTTTGGATTCAGGGTTGGGTTGAGGTTTGGGTTCAGGTTTGGGTTGAGGTTTGGGTTGAGGTTTGGGTTGAGGTTTGGGCTGGGCTTCAAGATTGGAACTTGAGCTAGAACTAGAACTTGAGCTAGAACTAGAAGCTGAATTGGAGGCAAGCATTCCAAACAACGTACGCTGCCCTTTGGCTGCCGGCAATGGCGCTGATGAACTCCGCTTCCGAGCCTGCTTGGCAACCTCTTCTTGTCTACGAGCCCTTAGCCGTGTTACCTCTGCATAAAAAGCGGCAGGGGCCACGGTTCCCCCCTCCAGATGCTCCGTGTCCTTTGGTAGGTGGTGGCCTTTGCCAAAGGTGAGGATTTGTTGGACTATCTTAGGCACGGCAATGTCCTGTTCTATATAGTGGGGATGCTCCTTCGCCCAAAAATCAATGTGCGCTGTTCGAAACCGGCGCATGAAAATAGTGCGTTCCAGGGGCCCACATTTTTCCAGGGTCAGTTGGTTAGGTGTTGCAGACTTCGGGAACCGTTCCTTTAGTTGGTCCAAAAAAGCAGTTTTCCGGCGATGCAAGTCACCAATCTTCTTCTGGATGTGGTCCATGTACTGCAAAACCGGCGTGGCATGTAGGGTACCACTGCCGGCGGGGATCTTCGCCTGCCGCACGCGATGAGACCCGCCCGCCTTGAACGCTCCCTTGGACTGCTTCAGCTTCGTGTCCGCGAGAGCTTGAAACCGGCGGCGGTATGCGACCCAATGCTGGTGGCGATCTGTTGCTATCCCAAAGCGGGGGAGGAAGCGGCTGGCCGCATTGTTAAATGGCCTGTGACAGACGGACACACACAACATATATGCATTGCATAGTAATTGGGAAGACGGACACGATATATCCGACAGCCGTGACATCATCATGGAGCGTGAGGGCTGGCGAATACCTGCGACCCGTTGAAGGGGTGTTGTCTTCCAGCCATGCGCAGACTTCAAGCCCCTGATTGCCTCCTCCTCGAGCCGGGGTATGAAAGCTCGAGGCAGGGATCTTCAAGTGCCGGTATCGGCCAATTGGACACAAACAACAACACAAAATCAAAACTCAAAACCTACGCCGGGGGTCACCATGATGCACCACGCAACAAAGCGTGGATTCAAAGATTGTCCCGGTTTCCTCAATAGCACCGGACGGTTGGGGCCCAAAAGAGGGCGGAAATGCTACTCACCCCTACATTCTCGGGGGTCCCCAACAAAGGGAACAAAATCGGAAGTCAAAACCTACGCCGGGGGTCACCATGATGCACCACGCAACAAAGCGTGGATTCAAAGATTGTCCCGGTTTCCTCAATAGCACCGGATGGTTGGGGCCCAAAAGAGGGCGGAAATGCTACATCACCCCTGCATTCTCGGGGGTCCCCAACAAAGGGAACAAAATCGGAAGTCAAAACCTACGCCGGGGGTCACCATGATGCAGCACGCAACGAAGCGTGGATTTAAAGATTGTCCTAAGTGCGCCCCCTTAGCGCACCCCCTAAAAGGTCACCGGTGGGGCACGGGTCCAAAAAGATGCCCGGCGCGCGTCCGGCGCGCTAACGTTCCCCCACCTATGGCAATCAACTAATTGTTTCTTGGTCTAGCTGATATCTGTGCAGCCCCTTACAATTGCTCTTTATGGCACAAAGGCCGTAAATATTCATGGTGCTTGCACTGCAAATGAATGCAATTAACCACAGGTAGAGAAAAATGCTGGGCAACAAGAATTCAGTTGGGGTTGGTTCTTGATTGTTTGCAGCGCTCGCGCCGCAGCATTTCATGGCACTGGAGGCAAGGTGCCAGAGCCAAAAGTCTATGGCTCTGGCACCTTGCCTCTTGAGAAGCAGTCAGTTTCAGTACGGACAGTGCCAGACTGACCCACCCCTGCATTTCACCAATTGTGGCGGACACCTTGCACACTCCTAACCTACTCACCCTTTCCCAAACCCTAACCATTTGCATTGGCCCCTTTGAAAAGCCCCCTGCAGACTATGCAGATTCCCCATCCCCCATCCCACGAGTCCATCTCTGCCCTGCACCTGACTCTGCATGCAAAACACCTCGCCTGCCCGAGGCAGGCTGTTACAGTCCAAATTATTTTGTGGCTATTTTGTGGTCTGGTTTATTTATACCTGTGAAGAAACATATCCACAAGAAAGTAGGTGTAGTCTCTGTTCCTGCCAGGGGGTTTCAGCTCCCAGCCAACCCACTGGTTTATCTCCCACACCCCTTCCAGTTTACAGTGCCAGCGCTGTAAACGTTTAAGGCGGTGGCACCACAAACGTGTGCATCACAAGTGTGCCAATCCGCCTACACCCCCTTTTTGCATTCCCTGCACTTTATGGAATTCTCCGTGGTGTTTACGGCACGTTTGGCACCTGCGCGCCCCACGTTTACGGCTCTACGCGTGCGCACAGTGGACCCCACTCATCACAAACTGTGTGGCGCTGAGGCTTGAGTCATCGATGCGCCCCCCTGAAGAGGTGCAGTGTGTGCATGGTACCGGCAACACCCCCAAAAGATGTTCAGATGGAAAACTTGCGCTTCCAGGACCCTACGTCTGATAACCACTGCTGCGGCAACAGAGAATGCCAGACCCAGGGGCAGACTTGGGTGTACTGTTATTTATTTTGCCTCTCCTACTGTGACACTGATGCACAATTCAAGAGGGGCGCAAAGCTCTTATGCGAACGGAAGGCACAGGGGAGGTGCCGTGTCTTCTTTTGGGCTCTGGTTCTGTCGATCAGCTCTGGGACACTATTGAGTTACACAGAGTGTAAGTCCTATGAAACCTGCAAGTGATATGCCACCCCTGTGATATGTGTGCCCTGGGAGGATATATCAGCCATGGAGGGCTGTGCAGGATCGATGGAGCCCCCTTTCTGCTCAATATAACTGCCTTAGCCTGCTGCCCTTGCCCAGCGGACCACAAGGACTGGACAGTCTCGGGTAGAGGCCGAAAAATGGGATTTGCAATTGAAAATTTGCGCAGTTCTTGTACATCTGTGCCTTTTTTGTGGGAAGGCACCACACAGCCCAGGGCAGTCTCAAACCACAGGCGCACATGGGCCCACAATGGAACGTAATCCCCAAACAGATGGTAGAAATCAGAACCAGACTGCAGATGGAGAGGTGACTGAAGAAAAGGTAGTGATGGTCCAGGCACTCCTCGGAAACGAAGGAGAAATTCGCACGTGCACACCAGATACGTACTTCAAGTCAAGGGCACACTGGTCGGGTGCTGGCATAGTAAATCGCTCAACAAGGGAAACAGGATTGTATATCTCCATCACGCTCTTTCAATCTGCATGAGACTCAGCAGCCGGGGAATGGATTGTGGGCAGCCCAGCGAGTTGGCAAACACGAGTGAGCCTTCCAATCCCAAACCGCCCGGCACGTCTGTGATGCAATTTTCGGAGGCGTGAGGAAGCAAAAAACTTTTCAGTGGCTGGTGTAACAAAAAGGTGGAGCGGACCAGCCAGCCAATCCCGCGCTGGTGCCGCTGGGCTGGATCTGGTGGAAAGAAGACGTCCACGCCCCAAGTCAGACGCCTGTTATTGCTGCTGATGAGACATCGTAATTCGAACTGGGAGGGGTGGGCTCCGGCTCGAGCCTCAGGGGGAGCACTGGCGCCGCGCACGCCCCGCCTGCACGTTGCTGAGGTGGTTATCCTGGGAATGACCGAAGGATTTCCCAATACTTCACACCTTCCGCTCCTGCCAGGTTTGCCCCGTTGCCCTAGCAGTTGTGCTGCGCGCGCGCGCGGCGCGTCAAGTGCTCGACCTCAGGGGGTCCCCATTGTACACACACACACACACACCCGACAATGGCACGTGGCGTTTGAAGAATGACAAAAAAGGGTGAGAGGGGCAAAATTTATGGTGTGAACGGTCCTCCTTGTGAATGCGTCCCACGGCCTGCAGGGTCAACCGTGAGGGGCGCACTGTGAAAACCATGGGAGTTATACCCCTTCGCTGACCAGCATGTGTATTTTCGCGGCCGACTGGCTCCCCATTCCCCCTTGTTTTGGCACTGCCAAGGACCGTTACAGCGGGGCTTGCAGTTCCCGGTGTAAAGAGGTGGCTGTTCGCTGCGGACCTGCATCGGAATGCACTGCAATTATATCCCATGATCCCGATGCATGGGGCCGCGGTTCGCCGCGATGTTTCTGTGGCAGAAATCACAGGCGGTCACGAAAAGGGGTTTCACCTCCGCGGGACTATTTCCGGGCCACGGGATGGGGGGAGGAGGATTTGAGGAGGAGCATCGATGCGGGCGCACAGTGGGGAGGATGGAGGCGTGAAACATGTATGGCGCTGGTTGTGCAGTGGAGGCCTGCGAGGTGTGCATAGCGGTTGGCGTGCAGCATCCTGGCAGCAGGTGCGGGCGGGTGGGTGGGTGGAATTGTTACAGAAAAGCGGCATGTGTGTCCACACTTCTGTCCGCGCTGAATCCCTGGTTTGCTGCTGTGCAGCGTTTTTGTGCCAACATGCCCACATGCACGAAGCAGAGGCACGCCACGCCCATGTCAATCCCATGGTCCCTGTTGGAGGGTGGGGGGTGCACCGGGGGTGGGGGGCGTATTTAGGAGGGACACCAGCATGGGTCGGCAGGGTCAGCTCGCATACAGGATCACGGGTCATTCTGTGCTTGGCAGCATAGCTGCCAGAAGAACCGGGTCCCTGGATCAGGCCCCTCACCTTGATGAGGACCTCCCTCAGCAGTGTGTGTGGGGGGGGGGGGGGGGGATCACCCGCTTTACCACGTATACACGTTGTGGGTGGGGGGGGGGGTGGCACAGGGCCTCGGTATCTGATTGTTTGCCTTGGCGCATATTGGCCTCTCGCCACTGCTCATTCTGACCCTCTGTGGGCCCAAACGTGCTTTGGTTGTGTCAACGGAACCCCTGGATGACTTGTCCTGTTTGACTACTCCAGGGTCGGCTGTCCCGGAGACGGGCTGTTGCCCGTGCCGTTGACCAGGTGCATCCAGATTGACACTCCAAGTCCATGCTGGGTTTGCCGATTCCAGCACTGACTTGAGCGCGCTGGGGTGTGCATCTGCAGGATAATTTTCCTGACAGGGGCTTCTAACAACCACAATGATTCTTTCCTGTTTTTCCTGTCCTTGTTCTCCTTCTGCGCTCCGCACCGTTTTCGGCGAGCGCGGTCTGTCCTTTCCTGTTACCCTCCTTGGTCCGTCCCCTTCCCCCAGCCCAGTTTCTTCCCCGCCCTCTCCATTTTGTCTGCCCTGAGGGGCATTGGGTGGCGGGGGTGTTGCTGTAGGGAGGGGGTAGAGGAGGGGGTGGGGGAGGGGGAGTGGGAGTGGGTTCGTCTCTCCCTGCCCCCTCGTTCCCCTTCAGGAGGGAGATCCTGGCTCAAGGGGGCTCCTTGTTGGTACCGGTGTGCTTGGTGGGGGGGGGGGGGGTTTGCAGGCGTGTACCGATGGTTCTACCGTTTATACCAGGTACCGGTTTGACCGGTAAACACGTTTGCATGCGTGTATTGAGAGAGAGAGTGTGTGTGTGATGAGCATAGTTAGAAGGGAAACCAGTATGGGGCTATCACGGAGGATGTGTTGGGCAACAAACCATTTCTAAACACCCACAGCGGACCTTGTACCCTGCGCACTTTGTCATGTTGAGGGCATCTGCCTTTATGGTCAGAGGAGGGTATGCATATGTGAGGAAGCCAGCGTCAACTCGAAAGTTGAAGCGTCCAGTAGCAAGCCACGACACCTTTGTTGCTGGGTGCCAAGGACATGGGGCTACCCCCTTACGGTGCCTGCTGTGCGTGCACCCTGCAGGTACATCCACTTTGAGCCCAAAATACCTCTCTGTCGTCATCTGCGTGCATAGCACGCCCACCCGGAGCAGGGTCAGGGTCTCCGACTGAGACGCTGTGGAACAGAATTCAAACTTGCCCTTCCTTGTACCGGTGAAAGGGGGCGACGAGCAGGAGGGGCTGATTTTGCCGAGAAGGGGATCTCAGTCACCGCCGCTTAGGCGCTGGTGGGGTTGGTGTGCGAGAGAGAGAGAGAGAGAGAGAGAGAGAGAGTGTGTGTGTGTGTGTGTGTGTGCGTGTGTGTGTGTGTGTGTTGCTATTAGCGAAGGTAGGAGTCTTGGACGCTCTTGCCAAGGGATGGTTAGGGCCATCGAATCAAATGATCTCAGTGAATAGTCGCCCATGGCCCTGCTGAAAGAGGACGTGTGCCGTGTATGCCTCTTCGTCGGCCAGCATGATCTGTGGCAGTGGGGCAAGGGGGAAGGGGTGCATGGATTTCTGGGCCATAGACGCTTGGTGCAGGTAGTGTTGGTGGTTGGTGTGGAGCATGCGATGTCTGGTGTGTTTGTGTGCAATGTGGGGCAATGCATCGTCGCGTTCCGTCAATTCTGGGTGATGTTTTGTGTGGTGTGATCATGTCGTGTGTGTATAGCATGGAGCCACACAGAACGCGTGTGGCCAGATAGACGCGTGTGGCTAGATAGACGCGTGTGAAGTCCAGACTTGAGCTCAGGCTTGGCAAGCAGATGACCCCCAAAGGCGAGGGCAACCCTTTGCCGGAATCCCCCGGATGTGGTTGTTGAAATTGTTTGGACTATGGATTGACTACGTGGCGCTCACCCAGGCTGTGTAAAGACGAAGCTCACATCTTCTTCCATGGTAGCAATCAGTCCTGACCACATTCAGCCAAAGAGGTCAGAAGCCAAGTTTCGAATCCTGCTGCCCTCTTAGAGACGTCTCCTTATGCTTCTGGCAGAGTGGCATTTACCCTGCCGTAGGTTGCCAGATGTAACCCTCTTTGGTTGCCAGAGGTTGCAGAAAATTTCTGCGATAAGTCTGTTCCCAACCCCTTGGAGATCCCCATCCCCTCAGGGCATGTGATGAAATAAAGCACGACATATCTACGGACCACTTGTCAAGGTCAGATGGGGTTTCGTCGTCTCCTGGTGCTTTATACAGGGTGCCACTCGGGTGACATAGCTTCTGATAGGCACACGAACATCAGCAGCAAGTCTGTTCCGACTTCAAGGTCCCTGGGGATTCCCATGTATGCACTGCACAGGAGGCACCCTAACAGGCAAACAGGGTGGAGCGGATTGGGGTGGGGTGGGGGGCATTACTTAAAGCCTGGTTGCCGACAGTGTAATACACCCGCTGTCCAGTGCCATGTCTTTGCTGCGACCTGCTATCATTGATCGAGGTCAACCGGGGGGGGGGGGCATGCAGATTTGCGGGTGAGAGTGGAACGCTTCTCCCACGGCTCACAATTGCAACCTTCTGTTCCCACCGCGCTCACTCTCCAGCCAGCGCTGACAGGCTTCACAAGCAGTCATTCCCACACGGTGAGATTTGGAGGGCACTCTCCACCACTAAAATGGGATGGGACACCCGACCGTGCCCAGCCATTTTGCACACTCCTTGAAGGCGCTCTGAAGGGACCGAGGCTCCACGAATGACTACCTGCCCGAAAGCATCTCAGCACCAGCTCAAGGCGCCACCGTCCACACAGCGCGCTCCGTGGACCTTGCACACAGGAGCTCCTTGGTCGAGTTGGGCATGAAAGGGGCAAGGGGAAGGAGGCTTGGGTGGCTTGCAACCCCTTTCCTTAGAGCCGCTTGGGGCCCTCCTTAGAGACGGCCTCCAGCTCGGGCTGCACCGTTTGGTGCAGGTGAGCAGCAGGGGAGATGGGCAGCTGATCATCCACACGGCAGTGCCCCCCGCGGCTCTCGGGACGCAGCAACGCCGACTGGATGATGATCTCCGAGACAGTGGCGATGTTGCGCAGCTCCAGCAGATCCTGCATGCGAGTGTAGACCGGGAAGCTGGGGAACGGGGGAAGAGGAGAGAGGAGGGGAGAAGGCTCAATGGTCGGTTCTAATAGACTGAAGGTTTCGGCCATTCGACGTGCTGGTGTTCTGGTGAGTCATGTTGTCAGGGGTTGAGCCACCACCTGGCCGCAGCTGGCTTGCAAATGTGCCTTTGGCCCTGCCCTGCTGCCCACCATTTGAGCTGCAATGGGGCGGATGAAGCAAATGTGTTACAGTCTATGGGGGAGTTGAGCGGGTGTAAACCGTTGGTTCCTTCCCCTGCAATGTACCAGTGAGTACCTAGTGCACGCTGTGCTGGGTATAATAGGTATAGCAGGGTCATGGATCGAACCTTCGTGACGAAATAGTTCCAGTAATACCGGTTGACCTCGTCCATAATGATCTCAATCCGGGCCTTGGCCATTAGCAGACGTTCAGCGGTACGGGCGATGCCCACCAAGTTCCACATCAGATGCCGCACCTACAGGCAATGCGTACAGCATCGAAAACAGTCACAAATCTCGGGGGCAGGACACCAACGCCATCTATGTCGACCTGATCACTGTGGGGGAGGGGGGGGGGATCAATTGGTTTGCCGTTGCCTCTGCTGCTTCATATCTTCGAGGGTTGTGGCCGAATGATGGAACAGCACATTTGTGTCGTTTTTGATTGCCTTCATTTTGCAAATCAATTCAACGGACCACATCGATCGACGAGAAAGCCCAGAACAAACTACGCATTCATTGAGAGTTCAGTGCACTGGTGCCGTTTGCATGGCCAACAGCACTCTGATTGTAGCCCGGATTCGCGGATTTCACAATCAACCGCAAGGAGGTTCATATGTACACCTCAAAGGGTACCAAAGGGTAGCTGTGTCTCTCTGAGCAGGTTGCCTTCGTTTCATAGTTTTGAGTGAGCCACTGGGCTGGCTTGTCCCTGTGGATGCATTGTCTGCACATTTTGAGGGGATTTTGTCCAGTGGCCCTGCAGGAGATGTCAGCATGCAGTCCCGATCATGTGGACACAAAAAGCGTGCAATGTGGTCTATGCTGGGAGAGAGGGCAGGGAGAGTTGGTGGAGCTGTGTGACCAGAGTGAATGCCACTGTCCATGCAATGCCCTCGTCACCAGCCTAAATTTTACATGGCAGGGCAATCGGACAGTCACCACAATGTCATCTGCGCCGTGAAATATGGCCATCACACTGCACCAGCGTCGGCTGTCACTGTGATCTGGCTAGTGACATGTGACATTATCACACCGCAGCGGAACTGAGTGAACGCCGCTGTGATCCACTGTAGTAGCACCCGAGGGCAAGCAATGAGAAAGGGAACAGGAGCAGGCATGAACACGCCATGTGTTGCACTTTGCATTCCCCCATACAGGGCCCCTGGGGGAGCTTTCGCCCGGCACGGTGCACTACTTTTGCACCAAGTCCCAATGGCCCCAGTTTTACCCTCCCCTAGAGAAGCCCCCTGAGCAGACCAGAATCGGGCCCCAAATCCTTCCCTACAAACATGCACCACACAACATCAGACCCAAGCTGTGAATTCCACTCCTTCAACCACATGTAACATGTATTGTACCTAATGAACAATTTTGTCCAAGCAAGTGTATAGGTCAATACACTCTGCACAATATTGTGCATCACATTCACCACAAAAGGTGGTGGTGTGCTTCTGACAACACAATGCACAAACCTCAACCTCATCCCCTCCAATCAGCTGGCAGCTAAAATGCTTGCATCAACAATTTTCTAGACATGAGGGGGATCGTGTTCCAAGGATCCATAACAGGGGTAACAGACCTGCCTCGAAATACAAAATTGCAAAATGCAATAAAATACCGGCTGATTGATGTCACTCGTTTGGAGTGTCACTAGATGTTCCGAACCAAACCTCAATGTCACAAACGAGCAAACAATTGCTCAATGTGTGCCTTAAACCACCCATATACATCATTGTATGATTGTATCATTGTATGATTGTTGTTGGGCCGTCAAATGACCATTCTTTCTTCCAATAAAAAGCACAATGACATGCACCTGGCCCTAGTACACCTCATCATAGCCCCCAACCTCAAAATCGAAGAAATCACCTCCCATGTGAGATGATCCATCAGGGGGAAATGAAATGGCTACATAACCATTGCCTTCTTGGGGTCTCCAACATGGAGGAGGCTACATAACCATTGCCTTCTTGGGGTCTCCAACATGGAGGAATAATGTCCCCGGGCAAAGCATCCCTAACTGAGGTCCAAAAGGTGCGTGTTGCCAGATCCCTTGGCCTTGAAGCATTGACTACCAGACTACTCAACGTGCTTGTTTGCCTCCCCTCTAAGGCAATATGCTACACAATCAATTTTTTTTTGGGGGGGGGGGGCGACTCGAAGGCAACCCATGTTATTTATGTACGGCTATAGGGGCTGTTGTTCTTTCTCTCCGTTGGACAATCCACATTGGGTGACCGGTACTAGGTACCACAGCGATGGCCGGGAGCTCGGGGGTGGGATGCCAGATTCGCTAAGCCAAAATGATCCCCACCAACAGCACACAAAGCAACCACTATCCCCTCTTTCGGACCCCCGAATAAGTCTGCTTCATATAGCCATTTCTACTTGCGTTTGTTCAACCTTGTGGTGCTATGAGGTGAATTGTTCAATGCCGAGTTCTGGTGAAAGTTCTTGGAAAGCAGGAATCTGAATCCTCTGCTACACCGGATGCAATGATGCCACACATTCAGTTTGTGGCATGTGCACCACTGACTCAATGTTGTCGAGCTCTTGCACACTTGCATAGGCCATCCCTATCCCCCACAAGTGAGGACTTGGGTGTCCAATACTCGGTTTCCTAGGAATTACTTTCAGAACTCCCTAGGACCTTTTGGATGTGTGAACAAGCCACAGTGGCGTGTCTAGAGGGTGTGAAGCATGGGGTGACGGCCATTCCCGAATGTATGGCTAGACAAAGCGTTGTCTAAGATACATGACCCACGTCCTCACTAGTGGGGGATAGGGATGGCCCGTGGAGGGATGTAAGGGAGTAAATGCCCTTACACAATCGCCTTGAATACGTTTTCTACATCTTTTCTACCTTCTGTTTCTCTCTGGAGATGACTTTACACTGCATGCACTTTTGTTGGTAGAATTCATGCCGCATACCGATGAAAACCATCACCTCTCAGAAGCCCAAACACAGCAAAACCCGCGAGATGGACATCCACTTGAGCAGCAAACCCGCGAGAGTGACAACTTGAGCACCAAACTTGCTTTCAATATCTTCTTCATTTGGTTGTTGCTTTTGATCTTCTTCTCCTCCCATAGAACCACACCACACATTGCCCAGGATTTCAAGCGGTGCAAAAACTTTGCATTGTGTGCATCGGCATCTCCTCCCTCTCTCTCCCTCTCTCCTCTCTATGTGGCTTGCGGGCTTCCTGCAACTTCAGTTCTCCCCCTTGCATAACATTGGTCTGCCTACACATTTACGTGGGCCTGAGCAGTCACCCAGTATATATTGCTGAGCAGTCACCCAGTGTATATTGCTGAGCAGCCACCCAGTGTATATTGCCAGTGTATGCTGGCTGAAATCCATCCTGTTGCTTGGCCAATCTTACTTTGCTCTGTTCTGTGCTTTTGCTTCACAGTGCTGATTACGTCTCCCATGAGTAAGGGCCATCCACAACGAACAAGCACCCAATCTAGCATGTGGGGTCAATGTTGCATTCCAGCATAATCAAGGCGGCAGGTTTTAACATTTCTGATCCACCATCAGGTTTGTGGGAAGGCCGGGTGTACCCGCTGTGGTTTGCGGGCCGAACGTCAGGTGTGGGTTTGATCGATTGTCCAGCTTTTCAGATCAGCTGGCATCCATGTCAAATGGAGCAGTAGAATGGCACAAACGCCACCCTGTCACGTCGTCGGTCTTTCAGGAGCCATTGCAATATTTCGAGTACAACCCTTTGAGATCCCAGCACTTCCCGCGAAACTGAGGGGGAATCCTTGCATTGCGCGTGCACTGCGCGCACACTGCGCGCTACTTTTAGACTATGTTCCCCCCGAAGAGCCACTAGGCACGCCCCTTGGAAACACCCTTAGAGTTAGGCGACTTAAAGTGGACTGGAGGGAACCTTGAGGGGGACCTTCGGGGTTCTTGTGGCAGTGGTGAAGGACCAAGGGCCTTTGGGGGGGAACTTGACTGTGTGTTGGGCGGCGGAGATGGAAGGCAGTCAGGTGGCGAGTCTGAACTTGGGATGGCAAAGGAGATTGACTCCATCTTGCATTGCCGATTCACCACTCTCAACCCATCTTGGTAGTATTCCAAGTGGAGGAGTCCGTCTTCAGCCGTCCCAACCACCGTGGCAGGAGCTTGCAGGCCATTGGAGCAGGTGTAGAACACCCTAGCCCCATTACTGAGATCCATGGAGAAAGTGGGCCTGAGAAATGAGGAGGGAAGTATGATGTCCCGTAGCAGGCACCATGAAAGTGTATCACCATATCAATCAACCGAGAAAAACAGTAGATGTGGTGGAAATGCCAAAAAAATGTGTGCAAAAAAGTAGAAATGGGTGAAATAGGGTGAACATCCAAAAATGCCACATCTCCAATGCATCAAAACCTACTATCAAAGAACAATGATGCCCAAAGTACCACAAAGTATGGGTTTCTGCTATGGCCAAACGCCCAAATAGTTGCACTGCGCGCGCACTGCACGCGCACTGCACGCGCACTGCGCTTAAGGCGCCCCCTGACCAGGATAGAGTCACTTACATTTCTTTAGATGGTCCTGAAGTTCACCTCACCCAAGTAAGGCAAAGGGTGGGGCTGGTTGGACATGGTTCATCATCCTAAAAAGCCCCAAAAGGTAAGGACATGAGTGTTGTGCAGCCCCCAGTTTTCATAATTGCAGATGTTGATTGCTCTGTGTGAGTGATTGCCTCCGTACATGGCATCTTTGGTGCGTCCGTACAGAAATGCACCACATCTGGCTGTGATTGCTTGCAACAGCATGTAGTCTGCAGGGATGATGAGCACAGGCAGTGAGGAGGAGGCAGGGGGGGGGGGGCATGAGGCCATGGTGATGGTTTGCTTGCCTTTGGCGGCGCCTGTTGGCCTCTCCTACATTCCGACCCTCTGTGGGTCCAAATGTGTTTTGGTTGTGTCAACGGAGACCCTAGATGACTTGTCCTGTTTGACTACTTCAGGGTCTGCCGTCCCAGAGGCGGGCTGTTGCCTGTGCCATTGACCAGGCGCATCCAGATTGACACTCCAAGTCCATGCTGAGTTTGCCGACTCCAGTACTGACTTGTGCACGTTGGTGTGTGCATCTGCAGGATAATTTTCCTGACAGGGGCTTCTAACAACCACAATGCTTCTTTCCCTTTTGTCCTTACCTGTGCCTCCTTCTGCGCTCTGCACCATTTTCGGCGAGCGTGGTCTGCCCTCCTCTGTTACCTCCCCTTGTGTTTCCCTTTCCCCTGCACAGTTTCCTCTGGGCTCTCCATGTTCGTCCTGTCCCGGGGGTAAAGGGCGTCGGGGGAATGTGTTGCTGTGGGCCGGGGGAAAGGGCAGGGGGATGTGGGTCGTCGCGCCCTGTCCCCTCCTTCCTCTTGAGGAGGAAGATCCTGGCTCAAGAGGGCTCTTGTTGGTGTTGGTGTACTTGGTATTGGTGATTTTGGCCACACGCTTCTGCTGGCCCACATATCCCAGTCTGTCCTGGACGTAGTTTCATGATGTTTGCTAGCTTGATGGCCTTAGCTGGCGTGGCACTGGTCAACCATGCACGTAGCGCCCGCCGTCAGACTAAGGGTTCGGGACCGGGGCTAGTTCCCCTTCGTTGGGGGGGGTTGCCCTGGAACCTACCCTGTGAATTCAGTTGCATTAGCCTGGACTCTGTGGTTGGGATACCGTTCAGGGACTGAACGTGTACGGACCCATGGCTTGTCCACCAGAATGTCCGGTGGATGAATATGGTGTTCGAGTGTTGGAACCCCGTTCTTATGGTACCGTTTTGGTTTTCAATGGCTTTCAAAGGGCGCGGTGTGAAGACGACTTCTGTCGATGCAATGGAGGTAACTGGCTTCACCCTGAACAGATCCCAATCAGGGGTCATTGTGCAGCAGCTCGAGGAGGATGGGTTGTTCATGACGGACTAAAGCGGTCAGCTGTGCATTACTACGCGACTCCTGCCCACCATTTTCTTCGTCGCATGTATCCATCGTATTCCGTGCACAAGGGGTTACAAGAAATGGTTTTTGGTGGGAAAATCAAATCTGCCAAACTACCATTTCACTATGTGGACAGGGAACAGCCTCTCTTCGTCCCAATGGCAATGAGACCCCCAAGGGGGGCCTCACAAAATGGAAACAGTCATGTGGAGCTTTGCAATCTCCCAAGGCCCCTTGAGATGCTCCAACAATCAAAAGATGGAGTAGTGGATCATTGCAACCAATGTGCAACTATAAGCATAATATATTACAACGCACACCGCACACTTGTGTCTCCAATCTAAGATGTGTCAGCGTGGGGGGGGGGGGGGGCTAGCGGAGTTGAACACAAAGGTTAAATAGGTTCACGGGCTACTTCCGCACTTGGGTGTGTTTTGTGGAGGTGGGTCTCCACACTGTTTCTTGGGAAATGTACATTTGGTGAGGGGGCTCTCTGTTCGGGAGGGGGGGGGGGGGGTGCAGCTGGTGGGTGAGTGTGGAACGTCTGTCCCACCACATATGATCAGTCTCTTGACCTCTTGGCATCCTGCTAACTGGCTTTGCATTCAGTCATTCCCAGACAGTTTGGGGGCTGCAAGGGGGGCTGGCGGGGGGGAGGGGCGGGGGGTCATGATATTCCAGAGGGCCTTCGCCTTTTTGCTTGTGCCTTACTGATATCGGGTTGGATGGTGGTTCCTGCAAGCAGGTCCCCATATCTAATTTGACGTTCAGCTGCCACTCAAACAAATCCCAGGGACAACCAGAGGGAGCAAACCTGCTGAGGTGCAAATGGCTGGTTACCCTTCCCACCAAACCCCTGCACTATCCCCATGGAACACAGTGCAACAAAGGGACTTACAAGTAGAGACCAATTTGCTGGTTGGGGCTAGAGGCTTTTGCATGGGCCTGCGGAACCGGTACGATGACCCGAACCTTAGCTCCATACCTGCTGGCCCGCCATCCCAGTCCAGTCAAAGAGGGGTGGGGGGGAGAGGTGGAGAGCTTCAGCCATGAAGGGGCTGGGTGCTGACGTTACACGGGTTGGCTGCCGATAAATCTCCGATTGATCAGACGAGGGCATGCTGCTGAGTGACAATCCATCTGGGGGCTGCCGTGTGTTGCATGCAATCAGGGTGAACCTACCTGCCAACGGCTTCAGCACCAGACGCTGACGGTGATCCTGTCCTCAAAAAGTTCAACAACTCAAAACAGCGATGCAACACAGCACACACTGTTGCAGGCCATTTTTGCACACTTTTGTGCAAGCGCCCACCACGCACTGCATGAGGCATCCTCAAGCTCATCCCGTGCTACCCCACACCTGAACAGTTCAAAACAATGATGCAACAAGCACCGTTGCAGGCCAATTTGCACACTTTTGTGCAAATCCACAACACACACACTACATGAGGCACCCTCGACCTTATCACGTGCTACCCCGTGCCTGCTCGCGTGCGGCGGATAGATGTGCGCGCCAGGGTGATATGGGCCGTGGGCTGACCCATCCATGAAAACGGAAGGTCCCGTTGACGATCCGGATGCCGCCACATGGGCAGCATGCCGCTGGTGTCCGGCAGGCAATCCGAGGTGATCAGACCCATACCATGTGCCGCCCAGTAGTATCTGCTGCTGCACATGGAACTGGGAAGGAGTCAGCTGCATCCCATCTCCGACTCAATAGGGCCCAATTCCTTCGGATCACGTCGTGGCAGGTCTGATGCAGGAGGCCCAAGGGGTTAGGGGCAATGGTAAGTCCAAAACGGAGGGCGCCTCGCTTGCCTGCTTCGCACAGGTGCCGTACCACCTCCTCCCACGAAGCGCTCGAGCGCAAGCATGCCACGCAGGGACGGCACAACACCAACTGGAAGGCTGAGTGGACCAGTTCTCCCTTAATAGCTGTGCAGCAATATTTGTAAGCGCCTGCATTGACTGATGTTGCAAGGCACGTAGGGATTGTGACTCAAATTTGGTTTTCCGTGTGTTACATGTCCCCATCAGTGCCTCGTAATACCCCGCCCCACCCGCCATCCCAAGTATGCAAAATGCCCCCTGCTTCCTAATTGTGCCGATTGGATGCATGCATTCGGTAGTTGATGTGTCTTTAGCAGCTTCAAGTGTCTGCCTACTCTTGACGAACCACATCCGAAAAAGATGGACCCTGGGCGGCTACGCTGGTATGCAGATTAGTGGACGGGGGTACGGAAGGCACCCAAAGGCCACAGCAACGGCACGCGCAACGACTGCTGCGATGAAATCCGTCACCCAAACTTTTGCTCGTCTCCCCCGTTCCTTGCCTTTCCGCGCCGCAACTGACTGACTTCCTTGAGCAGGGCCTCCAGCTCCGAAGGGGCCAGATTGTCTCCGAAGAACGTCACCACCTTTTCCACTTCGGAGGCAGTGACAAACCCGTCGCCATCCTGATCCCAGAATTCCATCCCCGTGATACTCCTGGCGTACGGGTTCCGCATCAGCGTCTGGGCGTCCTGCTCGGAGCGCAGCCGCTTCCCAACCGCCAACTGCAACACCTTAGCCCAGTGCTCCGCCGATGTCTGCTCACGCAAGGTATTGATGAAGGCCTGACAAAACAAGACGAGGGTACGTCATGTCGCCTTCGCAAGAGATCGGGTCCCCAACAACGCCGCGCACACCGAGTGCACACAGAAGGTAGGGGGAGGGGCATGGAGGGCGTTCAGAGGGTGCACAGAGATCCCACAGCGGCACACGGCGAGGACACGACGAGGGCGGACACACAGAGGGACAGCATGCAGAGGGCTCACTGAGGAGACTCAGAGGGCCCAGAGAGGGCAAGCAGAGGTCATGCAGACAGCACAGTCCACCTGGTCGTTGAGCTTGCCATAGAAATCCGATGCGCTGATCGTGCTGTGCAACACATTGGAGGGCTTCAAGTTCCGGAAATAGAAACCCAGCATCAACCCGTACACCAACACGCCGACTACGCCGATGCCACTCACAACGGCGACGAATCCGAGCGGCGCCTCCTCGCAGTAATTGGTGACATTCATCCCAAAAATGCCGGCAATCAGCGCTCCGATGGCCGTCGTGAGCGCAAGAATGGAGATGTGGATGTTCAGGTTCAAGATGTTGTTTCGCTGCAGGTCCAGGGCGGCCTCGATGGTGTCACGTGTGGCATCGATCCGGCGCTGGAAATCGTTGACCTCGTTGACGAGCTCCTCCGTGATCTTCACGTAGCTTTCTAAACCAGCGTCGTTGAACACACTACACTACACTACACCGCACCACACCGCACCACAACAACCAGACACCGCATGACCATACAAGCAGCAATGGGAACACAAAAGGGGCACTACGAGCATCCGGATCAGCCAACAACGCAACCAAAGCGAAACGCAGCGAGAAATCACCCTCCTCAGGCGTCTGTGGCAACTCGACCTGCAATGAGCTTGACCTCCGGGTAATTACCCGGCATCAGCTGTTCCCAGATCCGCTCCCCGCCGTTCGCCAAGTCCCGCACGGCGCTGAGGAACTCCTGCAGCGACGTGTGGAACTTCGTGAGGGCGTTTTCGAGGGGGAGCAACCGCAGAAGGGCGTGTTCGGATGTCTGGAAGGCACCGCGGCCTGTGGAGGCCAAGACGGCGTTCAGGACGGGCTGGAACACATTCAGACGCTTCTCGTAATCCAGTGTGACGGTGTCGAGCGCATTGTCGAGGCATCGCAGAGGGTACGAGAGGTGCTCGTCCTCCGACCTCTGAAGCGCGTCGTGCATCTTCGTGGCAAAGGCGTTGACGAGCGGCAACTGAACGTCGAACACGTAGACGCGATCCGGGAGGATGAGGCACTTAATGTACTCGAGCTTGACGAGCACGTACCCATTGCGCAGGAGCAGCGTGCTGATGGTGTCGCGGGATGCCGCATTCTCCACGACCCGCGCGCTGCGCTTGCTGATCTTCACCCCTGGACCAAATACAAGCAATCGTCCGGAGCGCACAAACAACGATCCATTTGAGACACGGAACAAAGAACGCCGTCATGACCCAATCCCCCCATCCCGTGATCGGGCACCCTTGCCCCCTGTGCATTCCTGTGGACAATTTCGGCCTGACAACCCGAACCAGCGGGTACACCCGCAATACCAACCGCCACAGTGAGCATTTATAGCAAACCTCCCTGAACACGCCTCCATCGACCCAGGGAGCACAACTGGTGGGCTTGCGGTATTGACACATGCCACCCCGGTATCTAGCGTGTTTCACCGAGACAGATGCTACTGTGCACCTGACAATATGGGCTGTGTACTTGCGGAGGGTGCGAGGCACTGCAAGCGCCGTGCCCTCAAATCATCCGATCCGCCATCCTGCAACAGCCGTTGGTTCCCCTCGAACCACCGTTGGTCATCTCCCAGCGGCACCGTTTATCTTGTAACTACCGTTGGTCACCTTCCAACTGCTGTCAGTTGCCCTTAATCGGCGGTTCGATGTAACGGCTTTCAGAAGTGTTTGGCCGCGACGGGGATGCTTGCTAGCATGGACTGTTGCTGTTTACGGGGGGAGTGTGGACGATGCTTGCCAACCGCCGCCGACTGAGACTGTAAGACCAAGGATCAGAGTTTCAAAATCTTGGTTGAGGCTGATTGGGAGGCGCAATGAGCAAGTTCTACGACGTGTCTTTAGGGCAATTTTTCAGTTTTGGCACCCTGGGATACGATGGACCTGCTGAACAGGCATATGCAGTAGCCATCTTCCGGAACTGAGCTCTGCAATTTAAGAACTCTATGCCCGGCTGCAGTCCCAGTGTTGTATGTTGTACGTACAGCATGCTCACCATGGGGCATGCGGATGTTACCCCACTCAAACAACACGTGCGGTGCACAAGACCACAACACACAACACCTGCCCTCCAGGGGCTGTTGCATCCATCATCCATCATCGGCCCACCGCCCAGGGTTATTGTGAATTTGGCCAGACTATCCGTTGTAACACATGTCAAATCCCCACCCGTGGCTGCAATCTGAATTGACTCATAGTAACTGCAATAGGCCAGCCAAGGTTTTACCCTTGATCGATCAAACAGAAGGGTCAAAGCTTCAAGGAGAGGCACCCCTGATTGTTTGCCCAAGGCTGCACACACACTCTGAATCCTGAGGAAAAGATCGATGGATGGTCACACCGTAGGTCAAATTGGATGGGATGCAGAAAAAATGGCAACGCAGGGTGCCTTGAAACTGTAGAATGAAGTGCAGGATGGCCTGGATCATTGCAATCCCAACCCACATTTACCCCGCAGAGGCTCATTGAGATTTTGGTTACATCAACCAGCCCCTGCTTCCGTTTTCTGATCCGGGCTTTCCATTAACTCTCTGTTTCAAAAACGGTCGGTGTCAGCCGAATTGCGGCGCGTCAACTAGCCCCGACGTTGAAGCATCAAGCGGCGCGGGGTTTCTGCAAACCACTGTCGTACCGTTCGGGACCGACCAACTGCTGTCTGAGACCAGCAGTCGCCATTCGCCCGGTTCGACACCAGGTATCGTTTGTCTTTGGGTATGAGGCTTGCACTGGTCGAGCTTTTTTTTCTCTCAATGAGCACAGAACGGCCATGGACGTGCTTCCATCCGCAGCAATGGGTGTAACGATTGCCATGCCAATTAAAGCACGAGCCTTGTCTTTTTCTTGCTCAGAATTTGGGAGATGCTTTCCATTGCATGTGTGTGTGAACATCACCCGAGGTCTTGTGTTTGGTTCGAATGGTGGGTGGTGTGGCTTTGCATGTGCTTTGGAGGATGTGGGGTTACCATTCTTTTCTTCAAAGGAAAGGGGGCAGTTATTTGTATGAGGTTGAAATGATGTCGCGTAGGTTGATGGAGCTTCATAATGACTCGGCAGCCGGTCTCACGGAACAACACTTCTTGTCTCCCTGTGACAGGATCAGACGAAGACGAAAAAAACTTCTCCATGATTCAGCGGCGGCCCTCAGCTGAGGCAGCACAGTGCTGTGTCACGCACTCATTGCAAGCGTCCCCCGCATACCATGAAGACCTCACGACTTTTTGCGTCTTGTTTGGTTGTCATGTTCGATAGATCGAGAAAGGCAGGCCAATGTGCAGGTAGAGGTAGGGGTAGGAGCAGGAGTAGGGAAAACCACAGGAGGAGAGAGAAAGGATAGGGGCACGGTTCTGATATATGATGTATGTGTGGGCACAGCGGCAGGACGAGGGTCGGGCCAGTAGTAGAAATGGGGCAAGAACCGGAAGCGCAGCGCATCGCCTTCGGCTGGCTGCACAACAGCACACAGCAACCAACGCAACCACGGCAACAGGGGAAGGGACATGGCAGGGTCTAGGAGGGTTATGGACAGGGTGCGGGCAGTAGGAGTTGGGGCACACCATGCTTGGTGCGGACCTCGTTCATCGCATCAGACCGCGACATTGTTACAGCCTCGTCCTGAAACTTGATGCGGAGGACGAGTGACGTCACGTTCTCAACCGGAGGGGGACTGTCTCCAGGTGGCTGCTGCGCTTCCACGTTGTACCCCCTGACAGACTCGCCGTGGAACGGCCGCCGCGTGCGCACGTGCGGCATCGAGCAGCTTGTTGCATATGCCCGACGCAAGTGGCATGCAAGGGCCTGGGATACCCGGGGCCCCGTGCGCACTTGCCGCATCAGGCTGCTGGATGCATGCGCCCGGTGCATGGGGTGGCATGCAATGGGGGGCCGCAAGTGCACTTGCGGCATCTGCTGGCTGACGGCGCATGCCCAGCACGTGGATTGGCTGGCAGGGGCTGTGTATCCACAGCGCAGTGCCCGTGCAATGCCCCGCTTTGCTTGTGCACAAGCAAGCGTGCGGGCGAACATGGGACCGGGACAGCGCCTGCTGCAAAAAAGGAGCAACCAGCACTCCAAAACGGGGGAGGCTGCGTGACGTGGCCCTATACAATACGATCTGCAAGGAGCACAAACCGCAACTCAGCACGCAAAAACAGCCTCTCGGAAGGGAGACCTTCAGTGGCTGTGCTTCTTGCGATTCCCGATCACTGATGAATGATTGCGCCGAGGCATGCGTGCACAGATCTTGCGGGTCACAAGCGACCAACACACTCCAATGGCTTGCGCCAACAATTCCCAAAACTGCATCAATCATTCTCAGTCCTCAGACCAGGGTTGGAAAAGACGGCGTATATATACGCGTAACGTATATATACGCGTACTGTATCGCGAGAATACAATACAGTACGCGTCTGCTGGGGGGGCCACCGACTGGCGCCAGACGCGCGTGCCGCCGCAGAGAATGAGGTTAAAAACTAACAAAACGCGAGATTTTCATGTTTCTGCAGGCTGCCGACATTTTGCATGCACCAAAATTTTAACTGTTGATCCCCGACATATTGCTTTAAAGTAGTTGTGACATAAAAACCGAGTTGCAATTTAAGACGTGTTTTTCAGAACCAATAGCACCGCTGTGTCCCCACTGCCATTGCGCATCGTGCGGTATGCTTGTCGTCGTTTGAAAACACTTGCGCGCCGAGAAAAAGCCGTCGCGAACTTTGCGTGCAGAGATGTAGAATGCCACAAACAACATCTGCGTGCAGTGAAGGAAACGCTACGAGCAGCATACAAGAGTCAGAAGGTATCCAAACAAACCACACGAAAGCCAACTGTCTCGCTCAGAACGCCGACGCAGATGAGACAGGTTCTGATGAGTGCGATGAATGGGATGAATGGGACCACGTGTTTGCAGAGCAATGGCAGAGACACCAGTACGAGTCGTATTGTTGGAGACAACAAAGAGAGAGCCGGCAGCCCATGTCCTACGCTGACTGGTCGCGACTGAAGATGCTATGGGATAGCGAGCAGGAGCTGAAGAACTGGTGGATCACAGAGCAGGAGAAACAGTGCGCCTGAACAGGTTTGAGTTCCTATTCCTCCTCCTCCTCATCTTCGTCAAACATATGGTCAGGCAACACACAGGGCTCTCTGAAAGCTAGGTCCCTAATCTTTCGCAGTAGCCTCATGTTCTGATAAATATAAACAAGCTTCTCCACCTTGTGGCCATACAGACGGTTCCTACTTTTTGAGTGCACAAAACCAAACACACTCCAGTTGCGCTCTGCAGCAGAGGCCACTGTAGGGGTTGAATGTACGCGCAGCGCAATGTCCCTCAGCACTGAATTTTCATAGCAGAAAGCTTGGAACCAATTGAGGCCGCCAAGGGCAAGACTTTCTTTGGTCCAAAGGCGTTCATCTGCGAACTCTCCACACCTCATAAGGAACTGTTGCAGTTGCAGTTTGGCTGTTTGAGCATGCTCCTTGCCACCAAAGGATTCAAAAACCTGAGCAACATCATTCCTGATCTCACTGTCCTTCAGTGGGTCTTCCTCACGAGTCATCAAAGCAGGATTAAGCACATAGCTGGCTGAATGCACAGGGTGGTGCAAGAACTTCCACCTTTCGAGTACAAGACTCTGTGCCTGTTTGTGTTCAGGTTTGGGAAGTCCCTGATGCTCAGCAACGTGCTGTTGGAACAAAAGCATCTCGTAGTACACCAGACTATTATAAGTGGACCCTTCTGTGTCAGCTTTCCTGATCATACGCGCCAGTGGCTGCAGCAATGTTCGACAACTCGACAACAGCTTCCAGAAGGTTGTGGAAAGGATGATCTCAGCGATGACTTCGGCTTTGGTGCTGTCGCTGGTGGCGTACGACCACTTGGTGTTGGACCAGTCCGGTGAGACAACCGAACTCTGAAGTGGCCCCTTGTTCTTCACCATGAACTTAAGACATGGGTAATTGGTTGCGAACCGTGTGTCGCCAGGCAGTGGAGGCTCCGTCATATCCTGCTGTGCATCTTTTTCCTTGTGTTTCTTCTGCTCGTCCTTCAGAATCCCAGAGGCTCTGAATCTGTTTCGGAAAAAACTGAGAACTGTCCGGCACTTGGTGATGACATCTTTAACAGTGGGGAGTGCACAGAGATCCTTGAACAGCAGATTGTAGCCATGAATGGTACATCCAATCTTTGTCAAAAAATGATCAACCTCAAATTTCTCAGACTGATCCAACACGTTCAGGGCAGCCTGCGTCACAGCTGCATTATCTGCCACCACTGTTGAGGTGGGGCAGGGCAGCTGCAACTGACGAACCACCTCCAAAGCATCGTGAATGCCCTGTGCGATGTGGTCTGCATTTTTCACTTGTTTGCCAGGGTAGTCTGCCTTCACAAAAACTGAGCCACGGCGCCCAATCAGATTGTAATTGATGACAGATTGCCTGCGGATATTCGAGTACCCATCTGTTGCCAACCCTGTGTGATGATCTGCAGCAAACACAGGGCCAATCTCTTTTGAAATGTTGTCGTAAACTGTGTCCAGCAAACCATCAGCAAGCTTGTGCCTGTTGGGGGGATACAACTGAGAACCTGGTAGACCAGCCTTCACACATTTGATCAGTTTGTCAATGTAGCGACGCAGCATCACATCTTCAGAGATATGAAATGGTATACCAGCGTGGTACATGAACTCAGCAAAGGAAACATCAAGCTCTGTCTTCAGAATTTCCTGCAAGTTGTCTAGTGTTGCCTGCTTCTTTGGAGCTGGTTCTGCAGCGGCATCAGGATTTTGTTGGCCCAGGAAAATCCTCTTTTTGTTTTGTTGATGTTCTTTTTGCTTCAGCTTTTCCTCAGCCTCCTTCAACAGTTTCTCTTTGACATCCTTCGGCACATTGGGGCAGGCAGCAACACCATGTCCCTTTTCCCCAGACAAATGGGCACGAGCTCTTGCAGGTCCTTGCCAGCCCTTGCCCAAATAACCACAATATTTGCAGTTGTAGTCCTGCCCAGTTTTACTGGTTTTTGTAGCAAGGTTAAGTGTGAAATGCTGCTCAAGCAGGCCAGTGCCACGTGGTGCCATTTTTAAAATCTGCAAAAATTCAGGAGGAGAATAACATCTGAGGGGTGTCTAGAAAACCCGACCGGACCTCCCCTGGTGGCATGCCACCTACAGGTGAGTTTGCTAAGCCACCGAGTGTGGACAGCAGTCTGGATCTGGGTGGCCTGGCCCTGAGGATGTGGATGTGAAATGTTTGTTTTTGGTGCTGTGTGATGGGACACATCACTGATGACGTCATGCATGATGACATCATCAGTGATGTCACTGATGACATCATCATTGACATCACTGATGATGTCATCAACCAGGTTAAACAAATATAGAACACAAGGTATCCAGAAAAAAAACAAGAAATTAAGACAAAAAATTATTTTTGCAAACAATTGCAGGTTGTACACTAAAACAGAATAGCTGCAAATTCTAGGAACATAACTTCTGTGAACAAACAGTACTTTGTCAGGAAAATTTGGGATACAATACATTACATTACAGTACTGTATCGGAACGATACAATACATTACACGTACTGTATTGTACCAACCCTGCCTCAGACACCCTTAGGTCGGAGCAGAGTAGGTCCTTGCGCGCCCTGGTACGGGGGTCTAGGCGTCCAGTCGGGCGATTCTCACCACCATTGTATGCCAGCTTTCTACAACTTTTCGCAGCCCTCAACAACCCTCAAGATCAGGCACCGGGGCCAGGAACATTTTTCGACAACACGGGCCTCAACTTACAGCAGCATGGGACAAAGATACAAAGGCTGCACCTCATGCGTGACTCTGTAGATGGGCCGGTGTGTCCGGACGCTTCAGTCTGTAGGCCCGAGGGGCAAACGGATGAAGGGAGAGTGCAAAAGGGAAGGTGGTTGGCCGGAAAGGGAGGGAGACCCACCTCATCCCAGTGGAATGCAACTTGGATTGCATCACGGCTCTGCTTGGCAAGCCCAACTTGCCATTCAGGTACGCCTTCCCAGAACCGATCCGAGCCATTCATCTTCGATATCGCATGCTCAGCAGCCTGCACTCCGTACAGTGCCGCCTCTGACAGGGAATTGCTTGCCAGCCGGTTCGCGCCGTGAAGCCCTGAAAAAAGGAGGTGACGTACTACACGCCGAAAACCATTCGTGCCAGGGGCACTTTGGGTGTCGGGTGTGTGTCAGGTGCTGCCGGATGCGTGTCATGCGTGTTTGTGGGAAGCGTGTCGGGTGCGCGTCAGGTGCGTGTCGGGTGCTGTCGGATGCGTGTCGGCTGCTGTTGGCTGCCGTGAGCGTCGTGCGAGGATAAGCAAAAGTTGGGCAAACACTGAAAAGTTGCGGTATGCTCTGATTAAGGGCCTCTGAAAAGGCGTATTACACACCAATTCACACACGGAGGCCGGACAACGGGGCAGGGTTTAGGGGCAGCGGCAGGGGCGAGGGCACGGCCTCCTGCACATTCAGCACGAGACAGCACCTGTGTAAGAGCACTCTCCCACGGCATAGAGCCGCTCCACCTGCGTACAGCCGTTGAGATCGACAGGAATACCCCCACAGGTGTAATGGGCCGCTGGCACAACCGGGATGGCTTCTTTCGTTAGGTCCACGCCGCACTCCAAGCAATGCTTGTAGATGACGGGATATCCAGTTTTCAGCTGCTCTGCAGTCATCCCCGTGACCTCAGGGGTAACGTTGAGCCACACATGGGGCATACTGAGCAGAAGGGTAGGTGGGGGAGGGGAAGGGCCACGCACGGAACCTGCTGTCTCAGATTCTTGCCCACCGTCAACCACCGTCAACCCGCGTCCGCGAACTACCACCATCTTGTCGCCCCTTCGGCCCGCAAAAAAAAACTCATGCTTGATTACATGGTAGGCCCAATTCCATTGAAATCTAACCGGATCCTCGCAATTCGCGAATACCCCGAATCTCTGCAAAGCAATACCCGCGTTTCTTCATCTCCGTGTCAATGGCCTTGGCGACCACATCACGCGTGCTTGCTGAACCATCCTGGTGGTAACCGAGCGCCTTCACGAAATCCTCTGTGGAGTTTTTGCTGAGCGTTAGCCGCCCCCCGGCCTTCTTCCCGCGTAGGGCCTCCGTCACAAGGAACCGGCGCTGGTCGGGGCACTTGGGGTTAGGATTGTAGAAGCACGTCGGGTGGAACTGCATGAACTCCATATTGCTGATTGGGTAACCCAGACGGCAGTACATCGCTAGGCCATCCCCGGTAGCCGTGTCCGGGTTGCTCGTGTACAAATACACACGTCCGGCACCCCCCGTGGCCAAGAACGTGACTTGGGCAGCGAAGGATGACACACTGAAACAGCCAGAAAGTGTGGTCGAGAAAAGAGTCTATGCATTGCAAAGGGAAGGGAAGGCGTAGCGACCACGTGCGGGCCAAAACACTCTGCTCAGTTGATTCCACTGATTACTGCCCGAAGCCAACGTTGGATGTTTTAACAATCGAAGAATCGGGAGATCCTGCGTCTTGCGGTGCGGGGGTATTGGTAGATCGGACGCTCCGAAAACCACTCCATGGTACACCGGCCTGGATGGCATGTCCGGCTTTTTGAAGCGCATGCAACCACACTACCCACGTGCACCACACACACACACAAACCACACCAACCACGCTGAGGTGCAGCACAACCACGAGTTGACTTCCGTATTGTTGGCAACAAGTGTGCAGTTCTCCCCATTCCATGTTCATCCATGCGAGTGCTAGGCGAAGAACATGCATGATCGTGGGTGTCGTCCTCAAGAAAGAAAATGCGATGAACACGCAAGCAAATGCCCACTTCACATTAGCCAGCGGTGGCAAATCACAATCAAAGAAGAATTGCTACATGTTTAGATATGCAAGTTTAGTTGTTCTGTGTTGGTGTGGAACAACAGCCGTGTAAGAAAGAAAGATGATTCTCCTCGCATCAAGCACCTTAAAACACCGAGAACGACACAAGTAAGCTAGCTTCACACACAATAATGTGCCACGAGTAGAAACGCATCGGACACTTCTTTGTCGCTTCGGGGACAAAAAGATATGCGTTCCGGGCCTCCATGAGATAGAGGACTACGTGAGGACAATGTTAAGCTTCTCCGTGCCATGGCATAGCAACGGCATAACAACAAGCGTGGCAACAAGCATAGCAACCAGTGTCGTGAAAGAACGAACCTGCCAGTTTTGGTGTCCAACGCATATACTCCGACGCAAGTGTCCCTCGATATCGCTCGTCCCACCTTTTCCTTTTTCTTTGCGCATGGTCGCACCAAGGTTTCCCCATTGGGACCAATCGAAGCGTCTAAATTCTGAACCTTGCAGTCGGTGATGAGATCGATTGCCATATGGTCTTCGTAAATATGAATTAAATCGTTTTCGATGGCGCGAGCGGCCAGCACCTCCATGATCGACCTCCCCGTATGATCGGCGCAGTGGAAAATCCGCGGTGCAGAATGCCCACCTTCTTGGTGTAGGCTGTATGGATAACTGCAAAAAGTGGATCGTAACGACAAGCAAAACAGGCGGTGACGTATAAGTACAGTACTAGTGATACGATTTATCAACAGCAAGGAGGCAAGGAAGCACTGAATGGCGACCTTCCATCTTTGTCAGCTTTCGTGAACTCAACTCCAAGGTCGATTAATGTTTGGATGGTGTGGGGGAATGCTTTTTCCACAAACTGCTCAACAACACTTTGCTCGCATAGTCCAGCCCCAGCCTTCATGGTGTCCCGAACATGAGCGGCAAAAGTGTCTCCTGTAAAAAGATTGGTGCAGATGTTTCCAACAGAAGACTTCCAACAGAAGCCTTGGGCAGAGATGCGACAAGCGAACCTGCACACACCTTCAAGTGGTTGCCCTGTTTCCGACAGTGGGACTGCCGACATTCCACCCTGTGCATACAACGTGCTGCCTTCCTTCAGGTCCGCTTTTGCAAGTATAGCCACAGTCTTTCCTCGCTTGGCGAACCGCAGCGCAGCCATAAGACCGGCAACACCGCTACCGATGATGAGGGCATCACTTTTAATCACAACCATTTCGGGAAAGAGTACTGTCACAGAAGCGCGGATGTAGTGTGAGCAAAAGGTCCAGTGAAACAAAAAAATTGCGATTGACAGCGGAAACTGCACCGTTAAATGCCTAAATCAGGAGAAAAGTGAAAACTGGAAACTGGACGCAGCCGATGCCATGCGATGGCCGCAAGTGTTGCAAGTGTTATCCGGAGAAACGCGTTTTCTCCGGATAAGGGCTTATCCGGAGAAAATCGGCGCCGCAGCCAGATTTTGGTCAATTTCAGCCCATTATAGGACAGTACAGTATATTTTATATTTTTCTACATTTGTATTATTATTACTGTTATTATTCTATGGTACATCTGTTAAATTTCAGATGTTAAATTTGTCAAAATTTGTCTCCTTAGCCTTTAAATTTCAGATTTTCGATTTGTCAAAATTTGTCTCCTTAGCCGTTAAATTTCAGATTTTCGATTTGTCAAAATTTGTCTCCTTAGCCTATTGTTGCAAAATGCAAGCCCATAGCACCATGAGGGGCAAAAGGCCCAAAATTATTGATGTTGATTTGCTGAGTGATGTATCATCCCCAAAATGCCACTCACCTAAATCCCCAAGAATCAAAGAAGAAGAACTTGATGACATTGAAGAGATGCAAGTAGAAGCACAAGTAGAAGAAGATGTCATGGGATTGTCGGATGCAGAGTCCGATGAAGTTGAGGAGGAGGAGGAGGCCTCCAACATCTCCTTTAGTGATGACATTGGTGACCTTGGGGATAGTGAGGGGGAAGAAGAAGACTCCAAGGAAGAAGACCCTCTCCCTCCTATTAAGGTGGGTGACATTTTTGGAAAGAATCTTTCCAATAAAGACGTAACGGCGGAGGTATTCTTTTGTTTTGATCCGTTTTGTAATGCACTTTTGGCCCTTTCATAACACATGACCCATTTTATTCATATTAGGTCAACAGAAGAATGGACTATGTGTATGACTTGGTCACCGGCACCTCCAAAAAAGAATTATACCTGTATTTGCAATGTCCCTATGGTCGGAAGTGGCATCCAGACCAACGTGGGGCCAGTGGAGGTGGCGACGTCCAAAAGGCACGGAACCGCTTTACGAAACGTTGGAAAAATGTCAATGTGCCACAAGAGCAACAAGAACTGCCACTTCCGGAGGTAGAAGTTCCGGATGCAGAAGACGACAAGGACAAGAAGGAAGACACTAAGGAAATTAAAACTAAGTGTTCTTGTCGTGTTATTTGCAGCCGTCCTAATGAGGATAGCCCTTGGAAGGTTACAAAAGTCAACCTAGAACACACTAGCACGGCCATGCATATTTGAAAAGTAGACACCTTAGGCTTTCCAATGGTCCAAACGGATTGGAAAAACACCACGGTGGCGCCAAGTTACCCCCCTAACACCTTTGCACCATGGTTTGTCAAAAACACTCTTGGGTCCAATAAAAGGGCACTTCCACCTTGTCCCACACCCCCAAACCTGATTGTAAGGCATTGCAGGTGTGGACATGTGTCGTGCAATGTTGTGTGCAAGCCCCATTGTGAGTTTCTGGTCAGTGTGGCCTTTGGTTTTTTTAAAAATTTCACTTTTCTCTAGACAAATCTATATCAAATAATTTTCGGAGTGGTACCAGCGCTGCAGCAGCTGAGTGGTAAAGCGGCGGTCTCTCCAATGGCCAGCGGCGGTTCGATCCCGCCGGCCTGTTTTGTGCCAGCCGCCAGCGCCAGCGCACTTAGGAAAACCCCACCTTTTTGACTCTGGCGGCTGTTCTGCGGCTGTTCTGGCGCCTCCGCGCCAATTTTCTCCGGATAAGCCCTTATCCGGAGAAAACGCGTTTCTCCGGATAACACTTGCGTGCGACGGCGGCCGGATTCCGCGCGGATGCTCCAAGACTAAGTATTCTTATTGTGTCCCTCCCTTGCCTCCCTCCCTTCCCTTGTCACGATTGCCAGAGGAAAATCGCTCAGCACCTCGCTACCTTAAATCGTTCGCTCGGAAATGGACACTGTGGTCCTCTCCTTGAGATTGCTGAGACACTATTGGCAACAATTTGAAGGTGTTTCTAACCGATATTCTGGGTGCAATGTCACCTGTGGGCCCTACACAACACATAAGTTGCCAAATGTCACCGATTTCTTGTTGGAATTGCATTGTGGATCCATCCACCTTCTCTTTCGCTCTCGCTCTCTCTCTCTCTCTCGCTCGTTCTCTCTCTCTCTCTCGCTCTCTCTCTCGCTCTCTCTCTCTCTCTCTCTCTCTCTCTCCATAAAGCATTGTGCATAATGTGTACACAGCTTTGCTACCTTGCTTTCAGAAACCATTTGGTTGTGCATCTTCTTGTGCATGTCCTGCCGCTGAAGGTGCCAATTCGCCTGACGACGAGAGACAAGGGGTACTCATCAGTGCCATAGACTAAGCTCTCTCTCTCGCTCTCGCTCTCTCTCTCTCTCTCTCTCTCTCTCTCTCTCTCTCTCTCTCTCTCTCTCTCTCTCTCTCTCTCTCTCTCTCTATACGATTATCACGAGCTTGCATAACCCACAAAATGGCCCAACATTGACAATTGGTCAACCCATCACCCTCATACCTTCGCGAATACCTTGCCCCGTCACATCAGAACTCAAACATTCTGGATGGAGCGATGGCCGTGGTGTTGTGCGTGTTGTCGAGTCACCTCAGAGAAACCAATGTAAAGACATTTCTCATGATTGCGGTTCGTCCATTTTGAGCTTTGCGCGAGAAGGAACTATTCCGTACCTTAGGGGACCTCGCGGTCCCGGGTGGTTGAGATGCCATTCTTCGGATCAAAAACCAATTTTCTTCACGTGACAAAAAACAATGCAACATAACGGAGTGATATGGTGCAGGATTCGGTACGCAACTTGCGAAGGTGATTTCCGCCGTAAACCACACGTAATTTGCCGGAAGTTTTTCTCCTTACGCCTTGTCGTTGGCTCTTCAAGTACGTGCACAACAGTGCTTGTCACTTAGATGTAGGTGGTGGTTGAGCTAGCCTTGTATTGCTTTGTTCCTCCCTTGCACCCTTGGTGGCTCCTTGGTGCCCACCCTCGTCGTGTTCCCCGTCGTAGTGTTCCTTCGTCGGGTTGGGTTGGCAACCCTCCGGTTCTTATGTGTTGTGTTTCGTGCTCAACTTTCTAATTACCATTATCATTATAGTGAGCCGCACGTGTGCTTTTGACTATTGAGTGAGTGCCTTTGTGCTTTAGTGAGTTGAGCCGGCGAAATCGCAAGCTACGCTCGACGGGAAATGTATATCCATGTGTGCAAGGATTTGGATCGTGCCGTCTTTGGCCCATCCTCGTCCGTTCTTTGCAAACACACTACGTGCGCCACGACGTGGTTGCTAGTTTTCGGACGCTTAGGAAGGAGTTGAGGGTGTGGATGTATTTGCGTGCAAAGTGCCAACCCGCGCAACCATGTTCACTCGTTCACGAATGGCAACCATGGGCCAATGCGTAAACCATCAAGAGGCTTCGAGGGCTTACGGAACACAAGGTGAAGGATACGGGGGCCGATGCGTACTCGTTTGACAACGTGAAAAGTTGTTGTTGGTTCCTTTTTCGTGTTTTCAACAATGCCGGCTTCACGGAAATCAAACCGACCGAATCTTTCGGCCAATGACTCTATTTCGCATGCGTTATCCTCATGTTAATGTGAGCCGTGGCTATATCACTCGAGCAAAACTTGGCTTAGGTGGCTTTTGGTCCACGCAATGATATCACTCACTACCACTGTGTTTTGAAAGATGCATCATGTTGCTTTATCATTTCACAAGAACACGAGCATTGACGGAGGGCAATAATAATGATTTTTGCACGAAATGGAGTGTCGTTTTTCATGGACCGCAGCCCCATGTGGAGGACTCGTCATCATAGCACGCATTTCTCGCAACGAGGGTGCGTTTTTGTCTGTGTTTTTGCAGTTGCGTGTGTAAGTCTTTGGCATCCGTGACGAAGTCCCTTTCCCCTCCCTTCAAATTTGGTTCCGTGTTCAATCAATCTTTGAAACCCCCCTCCCATGTTCGCACCAAGCGCCGAGGCCATTTTCACACCGTCGGGGGCACCGAAAGGGTGAGGTGCCCACGTGCCATATAGCACTCAAAGTGCCGATTGCACCTCTAGATTTGTGGTCACAATGTCAGCGGCTCACCGACTCGCGAACGTGGAGAGTGCGTTGAATTGCCGTGATGATGATGTTGTGATTGTGAGCGCTTGTCGTACAGCGGTGGGTCGCGCCCGCAAAGGGGGCTTCAAGGACACGAATCCTACGGACCTCTTGGCAACGGTGCTCCGCGGAGTGATTTCGCGAGTGCAATTTCCTGCCAGCAAAGTTGATGACGTGGTGGTGGGCAATGTTCTACTCCCCGGGGCCGGGGCAACGCAAGCGCGAATGGCCATGCTTCTAGCGGGATTGCCACAAGAGACGAGCGTACAAGCCGTGGATCGGCAATGTTCATCCGGTTTGCAAGCCATTGCGGCGTGCGCCGCTGCGATAGCGGCAGGCCAAGTTGACGTGGCCATCGGCGCCGGAGTCGAGAGCATGTCGCTTGGGAAGATGGGGGATGTTGGGCCAATCTCGGAGGTGGCTATGGCGAACGACAAAGCCAAGCAATGTACCATCCCCATGGGGATCACTTCGGAGAATGTTGCAGAGAGGTATGGCATTGGCCGGGAGGAGCAAGACCGCTTTGCGGTGGAGTCCAACCACAAGGCTATTGCGGCTCAAAAGGCTGGGAAATTTGTGGCCGAGATCGTCCCGGTCACAGCGACGGTCAAGGATGCCTCCGGCGGCAAGAACCAAGTCGTTGTCGAAGCAGACGAAGGGCCAAGAGCCACAACCTACGAGCAGCTCGCGAAGCTCAAGCCCTCCTTCAAGCCCAACGGGTGCAGCACAGCCGGCAACTCGAGCCAGATGAGTGACGGTGCAGCCGCCGTGTTGCTCATGAAGCGCAAAACGGCCAAAACCATGGGCTTGCCGGTGCTCGCGACGTTCCGTAGCTTTGCGGTAGCCGGATGCAGCCCCGACGTCATGGGTATCGGCCCCATCTACGCTATCCCGCGCGCTTTAGAGAAGGCCGGGGTTGGTATCCGAGACGTGGACGTGTTCGAGATCAACGAGGCTTTCGCCAGCCAGTGCCTGTACAGCGCGAAGCACTTGGGCATCCCCATGGAGAAGCTAAATCCGCTGGGAGGCGCTATCGCCCTAGGCCATCCGCTGGGATGCACGGGCTGCCGCCAGGTCGTGACGCTGGTGCATGAGCTGCGGCGCAGGGGTAAGGGTCGCGGGGTAGTGTCCATGTGTATCGGGACCGGCATGGGAGCCGCGGCGGTGCTGGAGGTGGAGTAAGAGACCTTGTGCCGGCGACCGGTTCAGGGGTGCGCGTTGTGTGGCTCTGTGCTGTTTTGGGGACCGCATTGCACAAGCCTCGAATGCGTGTGAAGATGTGCTGGTGTGCACTTTGTGGTGAGGGGGGGGTCAACCATCCCTTCCGATATGTAATCGCGAATCACCTTAGCTGCCTGAATGTTGAGCAGTTGCCCCGCCCGGAGCCAGCAGCAGTCTAGCAGGGATAATCTGCCCTCACTGGTACGAGATGCGCGCGGTGATTGTCCGCGATGCACCCCTAAGGAGTTCCTCGTGGGCCTGTACCTGCGCGTTGGACAGCACCTGCACGCCGGCAGCTGCTCATGACGTCAAGTGGTTGCGCATACAGCCGGGAGCAGCGCCACTCAAGTGCACGCGTGTTAGCGGAGTGAGCGAAATCAGTGATCCCGTTTGCTCCTTTGGTGGGGCCCGATGTTGGCTTATATTGTTGGATCTATCCGGTCTCTTCCCATCCAGTCCGTTTCGGTCTTCCACTTCGACTGTCCTCATTTTGGGGAGGAGATGAGTTATAAAGTGTGGTATTGGGGTGCATGGAAGTGGGATCTGAGCATCACATGATCTGGCGCCCACTGAGCTCAGGTAACGTCGAGGAATACCGTGGCTCTGTGTCTGAGGGCTTGGTGGCGTGCACAGGACACGGTGCTGATCGTCACCAACCATTGGATGGAGCCGAAACGCACTGCCTGGTGGGAAGTAGCTGCGTCTTATCATATAGCTAAACCAGGTGGCTACCATTGCTGGGTAGCTAAATATTGGGCTGAACCTGTTGCCCACCACCCATGCGTCGTACGTGCGCGTGCTCTGCCGTACCATGCCGCTCTGGGAAGGGTGCCATGTCTGTTTTTTTGTTGGCTGGTGCCCCCTTCTCCAGCTTTGCTTCTTCTCCGTCCCTTTGGGGGTGCAATGCCTTCGCGGTGCACGAGACTATCACGCAGGAAGACTGCTGTTGGCACTCCCTTGCCTCCGCGGAAAACACTGTGTTTTGAATTCTTTTTTTATGTAGCAGCAATCAACCCATTCTCCGGCTGCGGCCGTCGCCTCAGTGTAAATGACCTTTGCCGATAATGTGGTGTCATGTTGCGTGCCGTGCCGTGCCGTATCGTGTTTATGTTACGTTTTTATCCGTCTGGCAAACACCATCACCCCTAGCTCCTAGGCGCGGCTGGGGATCAGGGCTTGTCACCAACCCCTGAAAGCTAAAAGCTGTCGAAAGATTCGGCGCTGGCGGGCGCATGCTGGGGGATTTGCTTGGCGTGTTGAAAACCGGACTGCAACGGTTTGCAAAATTGTGGTCTTATAATTCAGGGGAATGTGCCAAACCGGTCCATGGTGATGTTGAACATTCCTCAGCGTCTTTCAGTGCTTTTGAATGCTGAATAAACTGCAGTCGTTGGTCGTCATAGAAGGGTTTGAGGGGTGTGGTCCAGAGAAAGATGTTGTGCGCATGCATGCCCCCGCCCCCCGCAAGGACATCCGCGCACATCAGGGGCTGTGGGCCATTCCCTTGGACTTGCTTTCAGCCAAATTGGCCCAAATGGATATGAGTGCAGTGATCACCCAGATCAATGTAAGTATCACTCTGCAAACCTGTGTGTCTGGTTGTATTGTTGTATTCATGCATGAAGGGACCCTGATCACCAACATCACGTAGCGTTGGCTTATGCACATCGCCCAGCTCAATCACGATCAATTGATCAAGCTCGATCAGCCGGCCAAATGGCCAAGGCCAGGCAGCTCTTTGCAAGGAGGTGCACCACCCAGATCATTTACATTATCCAGATCACCGCACATTGGCATCATTAAGTGCACTGATCTCTGGTTATCTCCCTAATCTTGGTGGTCTGGATGACCAAGATCACTCAAACCCACCCACGTCCATCCGTCCATCCCCCCTTCGTCCACCCCCCCCTCCAGGGGGCAGAGTGGGGAGGAGTCGTAGGGCGCAGGGCAGGGCGGAGCAGGGCGGGACAGGGTCGGGCGGAGCGTAGAAGAGCAAGGCAGAGCAGAGTGGCACAGGGCAGAGCGTAGTGGTGCAGGGCAGAGTGGGGCAACGCACACAGGTCCACAAACACCTGAAGACCGGCAATGTGCTGGCCGGCGTATCTGTACGCCCATGGCTGGCCGTCAGGTCGTCGCTCTCCAGCACACTCATGCAGCAAGCACGCTCATGCAGCAGTAGCAAAGCAGCTACAGAGGCAGTAGCATGCCAACGGCGGCTGAAATGCGGTAGCATGACAGCAACCAGGTTGGCAGCAGTGAGCTGCAGCCTGTACACGCTGCAGGGAAGCAGGGAAAGTAGCTACCTGTGCACAGTGACAGCAACAGTTGAAGTGCTGCTGCTACTGCAGCGGAAAGGTGCTGCGGCTACTGTGGCACAGCGGCAGCGGCAGCAGCTGCTGCTGCAGGCAAGCTGATGGTGTAGCACCTCCATAGCCCCAGAATTGGTATCGGGGCGGGGGTAAGCTTTAGTGAGTAGTGCCTACATGCAGTAGCGGACGCAACAGCAGAAATGCAGATGCATGAAGCTGCAGCAGGAGAGCCGCTGCAGCCCCTGCAGCATGATGGCTGCAGCTGCAGCTGCAGTAGTAGGGAGGCTGCTGGTGTAGCACCCCCAAAGCCCCTCTATTGGTAGCGAGGCGGGGGTTGGCCGCAGAGAGCATCAGCCCACATGCTGCAGCAACAGAGCGGCTGTTGCGCCTACAGTGTGAAAGCGGCAGCAGAATTGCTGCTGCATGACAGCTGCAGCGAGCTACCGCAGCCCTAGCAGCACGACAGCTGCAGTGCAGCAGGAGGGCGGTCAGTGCAGCACCCCCATAGCCCGTGCATTGGTAATTGGGCGGGGGTTGGCTGCAGTGAGCTGCAACTCACATATTGCAGCAGCAGGGTCATTGCTGCGCATGCGGCACGCAAGCAGGAGCCGAATTGCTGCTGCATGACATCTGCAGTAGGACGGCTGCTGCAACCACTGCGGCACGCCGGCTGCGGCTGTGGCAGCTGTAGTACCCCCCCCCCCCCTTGTATAAGCTACGCCTTTGTCCAAGCTACAGTAGGCGTAGGGACCGTATTAATTTGGGACTTCGGCGTAGCTTATACAAAGGGGGGGGGGGGTAGGATGGCTGCCACTGCAGCAACTCCGTGGCCCCTCGATTGGTAACGGGCTAGGGGTTGGCTGCAGTGAGCTGCCGCCCACCAGCTGCGGCAGAACAATGGCTACTGCACCTGTGGCGCAACAGCAGCGGCTGAAGTGCTCTTGCCTGATAGCATCAGCAGGAAAGCTGTCGTAGCCACTGTGGCGCGACAGCTCAATGATTCTTTTGACACCTTCAGTTTCGGCATAAACAGGATTAAATAGGTCAGAGCTGCAATTGAAGCTGTTCGTCCAAGGAATGTACTCTTCCAAGGGTGCACTGGCCCAGAAAGCAACCCAACATGTTGTGGTGCTGGCTGCAAACGACGGATTGATGTGAAGTTAACGACCTTGAACTATGGTAATCTGGGGCAATGTGAGTGCAAATACTGATTTGGAACAAGCCGGGGCAGTGACAAAGTGAGGCAGCACACTAAATTTTCTATGGTGTGAAGGCGAAGTGCGAACAGCCGTGTAAGTTCGAACATCCATCACAGAGTGAGACAGCTGCCTGTAGCAAGCAACGAAGTACCCCCACTCGCCTGTCCAAACAACACTTTGAAAATATTTGTGTAGCTGCTTTGCCGCTTGTCTACTGAGTGTGCTGACATGGATTTATTCCGGAGAGTGGCAACCATTGCGGCCAAACAACACCCGGTGTTGTGTCCACATGGAAGTTTTGGTTGCGCTTTTCATTTGAATGTAAAAAGAGTGTATTTGCTGTGGCTTGGCATGATGTTCTGGCTGGGAATGGGATTTGTTTGCATTGCTGGATATTTTGGTCTGTGTAAAATTCTGTGGTTTGCCACACTGATCCCGAATGGACCACGTTTGCGTGCCATGTTCTGAGCCTGACATGGACAGGGGTTGGGGAAGAGAGTGGGCTGGAGCTGGAGGTGGTGTATTTGCCAGTGCCTTCTGCAGGAGAATACATGGTCTTTTGAGGCGGCATCTGCCATCCAAATGGTTCGGTGGGCTCCTTCGTTTGGGTCTCCGAAGCCCAAGCCTGACCCATGGGTGCCGCAGCCCCCCTCCAAGAGCCAAGGGCTGCCTATTGAGGAGCACCGCGATGCCATCGTAGATTGTGTGCAGACGAACCGTGTCACATGCATCCAGGGGGACACGGGCTGTGGCAAGTCCTCGATGGTGCCGCAGTACTTGTGGGAGGCCGACAAGACCAGCCGCATTATCATCACACAGCCCCGCCGTATTGCCGCCATTTCTTTGGCGAAGCGCGTGGCGGAACAGATTGGGGCCGAGGGCAAGCAGTTGGTGGGGTATCGTCTGGGCCAAGGGGAGCGATTTGAAGGTTTGTCTTGTGCCTGTGGATGCTCCTCACCGCCCTCCCCCAGACAATCTTTGGAAGGGCAAGTTTGTAGGGACCAGCCCCCCCCCCCCTTTACCAGCGGGTCGCAGCACAGTTGGCAGGGTCGAAGGGGCGGCGCTGGCTCACGTTTTGGACTGATTTGTGGTTCTGGTGGCAACTGTTAGGGGACAGTGTGACCATACAGTGGGCCCCCTCCCATACAGGGCAATGAGCAGGCAGATGTGAGGGCAGGGAAAGGGGCGAAGGTGTCGCTGCATGAGGTCAGGTTCGGGGAGCTGGTTGAGACCCTTCCGAGTACCCACGCTGAAGTAAATACGTGGCGCCACCCCATGGGACAATTTGGAAGGTGTGCGGCCCTCGAGCTTTCTCCTCTGGCCTATAAAAAACGACAGGGACAGCGGGGGGATGGTTCATGAAGGCTTGTGGGTTTTTGTGGAGTACAATCGGTGCCCAGTGCTATGTGTTTTGTGTGGCATACTTGGTTGTCGCCGGTGTGCGGGGCAGGGATGGAGGGAATCAGGATGAGGGGGCAGGCTATCCTTTTGTGGGCGACCCTGCCCTTGGTGACCCAGTCTCATTTGTGGGAGGGAGGGAGGGAGGGGACTTTGCACCCCCCCCCCCCTTGGCATTTAATTATTCTAAAGAAGCCCTGGGCCTGTCCCACGACAGGGGGCAGAGGAAAGCATGGGGGCAAGGCACAGTGGGGACGTGGGCAGGCAGGGATGAGGGCAAAGACCGAGATGGAAGCAGAGACAGGGCTCGACGGTGGCAGCAGCAGTAGCCAGAAGCACAGGTCGACGAGTAGCAGTAAGAAGCGCAGTAGTCTCTCTCTGTGTAGTCTCTCTCCCTCTCCTTGCTCTTGACTCTTCCTGCCCTTTGTCAAACAAAGCTTTAGGGGCCTGAGATTTCGTCACTTCCAAAAACATTTATTTTTCTTTCCTTATCTTTTGTTTCTTGTCAGTTAAACGACGCTGTCTGCAGGTCTGGTCCCAAGGTAGGCCAAGGGTTCTTTGGCCGGGTGTGGGGGGCCGAGAAGATGCCACTAGGGAGTCCAGGAGAGCAAGGCGGCAGGTTACCTTAATATTGTTGACAGTGCCCCTGCAAGACTCTCGGCCCTCCCCTACCGGCAACCCCTCCTGCTTCGGCTTTTAAAGGTGTTGGTCAGGGAAAAATTCAGTGTAGGACACTGAGGACACAATCATTGGGATACCGACTCCTGCCCCCCCCCCCCCCCTGTCTGTAATCTTCGAAGTACGTGCTTTGTTCACTCTTGCTTTCCTTTTGTCTGCGCGCACATGTTCTGCAATTAGACCCTCTTTGATGGCAAAACGCCTTTTTACTCCACATGCTCCGCTGGGAATGGAAAGCAAGGAACTTGTTCCTACTATTCTGTTTTTCCGCTACCATGATTGTAAGAAGGGTCCCGCTAAGAAGGATGCATGGAAAGCAGCGCCGAAGGCAGCAACAATGTACAGCAGCATGGTACAAAGGAGGCGGCTTTGGCTGCGGGTAAGGCCATGAATAATGCCATTGTGGCATCTGCTGCTAAAAGGTTGGTGAAATATAGTCTTTACACACACCTGAAGTTCCGGAACCCGCGGCTTGGCCCTCCCCAGGTAGCAATGATTGGGACAGTTTCGGGTAGTCATGTTTGGATGACTTGTGCACAGAGTGGGCAGATTTCTTGACTCAAGAGCATCAGTGGGTTGACCCCCATCAGGGGGTGGAAACAGAACAGCTTTTATCATTGAGGAGGGCCTCTTGAAAAAGGGGGGTTTTGTTTTTGAGTTTTGGAAGCCCATCATTCAACAGCCCATTCTGTTCCCCCACTTGCATGTAATTTTGCGATGTGCCCTTGCCTTGTCGCCCACCAGCTATGACGTGGAGCTGTTGTTTTCCCTTCTCAACCGCATCAATTATCATGACCACCGTACCTTGGGAATGGACCAACTGGAAAAGTTGGTGGTGGTTGCTAGAGATGCCATTTCTTGGTCAGAGTATGATTTCAGTCAAGTGGTGCCGTGGTATAGATAGAAACCGAGGGTGCATGTAATTCGCGAGTCATGCAAAGACAAAGGGAAGCGGCGCAAGATTGAGATGAACCAGGAGGCACATGACAGTAGTGATGAGGATAGTGAAGAAGCATTGGCTCCTGTTACCTCTTTTGACAAGGGAGATGAGGGTCCCACAACAACCTACTCCTCTAGCTCCGGCTGCAGCTTCGACTCTGCCAATAGCTCTAGCTCTGACTCCAGCTCTGTTTCAGAAAGTGGATAAATTGTGATGATGGACAACATCTGTTTCGCTTTGACCAGCATGTGGTACATTTGAACAAGATTGTTTCCGTCTCTACAGGCCCACTATTGCATGTGCAGGGCTAGGGCAAGGGTTGTGCGCTGCTCCAAGAATTCCACGAAATGTCCATGAACTAACAGCAACTCCAGGAATGAACCATCCGCTTTGATAACAAAAACCCTGCATGGAAAGGGAACAAACCTGCTACAAGACATTTTGGTGTGCAAAGACAAGGGGGGGGGGGCTGGCCAAATCCCCCCCTCTCAAACCTTCCCCCCCCCCCCCCGGCCCAAAAGAAGCCCTGCACAGGCCCCGCCATCACCGTAACCTTGCCCCTGTCCTTGTCCTGCCTCCTCCCCTCCCCTCCTCCCACCCTCGCCCTGTCCCGCAGGTCCCATGACACGCATCATCTTCTGCACCACCGGATACTTCGTCACGTTTGTTGCAAACAACCCATCGGCCCTCAGCTCCTTCACACATGTGGTTCTGGATGAGGTCCATGAGCGCACGCTGGACTCCGACTTGTCCCTGCTGCTGATGAAGCTCCTCATGGTGCAGCGCAGCAAACTGCGTCTGGTCATTATGTCAGCCACGATGGACGCGGCGCTGTTCTGCGACTACTTTCTGCAGTTTGCGCCGAACCTCCAGCCACTGATGGTGGGGGGAAGTCGGTTTCACTGCAAAACGCTGTATTTGGACAAGTTCACGGAGGAGTGGCCAGCCCTGAGCCACCATCCCGCATACAAAAAGGTGGATCTCCTTCTGCATACATCGACCGCACCAAACTCTGTGTTGGTGGTTTGCTAGTGGGCCGCAAGTTGGCCCCGGACTTGCCTCACGTTTGCCTTAAGTTCACCCCAAACCTGCCCCAAGTCCATCTCAAGTTTGCCTCAGGTTTGCTGAGGATGGACCAGGGGTTCCTGGGAGCATCAAGTTCCAGCAGCAGCGAGCAGTGGAACGCACGCACGAAATGGCACAAAACCATGACTCGGCCATGGAGGATCGGATTCTGCCTCGCTCCCAGTGCCCTGCTATATGAATGTGAGAAAAAAAAAACCCAACAGTCAGATGCCCAAGCCCACCTCAGCTCGACTCAAGTTCACAGACACCGATGGCAGTCCCTATGATGATTGCCTTGAATGGCCATGTCCAAAACTGCTGGTGGTCATCTGGAGGCTCTCCGGACCAGGTGGGTGCATTGTGCTTCCTCTTTTGAGGTCTTATATGCAAAATCTCGGCAGGCCTGCATTCTTCAAAGAATGGGGTTTCCTGTGGCTTGTGTGCAAATGTGTGCACATGCGCTTATGTTTGTGTATGTGAGCCCTTGTGTGTATGTGAGGAGGCGTTTTGTGTGGCATGCCTTCTGCAGTACTCGTGTGCGTGCGCATGCGGTGACCAGAATGTGTTGCAATAAGAAAAAAAGTTGGGACTGCCCTGCGGTCAGCCCAATTTCTGGCCACAGAGAGCGAACATTGTGGCCCCTTATCGTCCGTTATTTGGAGGCTAATGACGGTCGATTTGAGTCACCTGTTGGCAGGTGAGGGAAAAGTGACAACGGTTGTAGGCGATCAGACGTCGTTTCGATGGCTGTAGCAGGCAAACCGAGGGCGGTGGGCGTGGACGTACGTTAACAAAATTCGGACAAATCCTCGCGTTCATTAAAAGAACACCATGTGAGTGATAAAAGATAAGGTATCTCACACTTCGCGCAAACTTGACTCAACTTTCAGGGGAACTTGCAGCAGAAAAAAAACGAGGTAACTTGGGGCAAAATTGCCGCGAATTTGAATGGATTCGGCGCAGATTTGGGGCACATTAGTGCAACCTGCGCTCCTGCCTCCCTGTATGGCCCACCTGTACCCTTGCTTTCGGATACCCGCAAGTCCCAAGGTCCCCCCCACCCCCGCACCACATTTGCCTGTAGGTGCTCCACAACGAGTCCCACGACAACCCGGCCGTCACAGGGGCCTGCGAGGGTCTCATCGTAGAACTCATCATCCTCAACGCCCGAGACAATGGCTGCATCCTTGTCTTTCTGCCCGGGGTGGGCGAGATTGAGGGGCTGCAGCGTCGTCTACTGGACGTGCGGTACCGTGGCCTGACCCTTGACATTCTGCCCCTGCACTCCCTCGTGGGGGCCCAGAGCCAGCAGAAGGCGCTGCAGCTGGCGTTGCCGGGGCACTGCAAAGTGATCCTCGCGACCAATATCGCCGAGTCCAGGTCTGCCCCATCCAACCGGCTGCATCCAACAACCTGAAGGCACACTGAGGGGGTTGGGTCATACTGGGGCTTGGGGGTCATGTTGAAGGGTTGGACTCGTGTTGAGGAGGTTTGGGCCATATTGAGGGGCTTGGGGTGCGGGGAATGGCCTTTCAACCAGGGAGATGTCAAGCGGTGACCTATGGCAGTCATCGAAGGAATGACTCAGGAGGAAGGTTATGTTTATATGACCGGCACACCAACCTACAGCACACATGAAAAAGGTACCCATGAAACCATATGTAAAGGGAAGTAACGTAAATTTTGTGGACACCGTGCCGTGCAGTGAGCGCTGGGGCACGGCCACTCGTCCTAGCCCCTTGTGGGGGGTGGTGGGGGGGAGAACGCGGGAGCCACACCAAGAGGGACAAGGGCGAGCACAGCAGACAAGGAGGAGGGGCACAGCAAGGCAGGAGAGGCAACCAGAACAGCGGGAACAGGGAACCAGAATGGAGCGGATGGTGGAGCGTGCGCATGGGAGGCAGCGACAATAAAGGGGATGGTTTGGCCAGCCAGCCCCGTCGCTACCAGGTGCCAGGGCAACCCCTGCTCAACCGGCATCAGGTGGGGGGTGTCTCCCGCAGCCCAGATGGGCTATTTGCGCAACAGGAGCAGGAGCCTATCAGGGGCAGACCAGCCGTGAGGGGGAAAAGCACATATGGTGGACGGCCGGGACAGCGCGTGGAGGAACAGGGCACCTGGGCCTCACAGAAACACAGCGAGGCAGGCTATGGACGGCCTGTGGACAGAGGCGCATGGACAGCAAAAACAGTCAAACGACCCCGGCAACAACCAGCACATCCTCAATATGCCAATTATTGGGCGCCGCTGATGCGCAAACGGCACACCGTGCCACATTCAGCACAGCCCCAACACACCAACTACTGGGCTCCGCGAACGTGGAAACGACACCAGCAAGAGCACCGGCCGCAGCGGCCGACAAAAAGCAGCGACCCGACGCAACATGCGAAGGGAAGAACGGGTGACTGTCCAGGGCCCCGTAAAGGAGCAACAACCAGACGGAATGTCACACAGGGGGGCTCCAACAAGCATCGGGTGTGTCGTAATAGCCTGGCCGGCCTCGGGTTCTGCCTGCTTTGCTTGCTTGGCGGGCTTGGTGCAGAGCAGAGATGTGCCTGCTCTTTTCCTCGCTGTCTCGTCAGCCACAGATGTTGTACCTCCTCCTTTGTGACCCGAGTGACACCCCTGTTGACCTTACATTTGACATACAGCGGACGGCCATGTGGTTCACACCGTCTAAAGGAAACATGTCCGCGGCATGATGTCCCCGATCACAGCACACATCCAGCGCTCGGCGTAGGCACTTGCAGCACAGGCCGCCCATTGATGGCGGGCACAACCGTTTATGACGGAGGCGGTGAAAGCCGGCCCAGCAGAGTGAGACGGCTGGTCAGCAGCTGTCATCTGCAAAGGGGGCGAAGGGGCAGCTGTGCTATGTCATGTTGCATGTCCATCGGTGGTACTGTTTGAGACGTGCAGGAAGACCCAAAACATCTTGAATTTTTTTTGCCGTGCCGCTGCTGTTGTTGTGGTTGTTTGTTTTCGCTCATTGTCGTTGACGCCTGGAGTATTGGATTGTCTGCAGGGTTGTACTTAGAGCGGACACCACTGATAATCTTCATCCTGTGGTGCGCAGCCCCCCAGTCCGCCTTTCCCCTCCACACACACCCCCCCGGACACACAAGGAGCGGCATGAGAGACCAAAGCGGGCCCTTTCACTGCCACCGGACAGATCAAGAAGTAAATCACTGTACCCGACAGTTGTTGGTGCATGTTTCACGGCAATGTGGCATTCCGAGGCGAAGCATTCCACGCGGAATCAAGAAGTGTGTTTGTTGGTTCGCCCCTCGGGGCTGGCCTGACCCAAACACCGTCTTTTTGCAGTTTGACGATCCCGGACGTCCACTGCGTATTGGACACGGGGCTGCGGCGCGAGGTCTACACCGACGCCCGTACCCGCAAACCCTCGCTGCTGTGCAACTGGATCTCCAGGGCCTCAGCCCGACAGCGCGCCGGGCGTACGGGACGTGTGGGCCCCGGCATGTGCCTGAAGTTGTACACGGAGGCTTTCCACGACCTCAACATGGCCGAGCATGACCCGGTATTCACGGCTTCGTGCCCCGTGCCCCTGTCGCTGGCCCCCGAACCCCCTCCCCAATGCAGCCATTGCATTCGCTCTCCCATACATCTCCCACACACCAATACTAACCCACCCCCGAACGTTCACCACACTCACCCCCCCCCCCCCCCCCCGCACCCCCTCCACCCCACCCAGCCCCGCCCCCCCACACACATCCACGACAGTTGCTTCCCCACACATCCATCCACCACACTCACCCCGCACAGCCTCCAGACAGCTTGCCCGGCACATCCACCACACTCCCTCGCCCTCAAGTCCAGTGTACTCGCTCCCCTGCCAACCCTAACCCTCCCCCACATACCCCCCTCCCACACCCACCCACTACACAGCCCCCCCGCCTTTCCACTCACACACATCCACCACTTTGGGACCTAATTTCCGGTACTCAAAAACCAGGGGAAATGGAGGGTTTCGGGTGTTTTCGATGGGCAAAGTGAATGGATCACAGGATTTGACAGGGGTTGCACCAAGCGATCTATTGGTGTGGTCTTTGTCGTATGGTGTGCAGCAGGTAGAAAATCGGGCGGTCACGCAACCGTGGCTCCGACCACACTGCCTCCTACTACACACAGCCATTGCCCTCTCTGCCCCCCACATGTACCATCCCCTTCCCCCGTACTTGGCACATCGGTTTCCTTTGGTATCCCTGCGAGAGGGGCACAAAGGGCGGTTCGTGGAGTTGGCGGCACTCATGTCGTGGCATAGGCTGAGATGAGCTACACGTCCCTGGAGCGCACGGTCATCACCACGAAACTCGGCCTCGCGCGCTTTGGCTCGGTGCACGAGCTCTTGGCCCAGGCCATCAGCCCCCCGAAGGCGCAGCGCGTGTCCCAGGCCCTGCGGGAGCTGCACCGCTACGCTGCGCTGGCGAGCGGCACCGAGGACGCCGACGTCACGCACCTGGGGCGCCTGGCCGCGGCCCTCCCGTTCGACCTGCCGATGGTCCGCCTCGTGGTCTTCGGCCACGCGTGCGGGATCCTCCCGGAGGCCATCGTCATTGCGTCGGCGTTCTCCACGCAGGACCTGTTCTCAATGCCCAGCTCCATCTTCATGAACGACGACCAGGAATTCGCGCAGGCCCTCGCGACGAATCTGGGGGACCGTACGCGCTTGGACGCCGGCCACTACTCCGAGGCGTGGACGGCGCTGCACGCGTACAGGTCTGCCCGCCCCCGCCATCCGCCGCCGTGGGTTGGTCTCGTCGGGTTGTCGCGGTTCGCACGCGCGCCGACGTCCGTGCGCCGCTGTGTTGCGGTGTTCGCGAGTGTTGATTGGGCCCGGACAAGGATGTTAGAAAAGCGGTTCCCGCTGATCACCAAAGCCGAGGCAGGCGGTTTTAGCGGTTGGTGCAGGTTTGGGGGGAGGGGTGGGGCTGTAGACATCGGGTGTTTATGTCGAAGGCGGTTGTGGTGCAAGCGCAGGGGAACTCCTGCCCCCTTTCCAAGAAAGGAAAGCTCACTTTAACTCCCCACCCCCCCTTAAAGGAAAGCCAGTGTGCTTTCTGGGCCTGGCCTTTTCTTTGTGATCCCTCTGGGAGGGCGGGGCTGAATCCAGGGGCACCCACCCACCCTTTGACCCCTATCCCCTGCCCCCAGCCCCCGCGGGCCAAAGAGTCCCCCACGTACCCACCAGGTTATCGCTGGAAGCGCGGCACCACAGAGCGGAGGTATTCAAGGACGCATGTCTGAGGACCGCTTGCCAACACTCCAGCATATTGGGTTCCAGCCCACGGCCTCTGGGTGGATTTTTGGGAGGCGTCCGGACTTTCTGCAGTACATCCTGGTGCCGGTCGAGTATTTGTGCCCTTCCTTGGATTCGAACCCAGCACATCAGCTGCAGGAATCGGGTGCTAGAACCACTCAACCAGCCGAAGTGCTCTAACACAGTATAGGTACCTGTAGTAAGCCGCATCTTCGTGACATGTTTCACCTGTGGGCCATCCCTAAAACTGCGCCTGTTGTATTGTGCAGTGCCTTTTTGGAGCGCGAGAAGGCGTCCGTCAGCGTCGCTCGGTGCGCCAACCTTACCCTGACGATCTCGGACGTGTGCCGGACGCTCCTCATGAAGGACATGCTGCCCATGTCGGACCGGGTGCGGTCCCGTGTGGAGTCGCTCTTGAGGATCGCGATCGCAGGCCGCAACACCCACCGCCGTGAGGTCCTGGGGGCGCACGAGCTCCTGTGCCGCGCGGACCCCCGCCTCATCCACTTCGTGTGCGCGGTCGCGGCGGCCCCGAACTTCCTACGCGGTAATGTCAGGCCGGAACAGCCCATCACGGCCCTCGCGCTCGGCAACCGCATGGATCCAGTCTGCACACTCATGCTCAAGAACGTGCCCGAGGTGCCGCCCCATCCGCATCTGTTTCTGCCCGCATTCGTGTGTGGGCTCATCTCATGCCCTTTCACTGCCACATCTGCTTGTGTTCATGCCCCAGCTCCATGGAGTGCTGCCCCCCCCTGCCCCCGTCCCCCCACGCCCCCCCCCCCCCCTGTCTTTGGACAAACTGACGGTTGAACTCGACGCTTTTTTTATGAACAAGAATAAGTGAATTAGCAAGTCTCCCCAGGAGACAGTAACAGAGTTTGGGGGGGCAGAACCGCTATTGGCTCAATCCAAGAACGCAAGTGGATGGGCGGCGGCGAAGGGGGGGGGGGGGGGAGCAACGCCATCACAATCGCAGTTGGTTGCCCCACAACCGCTGCTGCTGGCCTCCAATCAGATGAATCCTGGCTGGCAGGGGGGCGGGGGGGGAGGCGTTGGTGGCCGGATGCGTAGTCAGCCCATGAGGCAGCAACCCAAAATGTGTACTGTCCACTAGGAGCTGAGGTCCGACACCGTGGCCCATGTGCAGGGGATTATGAGACCGATGATGGTGCTTCTGAGACAGAGTGTCCTCACCAGACACTGCACCTGACATCCAAGGGGGCCACCAGCCCGAGTTCCAGGGTCTGATCTCTGCGTAAAGTCCCTGCGTGGGGTGCCCCTCACTGCACACAGAAACACCCGGAACAAAGGAGCATGGCCAGACAGCTTGAAGCGTCATCTGGAACTGCCCCAGGCAGGGCCCAACAGGCTCACAGCATTTCCCAAGAAGGGGTCACATTGGCATTGGAGGAGAGAGCCAAGGCGCAAAAATTGCCCTGACACAATGGCGATGAAACGGAGAAACGAGGGGTCAAGAATGTGGAGGTGCAGTCATGAGGCATAGGGAGGGCAGAGGGGGACCAGGAGGACAGGTGGGGTGCACATGAGGTGCCAGAGCAGTGAGTACTAGTGGCCGAATGATGAGTAATACTTCTAAGACAAGTCGACTGTTATAAGACGAAATGCAAAAGACTAGTTAGACTGGTAATACTGCGGGATGCCATATTGGGGCACTGTGGCAAAGATAATATGAAGCAGAGACGCAATTCATGGGGGCGGTGGGCAACACCTTGACCTATTGGGTCCTCAACATTTTGAAGTTTCACAAGAGGGGAACATATTTTACGCCATGCCGCACGGCAAAAACTTGGGATGCTTCAGTGAGAAATGAAATTCTGTCTTAATATTTTCGAGGTTTGGTCCCGCCAGTATTGCAAGGTACGGCATGCCCACATCAATTGCTGAATTCAATGGAGTCAAAAGATTCAGTTTGACAACCCTCCCGGCCCTGCACCCGTCCCTTCCACTGTTGTCCCCCCACCACTCCCGAGCGCTAAATTACTTTGAACCCCAACATATTGAAGTCAAAATGATTGTGCGACATGTTGTTGTGGTCAGGCCACGGCTTAGTGGCGAATTTTCCCTGTACAGCGGGGGGGGGATCAGAGGCGAAGAAGGATCAGGAAATCTCTGCAAGGGGGCGTGGGGACAAGTGGGATGAGGAGGTTTGCTGCACCCGCCAATATTGGCAGCTGGAACCAACGGTCCCTCAGCCTTGGAAGGTCCAGTAGGCTGCACTAGGTGGGGATCCGAGAGAAGCCGACGGGTGAGGCATGTAGTAATAATGGGGGAACCATCCTTTGACAACCAAGGCTCTGTTGCTAACAGCCCCCCCCTGAAAAACCACTAGCAAAATCCCTGGAAATGCTGCGCACCGCTGATGGTTAACAATTGGTGATCTGGAACCCCCTGTCCCTGTGTTCCATTTCCCACATCAGTGGTGGTGAGCACCCGAATTTCATGGTCTTGGGGAAGACTGTGTGTGAAGCATGCCAGTGGTGGCATGGGAGCGATGCTAATGGACAGAAGCAGCACTTGTGAGCAGAGCGATGACTGTCCCACTCCCACATGGTAAAAGTACTTTTATCCCGTGGCTTGGAATACGCAATATTAACAATTCATTTCCAAAACCTCAAACCATTGTGCACACCTGGAAGTACCAACCGGCACATTACTTGACCTTTGTTGCAGCCCCCCCCCCTTTTTCCAACCCCCCCCAAGCACCTTAGTTGCCCCGATCCGGTGCCACATGACCAGGTGCATGAAAGGCTCCAGAGGGAAAATGATGGCAACCAACCACAAGAACATCTATGATGCATGCATATCCATCGCATGTTGTTGTGCTTGTTTGCTTGTGTGAACCCGATACGGCAGCGGCTATGTGGCCATTTATGTCCTCTGTCTTCCAGCTGCATGATGCCCCCCCAAACCCCCCCCCCCCCCTCAAAAGGATCAGCGCGACGTGGCCACCACAACCACATCATTTTAAGATATCTTGTTGGGACCCCCCAACCCCTCCCCCAAGGGGCTTTCCCGCCACTTTTAGTTCGCAGGGGGAGTCGCATCATAAACATAGAGATTGGCGCTGCCGTGTCTATCTGTACCCCTGCGGGATTTTGGCACTGTGGACTTGTAACACAGGGAAACGATCTCTCAGTTTGGAGGTTTTCATGCCAATTTTTTGCATTGCGATTTGTAGTTCTGCACTTACCCCACCCTCTGTGCTTGTCTCATCCATTTTTGCCACCGACGACATTCGCTGGGATCACGCTTTTGTCTGTCTGTGCCAGACGCTGCAGCCGGCGACAAAGCTCCTCAAGACCATCGATTACCCTCGGTGCCGTGCATCGCGCGTGCAGATGCTGGCGGGCGAGGGCGTGGGGTATATGGATGCGCTGGTGGAAATGACCCGTGAGAGCCCGCCCCACCCGGATCCTGCCAAGCCGCCGCCGGTGCAGGACATGGACTTCGCGTGTAAGCTGCTGCTGCAGTTCACGTTCCGCAACAAAGGCCAGCTGTGGGACTGGGCAGAGGACTCAGATGGCGAATCGAAACAAATTGGGTCCATCATTGTGCCCAATCAGGTGCCCCTGCGCCCTGTCCCGATCTCCGCCCCGAGGAGGCGCTAGTTTCAGGGTTGTGCAGTGCTGCTGCTGAGGAGCCGTACCCCGACTGGCGGTGCGGCGTCATGAACAGTGGCTACTACTGAAAAATCAAGCGGTCACTGATCCGGTCCGCAGAGGCGGCACCAGCCATGAGTGCAGTTGGGCACCCAATTGCTGCGGGCAAAGGTGGCCCGAAGAGGCTGGAAAGGGGCCCTTGCAAAGTGGCTAAGCTCCCCGCTGAGCAAAGCTGTTTACTCACATGTACTCTCCTGAACATGGAATGACTGGGCGGGCGGGTGGGTACTTCAATAAACTCGCCCCACTTCACTGATCACACTCCTCTTGTGCCTCTTGCGCCGCACGGTGACCCTCACGAACACGGCGCTGTGGAGGATTTCACAGTAGTCTCCTTCACCCATCACAGGGCGGGCGGGTGGGCAAGTTCACTTCAGACTCCATACTTCTCGCAGTGCGCACAGAGGTCGAACGAACTCTCCTCTGCTTACCATGTTACAAAGCTGCAGCAGGCGGTGTTTATGAGAGAGAGAGAGAGAGAGACAGACAGAGAGAGAGAGATAGAGAGAGAGAGAGAGAGACTGAATGCCCGTGCCAAAAGCACAGTGAAGTTTAGAGGGTGCCCACCACCACTGCTGTGGGACATGTTAGGCAGGACCCGGGGGTTCCGGATCACCAAGCTTTACCCATCGGGGGTGTGCAGTATGTCCAGTGGTTTTTTTCTTGATTCGTTTCCGCAATGTGCCAATGGCAATGGAACGCAGACGAGGCCGCGGCCCTGTGACTCCTGCCACGGGTGTACCGGATCTACCAAAGCAGGCTACAGGTCACAGCTACTTTCCGGGGCAGACTGGATCAGCCATATGTTGGCACACGGTTTGCACTATATTGGTGTTGTTTCCGCAACTTTACGAACCATAGAATTTGGTCTTTTCTGGTTGTCCGTGAAGTTTCTTCTGTGATTTGGACATGCAGCAATTGTGAGGAGGGGAATAGATATTACC